>CM021790.1:1430137-1469937 GCA_011076525.1 Nettapus auritus
TCCCTTTTTCAGGGAAGCAGGGGAAAAACAGGGCCCTGGAGAGGAGGGAGGGCGAAGCCGGGGCCCCGGCCAAGGTGCGAGGAAGCAGCTCCTCCTCCTCCTCCTCCTCCTCCTCCTCCACCGAACCTGCTTTTTGCCAGGCCAAGAAATTTTATTTCCTGGAGGGAGGGTGCAGGCAAGTCACAGCTTTGACGTAAGGGGCGCGGGCCGAGCGCAGCGCTCCACCCAGCCTTACAAAACAGCAACAAGAGGAGCAATTAGGAAAACCAGCACGGCTGGACCGAGGTACCGGCCTGCCCGACCTGATCCGGAGCTGGGAGGGGACCGGACCTGCCGGAAAACTCGTTATCATCGGCTCCTTCCCTCCGGCTTCTCCCCAGGCCGGGATTGGAGCCCCCTCCCCTGGGGCGAGGGGACCCCCGGCAGGGACGCTCGCCGCGCCGCGAGGGCGCGAGGCCGGAGGGCAAAGCCCCGTAGGCAGCTTTTGTGGGGTGCTATGTCCTGACCCCAAGAAGGGGAGCACACCCGTGGGGTCCCCGAGAAGGGGGAGCGGGATGGGTGCAGGGGAGGATGAGGCATGGGCAGCACCTGCCCTTATCTCCCGGCGAGGCCAAGGTTACGCCGGGAGACGGAGGCGGCGTTCCCACGGGCCGGGCGCTCACCCCGAGCTCGGCCCCACTGCGGCTCGAGGCTGGCCAAGGTGGTGGGGGGCTGCAGGGGGTCGCTCGGGGCTGGGGAGCCCGGAAAGGAGACAAAAAAACTCCTGCGAAAGTTTGCTTTGGCCGGGGAGGAAGGGGATGCTTGGGTCAGGGGAAGGGAGAGGTGTGGATGCGGTGTGGGGCCCAGGTGAGGAGCAGGGCCCTACAGGGCACAGCAGGGCCGGGACAAGCAGAGCCAGATGTGATAGGGGCTGTGGGGATGGGGACGGTGCTGCTCAGAGCCCCCAGGTGCGGGGTGGCACCTCGTCCCCAGCAGTGCCACCCAGCTGGGGGACGCGCCGTGCCCTCCTCCTCCGCATGCCGGGTCCCAAAAGCCGTGCGTCACCCCAACCCCGTGTTGTACGGGGTGAAAAACCAAGAACCGGGGTCTGCCCCAAGCAGAGGAGCCACGTCCCATCACCCGCATCGCCGAGCCAGCCGTCACACCACCGAGCCTGGCCAGAGGCAGGAGCTGCCCCGTGTTGACCAGCGTGACGCCGCGGCACCAACGCCTTGCCCCAGCTGTCCCTGCCCTCCCGGTGGCACCAGGGTGGCCCCGCTGCGGGTGCCAGCGGTGCCCCCACCCTGGCTGTGACCCCCCGGCTGCCGTTCTCTGCCCCCCTTGCGAACCGGGGTGCAGGTGGCTTTTGCCACCGCATCCTCCCCGACTCACCGGGGACGCACGGCACGGCCACCGGTGCCAGCACCCGCTCCCCGGGGGGGCACAGCACAGCAGCCCCAAGCTCCCCCCTTTACCCAGCGCTTCCCTGACCCTGTGGGGAGCAGCACCAGGACCCCCAGGGGTTGGGGACATTTAGGGATGGGGGTGAGCAGAACCGGCACAAACAGGGGTCCGGCCGCCACCCCGCTCCCCGCCTGCCTTCCCGCACGGGGGCCCCGAGGCGAGCCAGCCCTGCCGGCCCCCCCCTGCCCGGACCCCGTGGCGAAAGGATAAAAGTTCAGCAACAAGCCCGGGCAGGCGGCGGGGCCGGGCTCAGCCTCTCACCTGCACAAGCAACCGCTCCGGCACCGCCGCCCCGCTGGGGGACGGGAAAGGGGGGAACGGCACCAACACGGGGCCACCGCCGTCGGTGGCACGGACGAGGCACCCGCGCCCCCGGCGCTGAGCATCCAGCACCCCCCTTAGGCTGTGAGACCTGTCCCGGCTCGGCCCCGCTCTGAAACTGGGGCAGGATCGGTGCGCCGTGCCCCGAGGAGGTCGCTGGGGTTGCCGAGAGGGGCCGCCCCGTTGCACCGGCTCTGCAAGACCCCAAGCGAATAAAGCCCGAAGCGGAGCCTCACGGGCGGCCCCACGCACCGCAGGAGCAGGCTGGGGGGCTGGCGGGAGGACGCAGTTTGTAGGCACGCCGAGATCCTTCCTACCGTGCTCCTCGTGACCCCGCTGCCACCTCTGCCACCCCCCTGTGACATGGCCCTAATGGGGGGGACCCCAACGAGGCCACGACGTACACGGGAAGATGCTTCCCAGGCTGCCCATGGCATGACCCTACAGTGCGTCTGGTTTTGGCACCAGCCAAAAACCAGACCTGCCCTTTGCAGGAGCCGGGGGTCCCCGGAACCCACCAGGGGCCCTGCCAGAACTTGCCAGGGGCTCGGCTGAGCTCTGCCTTCACCTCGCTCCTCTTTCCGAGCAGCTCCGGGGCTGTGCTGAGGAATTCCCCTGCTGGGGAAGGACGGCTTGCCCCCTCCCACCCGGGGCTTCACCGATCACTGCGGGGCCACCTCGTCCCCCAAAGGACACGGAGACCCCGGCCAGCCTCCCCCGGCACGGACCGGGGGCCGGGGAGGCAGCCGAGCCCCCGGTGCTCCCCGCGGGACGGCCTGACTAATTTCCTTTCCTCTATCGCTTCCTGTCCCTTCCGGCTTGGCGGGCGGCTCAGGAAGCAATCGGAGCGGGGAAACCGCAGGAGGCCACGTGGCAGCGTCCCACCGGGGTCCGCGGCGCTGCCGGGGGGCACGGGGGTGCCCGCAGCTCCCCGACCCCAGCCCCGAAACCTCGCGGCCGCTTCGCGCCCAGCAGCAGCAGCGCGAGGCCGAGGGATGCTCAGCGCCCAGTCCAGACGGCAACCGATGGGGAAACCTGAGCGATTTGGCCCTAGAAAATTAGGACACGGAGATGGGACAGGAGGCGAGCAAAGCCCGGGGCACTCCCAGCCCCAGCGGGCGAGGTGCTCCCTCCTAACGGCGCAAGCGGGCGTGCGAACAAACCCCTCCATCTCCTCCTCTTCCTCGGGCCCCGGCAGAGCTGGTTTTCGGCTGCTGGAGGACCCGGGCTGGTTTTGCTCAAGGCTTTTGGGGCCGGGACGTACAGGGCAGGGGACAGACGGACACCTTACCCCGGCTTCCCTCCCTGGCCCAATTACCTCCCGCCCTGCCCAGCCGGGGCGTTTCACCCAGCAGCGCATAAATAGAAAAGCTTTTACGGCATTAATTGCTCTCTGCGTTATGAAACGAGCTGGAGGGAAACAACAGGCTTGGAGCTGCCTGCTGCGGACGGGCCACCGTGACGGCCACCCCGTGAACCCCCCCAGGACCGGGTGGCCCAGGGGCACGGCCAGCAGCCTGGCACGGCCCCCACACGTGCTCGAATCCTCTTCTATCCTGCACCAAAATATTCCCATCCCGGCACCAACCGCACCCCCAAAAGGGGGCATGTTGGGCCCTCTGGGACCCCCAGCTCGCCCTTAAGGGGAAACCAAACCCCACCATGGGCAAGGGAGAGCCGCAGGAGCCAGGGCAGGGATGGTTTCGCTCTGTCTGGGTGGGACAGACGTCCCGGGGACCCTACGAACCCGTGGAAATACTCTGGGAGGAGAAACACCTCCGCGGAGCACTTCTGGGTTCTGCCGACCCCATTGCCCGGCCACCGCAGCAGGGGCGAACGTCTTCCCGGGGCCTGCCAGGCGAGGAGGAGGAGGAAGAGGAGGAGGAGGAAGGCTGCAGTGGATTTCACACCCACCCCCGGCCCCGGCCGCCTCCGCCCCCGCGAAACCCAACCCTGCCCGGGAGCAGCTGCGCCCGCTGCCTGCGCCGGCACCGCCGGAGCCCGGGGCGCCCGTGGCCGGGGGCGAGCGGCACCGCGCTGCCCCACCGAGCAGGGTGCCAGGGGTGCAAGGGGGGGCATCAAGAGCCAAACTCTGCCCCCCCCCCCCCCAAAAAAAAAAAGCACATGGAGGGAAGCTTGCACGGCCACGGGTATTTTTGCAGCCTTTCCTGCCCCGAACCCAAGGGTTGGTGCCATCGGGCCCCTGGTGTTCCCGTCCCGGCGGAGATGCGGAGATGGCTCCGGCTGCCACAAAACGTGACACGGAAATGTCACTGGGTTGTTGTCGCCCTGCGAGGAGGCGCCTTTCCCTGCCCTCCCGACGCGAGTTTCTTTAGCTTGGGAGAGCCGACACAAGCCGAGGCCACGCAGCAGCGGCGTTAGCGGCACGCACGGCGTGGCGCAGACTGCGTGGGCCATTTATTCCCAGAGAGGGATCTTCAGGGTTAGCATCACCAGTAAACAAACTGGGCAAGCAAAGCATCCTCCTGCACGCCCGTGGTGGCACGTCGCCCTCTCCCCAGCACCTCTCGAGGCTGCCCGGGCCCCCCTGGGACCAAACGCCACCGGCAGCCACGGCGCAGGGGGGGACCGAGCGCTCCCCGGTGCCACGGCGGCAGCCTCTCGGCGCTGAAAACGGGCAAAGCAACCCCCGCTCCTGCAGATTGTAAAATTGCTCTGGAATCCTTGGGGAGGAAAGTTGCTAAAAATACACGAAGGCGGTATTATTAGTAAAAGAAGGAGCTCCAGAAAGGAGCGTTGGCCCAACGGCTCCGGGGAGCCCGGCACGGCGCGCTCAGCCCCCGGCACAGCGACACAGAAACGTCGGAGCAGGACCCCAGGCGAGGCTACGAGGGGGCACGCCAGCCACGCTGCATGGCAACCAGAGCAAAAAACTCGTGCCAAAGCTGAGCACGAGACGTTGGCGAGCACCAAAAGCCCGCACCAGGCGTGCACCCTGCCCGCCTCGCGCGCCGACGCTCCGCCGAGCGCACGGGGCTGCTCCGCCAGGCGAGACGCCTCGTGGGGAGAACACGGGGGCTTGCCCAGGAGCTTCGATGTGCGGGGGGGACCACGGAGCACCCGGGTTCTCCTGGTACCGGGACACGCAAGGCTCGCTTCGCCGCGTTGCCTCCGCCTGGGGAAGGCAGGAGCTGGCAGGCGCTGGGGGAGGGCGGGCGAGGGAGCTGGCATGGGAACGGCAGCCCATCCTCCACGCACGCCGCGTCTGTAAACTTTGAACATCTTCCGGAGAGGAGTTAGTGGCTATTGCGAACAGCTGGATCTAATTTTATGAGGAGCGAGGAGGAGACAGTTGTGGGGAAATAATAAGGCTTGGCGCTCCCAGGCGAGGAGCCCCGAGCCTGGCCAGCCCTCCTGCCTCCCTCCCGCCTCGCCACAGGGAAACTGAGGCACGGAGCTGCCAGGGCTCGGCGGCTCCCGGATAAGCAGGAGCAGTGCCCCAGGACCCCTGGCCTCTCCAGCAGCTCGTGCCCAAGGGGCGAAGCCGGGCTGGCAGCGCGGGGCCACCCGGCTTCCTCCCGGCACCCGCTCTCCGCCGAGGTTGCTCGCGGGCATCGCGGCGCGAGACGTCCCCGCTGCCCGGCGCTTCCTGCGAGGCTCTGCCCAGCGCCTAAAATTAGATCCAGCCCTGCTGTCCCGTCCCCCAGCCCCGAGACGAGGGGAGCGAGCTGCCAGCTCCGCGTTGCGTCCGTTCTCCCGGCAGCGAGGGCGCAGGGGAAAAGCCGGCGCTCCTCACCGCTCGCACCTCGCTCACCGGCCCCTGGCGAGCGAACATTACAGGGCGAGCTGCAGCCATCGCGCGCTGAAGTCACCTTCTTCGCCTCGGGCTCGTAAGAGGATGGCTGAGGATTAGCAGCGGCTTGGCTTCAGCCGGGCCCGGCGTTTCGTGGGACGCACCCAGCGCCCGCTGCGGGGGCGGCCACGGGGCCGTGCTGGTCCCGGTACGGTGCAGGGACAACATTGGGGACATCGGAGCTGTGCATCCGATCACGAGTCGGGGACGGGCTCCATCCGTGTCTGCACCACCAGGGGGGACGTGTTCCATGGGCATCCACGTTTCTCCAAACCTTTTGCCTACGGGATCCCACTGCTCGAGCCAGCACAGGGCAAGGGGATGGGACAGGGGGGCTCGTGGCCTGTCCCCTCCTCACAACATCCTACACGGGGCCATGCTCGAGCCTCTGCTCCGGGTGCACGACTGAGTCCAACACCCCAAAGGCCTCCTCTTAGCACGAGGGAGCCGCTGCTCCCATTTCCCAGACGGGTAAAACCGCGGCCCCAGGGAGCCCCAGCGACCTGTCCGAACCCGCGCGATATCGCCGCGTGCCCGCTGCAGGCTGGCGCGGGGCACAGCCCCGACGGCTCACCCCATCATTACCTTCCCTCCCTCCGTCCGAAAAAAACATTTCGTAAGTCGACACGTGACGGTGGCAACAGCGAACGCCCACACACTTCAGGTGCCTGCCCCAACCACAACACAGGTGCCTGGGCTCGGCCGGCCGCGACTCCGGCACGCTCCCGACGCGCCTGACCCGGGCACCGACCCCAGACACCGCCTCGGATGCTGGTGGCAGAAAAAAAAACAGGCTAAGAGCTTCCCCCCCCCCAAAAAAAAAACTATTTACCAGCAGCCGTGCTGACAACGGGGGCGCAGCCCCACCAGCCTCGCAGCTGTTGTCCAAGTTTTGTTAAAAGAGAGAAAAGCTCCTGGAAATGGCAACTTTTTGGCCAGCATCCGTCCCGCTTGTTGCTTGTATGGCCATAGGGATGCCAAGCCCACAAAGAGCCCTTGCCACGAAACTTTGGGAATGGTTTCGGGAAGGGTTTCGCAGCCCATTCCCCGCCACTCACCTCTATCCCCACTCCCACCGAAGGAAGAACAGGCAATGAGGCAGAAACCCCCATTTTCCCCCCAAAAAAACAGCCCGACATTTCTCCCCGTCCCGGCACCCCCCGAGCTCACCTCACGCCGGCCTCAACTGGGTGCGTTTGACGGGAGCAGCGCGGTTACCCGATTTTTTTTTAACGCATTAATTACAGCTGATTGCCACGGCCACCCCCACCTCCCGAGGAGCACCGCTGCGCCCCGTGTGCGCACGCCGCCGGGTAACGCTCCTGCCCTTTGGCCACGGCCCCGGCACCCTCCCGCCGGCGGCGAGCGGGGGGTTAAACGGCGATTAAAGAAGATGCCGTTTCCGGTATCGTGATAAATAGTGCCCGTGTGTCATGGGAAACGCGAGCGAGTCCCTTTTAGGATGGGCTCCAAAGGGCTTTGGCGAGGCAGGGCCGGGATACGGTGGCGGGAGGGTTTGGATGTGCCCCGAAAGGCCGCGGTTGAGCCGAGCAGACCCCTCGCTCCCGGCCGAGGGTCCTCGAGGCGCCCGAAGCGCCCGGGTGCCGTTACGCAACGTGGCTCGAGCCCGGCCGCTCGCAAAGGGTTATTTTGGTTGGAAGAGCCGGTGCCGTGCCAGCTGTGCGCCCGACACGGGGACGAGCGAGGCCCCGAGCCGTGCCCGAGGTCCCCCGAGGTCCCCCCAGTGTCACCCAGGAGGGGGTGTCCGCGCACCCCGTCCCCACCAGCAGCCCTGTCCCCGCTGTCACTGGCGGGAAGCCTGGGGAGGGCGAATCCCTGCTGCAGACCCAAACAGGGGCCAAATCCAGCGCTTTTTCCCCACGGGACACTCGTGCCTGTCCCCTCCAGCGGGGAAGCGACGGGGACACTGTGGCCAACACCTGCCTGCGAGCAGGGGTCCCGGCCCCGCCACCCCCTGGTGACCTTGGGAGGGGTCCCCCAACCATCCCCTTTTCCTCCCACCCCACGGCGAAACCGCCCCAAGGACCACCCCAAAAACCAGGTGCTGGGAAGAGCTTTGGGGCCACCAAAGCACCCACGGTGCTTGGGGTGCGGGTCACCGACCTGCCCGAGCCCCCCCAGTTCGTTTGGCCACCAGAACCCCCAGCAGCACCCCAAAACCGCAGGGGGGGGGTGCCGGGGCCCCCCGGGGCAGCGCCAAAGCCCTGACTCACGGCGCGCACGTACCCGCGCGGGGTAAAGCGATAGGAGGAGAGAGGACGCCGGAGCCCAAAAATACCCCGGCGCGCCTGACACAGGAGATTATCACTTCGACGGTGGGACGGTCGCCTGGCCCGGCTCACCCCGGCCCCCCGCAAAGAGCCAAAAAATCCCCAAACCTTCCCCTCGTCCTTTGCCAACCAGCCAACGGAGACCGGGGGCTGCAAGGCACCCGCTGCTCCAGCAGAGCTGCCGGTGTCATTCCCAGCTGTTTTCTCCCCCAAAATGTCTTTTTTTTTTAAATTTATTCCCCTTTTTTTCTCCCCCACTCAGCCACTCTGGGCCGAACGTGTTGCCCACAGCCCGGTTTCGGGGGGCGGAGGCAGGCGGCACTGGGCTGGGCGTTATTTTTCCTTGGAGAGGATTAAAAAAAAAAACAACAACAAAAAAAAAACAACACCCCCCCAAAAAAACCCCAACAACACAACCAAGGAGGGTGTAAAAATAAAATAATAATAATAATAAAGATGACACACAGCTGAAAATTATACATCTAATTGCTGACTCGTTAGCAATGCGCCCATATGACGAGGCACAAAGTGTTTAGCATCCAGTCAGCGCCTGGTCATCCCCTACATGCGTGTGACACACATGTAGCGTGACACGTATGTGGCCCCGCGACCCCGCCGAGCTGCCCCGGGGGCTCGGGGTGGGCATCGCGGCCTCGACGCCGTCCGCCCTTTTATATAACGCACGGGGCCGCATCGCACACAAGGCCTCTTTGTAACCCTATAGCCCGCGCCCCGGAGATGCACGGCGCAAGGGGGATTACCAAAAATATATATATATATATAAAATTATAATAAATAAATATATTATGGATTTAGAAGCGTAGGATGGCGGCCCTGGGTTGGAAAAACTGAGTGGGGCCGGGGGGGGTGCTGAGCGCTGCCAGGCCTGGATGGGGTCTGGGGCTGGGGGAATTTTTGGGGAGGGCATAAAATGAGGCAGCGGAGAGGGTTTGGGGTGGGAGCACCCTGGGGACACCCAAGCAGAGCTGGCCGCAAGGTTTTGGGGTGGCCTTGGTTGGTGTTGTGTGTGTGGGGGGGTCCCGGTGCTCAACGGGGGTCCCGGAGCTGAGTGGGGGCCCCGGGGGGGGTGAGGAGGGGCAGGGCCGGGGGGGGCGCACGGAGCAGCCCCGGGGGCTGAGGCCCGGGGTGGGATGAGGGGGGCGCAGCGGGGGGCTGCCGGGGCCCCACGTCCCGAGCCGAGCCGTGCCGCCCCCCCAGCTCCCCTCCAGCACCCTCCGGGGCTGCCAAGGCTCGGTGCTGCCGGGGGGGGAGGAAGAGGAGGAGGAGGAGGAGGAGGAGGAAGGGGGCTGGGAGCCCCTGCCCGGGGCGCTTACCTGCTCCGTGCTTCGGAGGGCTGGGCCGGCCGCGGGTGCCGGGACCGGGACCAGGACCGGGAGCAGGATCGGGACCGGGATCGGGACCGGGATCGGGATCGGGACCGGGATCGGGCCGGGGGGAGGGCGGCGGGGCTGCGGGAGCGCTGCTGGCCCCGGAGTCCGCGCACGGAGCCAGGCGCAGGGACGGGAAAGTTTCTGCAAGGGAGGAGCAGAAAGTTGGGAGGCAATCAGGAGGCGGCGGGGCAGGGCCGACCCTCCGCCCTCCTCCTCCTCCTCCTTCTCCTCCTCCTCCTCCTCCTCCCTCCCCGCCCGGCCTCCGGCCTCGGGGAGGCAGCGGCGAGGCCCGCCGGGGGTCGGGGCACCGAGGGGAGGATATGGGGGGGAACGGGGCTTGGTCCCCTCCGCAGGGAGTTTGTGAGCAAAGGGCAGCCCGGCCCCGGCAGCGCCCTCTAGGAGCCTTCATCCACCTCCTCCTCCTCCTCCTCCTCCTTTTCCTCCCGTCCTGTCCCCCCCCCCACCCGCCTGCCGGGGGACCCCCGCTCTCCGTCGTGGCTTTCGGCACAGCTTCTGTCACCCACCCTGCACACCTCCATCCCCCTCTGCACCTCCTCATCCTCCTGGGCTCGCCTTCATCCTCCTCCCGCAGGCCTTCATCCCACTCCACACACCTTCGTCTGCCCACCTGCATCGCCCGGTGCACGCCTTCATCATCCTCTGCACACCTTCATCACCCTCCTCATACCTTCATCATCCTGTGCACGCCTTCAACCCCATCCACACTCCTTCATCACCCTCCTCATACCTTCATAACCCTACCCACACCTCCCATCACCCTCATACCCTGCCTCGCACCTCCACCCCCTCCTCATCCCCACACCCTCACCCCCTCCAAACCCCTCCACGTCCCCGCGCAGACCCCCACAGGCTCCCCCCTGGCTCCCCCCGGTACCCAGGACGAGGATCTCAGCCCAGGCGGCTGTGATTTCCCAAGGGAACCCAGCCAGCAGCGGGGCCGCGGTCACTTCCTACGAGCGAGCCGATGGGTGGTAACGCGCTAAGCCGCAGCCGGCTGATCGCATGCGAGTCCCTGGCCGTGGCCCAGCCCCGCTGCCGGGAGCCGTGGCCCCGATTTGGGCAGCAAGGGGCACAAAACCCCGGTTCCACGGCACCGAGGGTCCGGCACGCGCCCAGGACCCGGCCACATTAGGCTGTGCCATGGTGGGACGTACGCAGAGGTAGATCAGGGAGCGGGATCCTCCCGGCGCTCCGCTCGGGGAAGGGATGCTCTTTGCATCCCATCCCTTTAGAAACCATATTTTTCTAATTTTCGTGCCGAACTTGGTTGTAGTCAAGCATTTCGGGATGAGGCAGCCAACGCTGCATCCTGCAAGGCGACCATCTCCAGAGCATCCAGCACATTCAGCAATCGGGGATGATTAATAAAGCCGTATCGCATTCTTCCACCCTTGGCCTGGTGCTAACTGTAAGAATCTGGACCAAAAACTGCAACAAAATGGCTGCTATTCTCCAAGGGCCCTTCTGAGCACTCGTTACTCATCCCTTACTTGGGCAAAAATGACATTGACTGCTCCTGGAGATGACAGACTTAATTGAGTTCAATAGGAGTTTAGGCTGAGTAAGGCATGAGCAAACAAGCGTGCATTAGCCCATGAATAAAAGCCTGATCTGCAAATGTTTAGGAACACATGTAACTCTGCGCAGGGGAGTAACAATGGGGTTACCGCTGCGCCGAGCTCCAAGTGCGTGCAGAAAGCGTCTGCGGGACCGGGCTTCGGCGCGGCGGCGGCGATCCAAGCGCCTGCCATGCTGGGCTCAGCTCCTTCTGGAGCGTGGCAATCCCAGCCCGACTCTGGCTTTGGGTGTTTTGTTGTTTTATTTTTTTTTTTTTTCAGCCCTGCCGATTAGGATTTTTTTGTTGTTGTTCCTCCTTCAGAAGTTCATAATCCTGGTTTCTGCTATTCTTCGTCCACTGGTGGGAACAGCAACTTCCTTTCCCGAATTATAATATAAAAGAGCTGCGAGCAGTAATGCCATAAATAATATTTTCTTATGGCCGGAACATCCAAGTCTAGGCAACACACCAAGAACAGCTACAACATTGTAAAACTCCGACACTTCTCCAGAATGGATTCACTAATTAAAAAATGATTCCTTTCTAAAAGCAGTTGAAAAATACTGGCTTCCCCAGCCCTGCCTGCCGGTTGCTGCGCCGAGCAGGAGCCCGTCCTGCAAACCCGCAGCTCAGCCCGGCTTACCAGGCACGAGTCTGCCCTTCCCCGTGAAAAATATCACGGAGATGAATTTGCAGGAGGGGGGAGAGGAGAGAAAAACACACGTCCCAGTCGCTTCTTTAATTAATTAATCTATCACCACTTCAAAGCGCGGACCAAGAGTCCTGGAGGTTGAGCTCTGCTGCCTGCTGGGCAGGGCACTCGCTGGGAACCCAAGGGCTCTGGACCTTACATTTTGGGGAGTTTTTGTGTGTTGGGCTCACTGAGATGCACCCAGCGCTCCTCACATCCCAGGCTGGCATCCTTCCGTTTATCAGAGCAGGATGGGGAATGCCTGTGGTGGTGCAGACACCGCCGGTGGCACCGTGCGTCCTCGGTGGGATGCTCAAAAAATTCCTGATAACCTTCTTCGCAAAAATAAAATGCATTTCCTCGGCTGGCTCCCGGGAAGGACTTGTGTGCTTCATGGGGTTAAATCCAGCCCTGCACTACCAGCCTAACTCCAGCCCCCGAAACTGAAGCTTGAGCAGCCTCAAAGTCTCCGCCTCAGGGTAAAGCTCATCCCCCGGGATTGAGAAAATCCTGTCTCCGAGGAAGATGCACGCTTCGGCCTCAACTGAAGCTGATAAGGCTCCTTCTTCTTCTCCCCCCCCCCCTTTTTTTTTTTTTGATCTTTTCTTGCAGCAAGCATTCCTTTCACACCCACGCACACATCCTCATCCTCACCCATTGGTCTGCCGGCACATCCGTCACACTTTCCGTCGGCCAAAGTAGATACACATTTCTTGTGCTTCAACTCCTCGTCTCCTCTGGTGTTAACAGCCAGCGCAAACAAAGGGCCCGAATATCCATCGCCCTATTAAATTGTTTTCATTTGTTCCTTGTGCTGCAGTTGGTTTGGGTTAGGAGGATTTGTGCGAGCGATTTGGGCTGTAATTGCTGAGGGCTGTGCGCCTCACTCGCACATCGCCTCCAAAGGTGCTTGCTTTGAGACGCGGTGGCATCGTGTCTCACACCCTCTGCAGCTTCGGGATCACCTTGGCTGCTTCTGCGGGGCTGCGGGCTGGGAATTTTTTTGGTGGGTGCGAGTAATGATGGAAAAAAGCCAGAGGTGTTTTGAGGGAGAAGCTCCCAGGAGAACAGCGGTGCTCCCGGGTGAGCGCGCGTTGGGATTTGGAGACCTCCCGGAGCCCCTCAATCCGAACCCTGCTCCCTGGCTGCACTTTGGCTTTTCTGCTTCCACCGGTGCACAGGAAACGGAGACAAGTGCGGGTGGAGGCAGCCCTCACCCGTCAGCCCATCGTGTCCCAATTTCAAACAGATGTGTGGTTCCTGGCTGGATTTGGGCAGAAAGCTCTCGTTTTCCCCCACATTTGCCGGCCATACCTAGCCAGGAGATGCTGGCCTTAAACCCCAGCGGCTGTTTCTCCTCTCGCTCCCAGGGTCTTGCCATGTGGGTAAGGGATGAAATCCCGCACAGGCACATGGACAGCCCCATCTGCCCCCCGTGCAATCATCGGATGAATCATGGAGCCCAAATTCGTGCGGCTTTTGGGACAAAACAGGCTCCTTCTGCAAAGCCACCAAGGCAGATGTTGGCCAGCGGTGTGGCTGCTGCCCTGGTCCCCGCAGCGCTGGTGTTGTCACCTCCCCACGGTGCTGGCATCGCTGGGGGCGTGCTGGGAGCCTGTCCCACCTTGTGTTTGCTTGGTGGCATCTGGGGAACGAGTCCTCCCATCCCCGTGTCACTGCGATGGTGGGACACAGCACAGTGGGGTACAATCCTGCTCTCCGCAGCCGGGGTTCTCTCCGAGCCACGTTTGCGTCGCATCAGGTGCGGGATCCAGCGCTGGTCCAGCACTGCCACTTTCTGTCCCCAGCCCCTTGTGCCCAGCTCCTGTTGCCTATTGCCCCACAATTTACCAAAACCTGGTGTTTTCCCATTGTATGGATGGGAGCATGGGGACAATGGGCTGATGGGGACAATGAGACCATGGGGACAATGGGAGCGCAGGGACAGGCTCAGGCCACGGCGGCGTTGCGACACTGCCCAGCGAGGACGAGCATCCCTCTTGCACAACCACGGCTGTCTCATCTGCTTCCTGCTCCTCTGCCTGTCCTCTCCGGTCACCTTTCGTGGCACTTTGGGGGCTCAGAGAACGCCCAGGATAAGGGAGGACCCGTCTGCACCCAGGCAAGGGGACCCCAACTTGTATCAGCATCCCTGGGGGGCAGTCTGTGAGATGAGCGGGGGTGAGAAGCATTGGGATGGCCTTTTGGAACACCCTGATGTGTCTGGGCATTTCTCATCACTGAAATCAGGGATTTAGGACTCTCCATGCAGCCAGATCCTCACCCACCAAAGCTGGCGTAATGCTAGAAAATGGGCCATGATCTGCCCTGCTCCCACCACGCCACCCCTCTCCATCACCTCTCCTTCCTCAGCACCCATTTACAACCCAGGGGCCTGAGTGAGGGGCCACGCTTTTCCCTTTGAGGTCTGCTCCTGGTGGCACTGGCAGCCCCTCTGACATGTGCCAGGCTGCTCCCTGGGGACCCAAATCTCCCAGGGCTCATGGGCACCCCCCTGGCTTGCACTTCTGGGCACTTCACAGCTGCTCGTGCCAGAGAATGGGGTGAAAATCGGGGGTTTTGTGCCCATAAGGCATTGAGCAGCAGAGCAAACAAAGGGGTGCTGGGGGGCTGCCCCTGCTGCTGGGCTAGGGGCTCCTTGGTCCCCAGGAGCATTGTGCCCACTCAGCCCTTAAATGAAAGCCTGGTCCTGGAGGTGGTGGGTGCTGGTGGTGCCACGGGGTGACCTTGGGCAGAGCCCGGCCACGCGCCTGCAGGGGGCCGAGAAACCACCCCGAACCAGAGGACACCACCAACCCCCCCTTCTTGTTTAAAGAACACGCTACAAAATACAAAACAGACCAAAAAAAAAAAAAAAAAAAGAGGAGGGATGAGTTTCCAGGATTCGAGTCCAAGAAACGTCTCAAAGGGATGAAATCGGGATCACAGGCAGCCTCATCTGCTAAATATACCCCGGGCCTGACTCTGCCTCCTGCCTGAGATCCGCAGCCGGCCCCGGGTGAGCCGGGGAAGGGGCGGCCGAAGCCGGGTGAGCGGCGCCGAAAACGGGGAGCGGAGGAGGACGGGGGGGCCTGGGGGCTACTCGCAGGCCAGCTTCCCGTCGAAGCTGGAGAGGGCGATGGCGAAGGCCTGCAGGGCGCACAGCGGGTAGTTGTAGTCCATGGTGAAGGCGTCGTCGGCCACGCGCCCGAACTGCATCACGATGTAGTCGGCTGCGGGACGGAGGGGAGAGCGTGTGGGGTGGCGGGGGGATGCCTCCTGCACCCCCACCCTGCGCCCCCATCCCTTTTCCATGGGGATTTAAAGAGCGGCGTGGCGAAGAAGCCACCCTGTGCCCAGCTCCTGTTCCCTATTGCCCCACAATTTACCAAAACACGGTGTTTTCCCATTGCATGGCCCAGCACGGGGTAGCGGGGACGCGGCACCTCATAGCCCCCCCAGGACCCCTTCCCCACGTAGCCGGAGCCCACGGATGCCACTAACCCCCGTGGGACACCCGCGGCGTGGCCGCTTGCTGTCACCGGAGCGCGGGTGACAGGAAATCTGTAAAAATAACCGGGGGCCCCCCGGCAGGTTTTTTCTGTCCTGTAACCCAACACCCCGGGTGCCGATGAGCTTCTGACTGTGCTGGACAGGTGACGAGCGGCCGGCTGCTCGCACCGGGGCTGAGCGCTGCCCCGTGGCAGGACGCTCGCTGTGGGGCTGCTCACGCTTCCCCTGGGGCTGGAGGTGTTGTGGGGTTTGGGGGTGCTGCGGGATTTGGGGGTGCTGCGGGATTTGGGGGTGCAAACCCACCCCAGAGCCACGGCCGCATCCTGCATCGGTCATCGCGGTCACCCCAAGGGCCTGTCCCCGAGGTGCCCCAGTGGTGTACGCATTGGCAAGGTGGGGTGCGTGCAAGGGGGATGCTGCGGGATGCCCTCATGGCGTGGCATTGGGCTGAGCACCCTTCAGGATCGGTCCTTGCCCTAATCTGCCTGGCAACAGGTGACACGCGCGCTCCCTCTGCCGGAGCGCGGGGCTGGGCGCTTCCCTCCGGCAAACGCAAGCGGGGCCCCCCGGAGCAGCCGTGCGAGACACAAAAAATTAAATAAAATGCAGCAAAAAAGGGTGCTGCAGGGGTGCCGGGACCTCAGCCAAGATCGTCCCCCTCCCAACCCGCCCCCGGCTTACGGTCGCTGCCGTGCACAATCTGGAAGTTTTTAACGGAGGCGTGGGTGACGCGGCCGTGGAAGTTGAGGACGTAGGACTGGGTCTCGTCGTTCCACACCGGCGCCTTGTTGTGCAGCTCGATCACGTTGTCCATGTTCTTGTTCTGCCACCTCATGAGGAGGCCGTCGTTGTCCTGGGGAGGGCAAAGGGGAGGTGTGTGAGCCCCCCAGGGTCCTGCAACCCCCGTGGCATTCCCAGCGGGATGCCCCATCCCTGGGTGCTCCCCGACACGCGGCCCCATGGCAGGGCCATGCTGGGAGAAAGGAGAGACCCAGAAGGAAAATATATGGACACTGACACTCATCTCCGCCTCTCAGAGAGGTGCCTTCAACTTCAGGAACACCCCAAAGTCTTTCTGTGCCCCAAAGTGGGTAAAACCCCAGATAATCCCCAACAAATCCAGCCTTTGGGGGAGGTCAGGCCCCATCCCGGTTTGGCCCCGGGCTGCTCCAACTTACGTTTCGGGGCCGGATGGGCACCCTCTCATTATCCGAGTTCATCCCAGGGATGATGACCGTCATCTTGCGGGGCCCTTTGAACCCCAGGACGTTCGTCTCCTGCAAGAGAAGCCCCGGCCATAAAACCAGCAAGCACCGTGGGCTGCAGCCCTTCACCAACATCCAACCTGAAGGCTCGGGGCCGGATCCAGCCCACCCCATGGGGCAGTGTCCTGGATGTCCTGGTTGGGGTCCCCACTTACGTAAACCACGGCCGAGAGCTCCTGCCGCACGTTGGACCAGTCGGCGTTGGCCCTGTCGGGGTTGGCCCCGTTGTCGAACACGGTGAACTTTGTTCCCATCAGGTTGGACCTGCAGCACCGGCACAGGACGTGACCACAATCGGTCCCACCGATATTTTTTTTTGCTTTCCTCCAAGCTAACAGCCCGGGCACCCTCTCAGTGCAATGCTGGGCTGTGGTGCTCAGATCCTGGGGGCCAAACCACCCACCCAACAGCATCCCCGCACCTCTCCAGCCCAACCCGGCATTGCTCCGACCTCAAAACCCACCGAACCCTCCTTGTTCCCCCATACAGCCCCGAGCACGAACGCTGCGGTGCAACCAGCACCTAACCTTGCTCCCTTTTTCTCCAATGTCCCCGTTTCAGGGCACTCGTCCCCCAAAAC
Organism: Nettapus auritus; assembly: GCA_011076525.1. Taxonomy (NCBI): domain Eukaryota; kingdom Metazoa; phylum Chordata; class Aves; order Anseriformes; family Anatidae; genus Nettapus; species Nettapus auritus. Next base: position 1,447,026 of record CM021790.1, read on the forward strand.
CGTGGGGTGGGCTCGGAGGCCCTGCGGCACGGCGCCGGCGGCTCGGGCGTGCAGCGGGCCGGGGCTTGCCGCGCTCGCCGGCATTTCTGCTCGCCGCCAGCTGCCCCACGGGAGAAACCGGCCCAGCCTGTTCCCCCTCCCTGCCCCCCGACGCTCCTCGGGTCACAGCCAACAAACGCCGAAATTCAGCCAGCCAAAGCCTTCCTCCCGCACGCCGAACCCATTCCCCGGCCCGCAGCCGCAGGGGTGCCGGCAAAACGGGGTGCCCGCCTCACCTCAGCTTCCCGATGAAGTTCTCGCCGCCCCGCGACAGGTCCGTGGGGTCGATGGAGATGAGGTAGTTGGAGGTTTTGCTCTTCTTGCGTTTCCTCCCGGCGAGGAGGAAGACCTGGGAGGACGGCGGGGCCGGGGGCAGTGCCGTCGCCGTCGCCCCGCCGCGGCCTTTGCGCAAGGTTTTGCGAAACAAAACCTTGTCTTGGGACACGGCCGTGACCTTGCGCAAGTCCCCGCAGCGAAGACGAGCCCCAAAACACCGCCGGTGTCCCAGCCGGGGCTGTCATTAGCGTGACCGTGGCTCCTGGCCACCGCGGGGCATTCACTGACGCGGGACATTTCCCAAGGGGAACGGCAGGGCTAGGAGCGCGCAGGAGCAGCGGGACGCGCGCCAGCATCCACCCCAAAACACGAGGGTGCTGCCAGGGTGGGTGCAGAGCCCCGGGCTCTCCGGCCCCCCGCCCTGGCTCACCTTTTTGTCGTTGTCCAAGTGCAGGTAATAGGTGGGGTACAGCCCCCGGTCCATGCCCTTCTTGTCCCGCGTCACCCGGCACTTGATGGTCACCCCCTGCGGAGCCGGGCGCAGCACGAACTCCTCCAGGTTATCCACCTCGATGACGGGGGATGGCGGCCTCTCCTCCTTCTGTTGCAAGGCCAAACCGGAGCCCTTCGAGCGCGTTTCCTCGTGCACAGCGCCCCAGGGCTTCCTGGAGAGCCCCCGAGCCCTGCCATGTGCCACCACCTCCTCTCCCAGATAACAGCTCCTCCATCCCGACATCCCCCCAGGATGTGGCACCGCTTTGGGGACAGCACGGATGTCCCTGCTGCTCTCCAGACCCTCTGCCCACCCCAGGGGGTGCTCCAAGCCCCCCCAACCTACCCGCAGGAAAAAAACCCACACCTCTTTTTTATTTTTTCCCCCCCATACCTTCTTGGATTTCTTCCCTTTGCCCTTCTTGTTGGAATTTTTCTGTGGTGTCTCCAGGGTCTCCTCCTCGCTTTCGGCTGCTTTGGGAGGAGCTGCGAGCAGAAGCACGGAGGGAACACCGACACCATCGGTAACAACCCCCCGATAGGGGGGGTCCCCCGTGCCCCCGAGAGCCCTTCCAGCTCCGCCACCCCCCTCGCAGAGCCGACTCTCACCTTTCTTTCGGGTTTTCTTCTCCTTGGGGGGGTCTCCGCCGGTCTGGAAGAGGGACACGGGGTTTTTCTTCTTCTCTGACCTGATGGGTTTGGTGCTGGAGTCGGAATCGTCCTCCTCATCACTGCCAGTGGCGGCTGGGGGGACACCGGGACACCGTGACATGGTGTGGGTGCCACCTGGGGGCCTCGGGGCCGCCCACCCCCCTCACCGGTACCTTTCTTCTTGCTTTTCTTCTCCTTCTTCTCCCCGTTCACCTGGAACATGGCTGTCGGCTCCTTCTTGGTGCTCTTGGTGGGTTTGGCTTTGCCATCGGGGTCACTCTTGTCTCCTGGAGGGGGACAGAGGACAGCCAGGAAGGGGTGAGCAAGGGAGACGATATATGGGGAGGGGGCCATGGCCCAGAGCCCCCATCCCCCTGAAACTCCCGGGACAGCGATGGGGACAGGACACGGGCAAGTGACAACAGAGCCAGGATGGAGCCACCCCCTGGGCGCTCACCCTTCGCCTTCAGCTTCTTCTCCCGGCCTTCACCCGCGGGGGGCTCTTTGGGCAGCTTCTTCTTGAGCTTTTTCGGCGGATCTTTATCCTCCACCTCCTCTTCCTCATCGTCGTCATCCTCCGAGTCCTCGGCCGGCTCTGCCCAGCGGGGACACAACGGCGTTGGCGACGCGATGGCTTCGCCGGGACCCCGCAGCCCCCAGTTTTGCCAGCAGGGACCGTCCCCTCCCAGGCACGGGCTGCCGTGGGCACGGTCACGGCCGTGGGCACGGTCACGGTCACGGTCGCGCGCGGCCACACCGCCCCCTCGTGGCTGCAGCCGCGGGGCGCACACGCGAGATGCGGGGGCACGCGTGGGGCTGGGGGGTCCTCGTCCTTCTCCCCGTGCCCTCAGATGATTTTGGGGACAAAAAGCACCCCCGGGGCATGCAGAGCCGCTGCAGACGCACCCCGTGGGTGGTGGGGACGGAAGCTGCCCGCCGTGTCCCCCCCCCTCACCTTGTTGCTTTTTCGGGCCCTTGGCCACGCGGGAGCGGGGCACCGGGCTCTCCTTCTTCTTTCGGGGCTCCCGGGTGACTTTGGGGCAGCGGTCCTTGTCGCCCTCCTCCTCCCCTTTCTCCTCCTTCTTCTTCCTCAGCTTCTTCACCCCTGGGTATTTCAAGCGACCCCGTGATGGAGAGCACAGTGGGTGGGGGGCCTGGAGTGTCCCAGGGTAAATGGCAAAGCCCCAACCCGAGACCCAGCATTAGGGGGACTGAGGCTGGCAGAGGGACCCCCAGGCTGCCTCATTTACCCTGTGCCGGGGCGGGGGGCTCCTCTGCACCCCCTGACTCGCCCGGCTTCTTCACCCGAAGCCGCCGGGGTTTGGCTTCGGGTGCAGGCTCCGGCACGGGCTCCTGCCGCTTCTTCTTCAGCTTCTGCCCTCATCGATGGTGCTGCCGAGACGAGATCGTGCCGGGGTTAAACCCCTGCTCTTACAGCAGCCGGATCCCTTTCTGAAATGCCCCAAATGTGGGCATTCTGTGGGAGCAGGGTTGCCCCAAATGGGGGCACGGGAGCAGGGATGCGCTCGCGCCATCAAACAGCGCCTTACCGTGGGGCAGCCCCGTGGAGGGAAAGCAGAGGGAGGAAAAACAAAAGGGCTGTTAGCAGACAGGAGAGGTTGGCACCGGGATGTGCCAGCCCTGGGGACGAGGGACGTGACGCTGGCATTGCCCCAACAGCCCTTGTACCGTGGGGTGGCTTTGGGGAGCCACCCCCCCCCATCATCTCCTGGGGACAGGGGACACCCCAGGGGACCCCAAATGGGACAAGGGACACAGGGACAGGCAGCACAGCCCCGTGCCCCCATCCCCTCTCACCCACACAAAAGGCCCCCGTGGAAACCCGGCTGTGGGTACGGAGCTGCGAGGCCGTGCCCGGGGAGGGCTGGGGGACGCCGGAGCCTCAAGGATCGAGGTCAGCAAGGAGCGAGTCAGGAGGAAGCAAGAGGATTAGGGGCAGCGCACCTAATCCCCTTTAACCTGGGCTATAAATAACGCTGATTTACCCAATGCAGAGCATGTGGTGCAGCACCGAGCTGTGAGCAGGGGACATTTGGGCAGCAGGTGCCAGCTATGGGCCCCCAGAAGGTGCTGCAGTGCTGGTTGCATTAGGGTCCCCACCCCAAACAGGGATTTTCCCCCCTTTGCCAGGGTTTTGCTGCCAGCTGGGTCCCTCCTGGGCAGAGCCCCCAGTGCAGCAGCCCTGCAGGAGGGTTGCAAAGGGCCAGATCCAGCCCCCAGCACCGACACTTTGCCTTCTCCTAATGCACATCCCCAGGGGTCTCCTGGTGGGGCGGGAACCCCCCAAGGTTTTTATATCCCCAGCTTGCCGCCCTCAAATAGCTCCCTCACCCCTCTAATCCCTTAAGCAGCACAGGAGACCAGCCCTTGGCTTCGTTATTTAACGAAGCCCTTTGAGGAGGGGCCGTCAATTAAAGCAGGCTGATTACATCTCTGCAAGGCCCCCCCTCTGCTGGGGGCTGACCCCCGGGGGCTGTACCGAAATGCAGCCCCCCCAGATAGCGGAGTTACCGGCTGTCGGGGTCACAGCCCTTGGAAAGTGAGTCATGGCTGACAGCTTAGCCAAAAGGCTTAATGAAAGCACTAATTAGGCACGAAGAGCCTGCCTGGAGGGCACTGCGGAGTGTTGGAGATGGGCTTTGGGAGGATGCATGAGGGAGTGGAGGTGCGGGGGTGCCCCCAAATTTTGGCCCCCAGTTGGGGCCCAGCACGCCGAGGGAGGACCCGATCCCATCTTGGTGTGGGGCTGGGGGCATCCTTGACCCCGTGGCAGCAGGACGGGGGGTGAAGGATTCATCCTCACCTGCTTCGCCTTCTGCTGCTGGGGGCTCCCCGACTCCTCGCTGGGGCTGTGGGGGCACAGGAAGGAAAGGGGTGAGGGCTTTTCCCCAGCTCGGGGGGGGTTGGGGGAGAATTGAACCCTACACAGCTTCCCCGGGGGTGGGCGAGAGCCTCCTGCTGGGGCCGGATCCTGCACAGATGAGAGCTGGAAGGTGGGAAGGGGGGGGGAGCATCTGTGCTGCTCCCCTGAAACCCTCCCAAAACGCCGCTGTTTCCTCCCAGCTTTGTCCCATTTTGGCCATGCCAATAAATCCAATGCCACCAAATATAAATATATGAGCCTTTTCCTTCCCCAAACCTTCCTTTTTTTTTTTTTTTCTTTTTTTTTCTTTTTTTTTTTTTTAAAGGACATGGCAGCTATTTTTTTAAAGAACAATGGCAATTTTCGGTGGTGCTGGGTCAAAAGGGACCCCACCTTTCCAAAGCAGCTGTCCCCATCCTGACCAGGTCGAGCTCGTCCCTCCCTGCCAGGATGGGGTCTGCGTCTGCCAAGGCCGACAGCCACGAGGCTTATTTGGGAAAATCCGCCCTAATTAACTCTTTATTCCAAGCCAACGAGCATCCCCCCCACCAACCCTCGGGACGACAAAATTAACCAGAATATTTCATCGCGATTAAATGGGAGAAAAAGGAACCGGAGCAGGAGAAACACACGGGATGGGGGAGCGCATCCCACCTCGTGGGCCTCATCCTGCCCGACCCCGCTCACCTTTCGGCCGCCCAGACCTCGCGCAGGATCTCCGTCTGCAGCGGCATGGCCCCGACCTCCTCCCCACCAGCCGCCGCTACCGGCCCGGCCCCATGGGCTCAGCACCACGGGCTCAGCACCATGCCGGGTCCTCCAGCCCCACGCCGCCGGGAGGAAGAGCGAGTGGAGGAGGCGATTAACTTTTTCTTTCTCTTGCAACTCGGTAATAGGATTTCAGGGGCTGCCGGCCGGCCCCGTGGCGAGAGGCAGAGCGCGGCAGCTGTCGCGGTAATCCCAGAAAATGAGGATCCCGTAGGAGTGGGGTGTAAAGCAGACCCCGGGCAGGTTTTGGGGTGCACGGCTCCCTCCAGGACTGGTTGTGGGGGACCTGCACATCAGGCTTCGTCACTTCCAGAGGGATGCCACCTCATCTTTTTAGGGACCCCTTCCTTTTTTCCGCCCCCAAATGGCATCTTGGTGTCACTAAGAGGGGAGTTGGGTTGGTGCGGGGGGCGCCGATGCCGGGGGGGTTCTCAGCGTGCCCTGGGGTGATGCTGGTCCCCGCTCTGCTCCAAGCCACGGCCTTGTGCTGGTCAACCTCTGCTCCAAGCCCCGGTCCCACCGGGTGAGGGTCCCAGCCCCTGCATGGCCTCCCCGCTGCCCCCAGCCCACCTCCCCGTGCCAGGGCTGCCCACGGGCCCTCTCCGGTTGAACACCGGACAAAACAAAGCTGCACAAATCCCTGCTGGGCTCAGCTTGGCCTTGCCCGGCCACGCAAACACCAAACCCCACCAGCAGCCTCCCTTCCCAGCCCAGGCCCACTAGATGGCATTTAAACACCGTGCGCCCGGCGAAGGGCGTCCAGGCACCCTGAGCCATGGAGAGGGACGGACGGCGAGGCCCACAGAGCACCCGGCAAGGCTTTGAGAAGCCCAAAAAGCTGCTCTGGATTAATAAACATCTCCCATTTCTGCCGAAGAAAACACTAGTCCCTCTCTGTGTTGCTGCTTGGGTTTATTCGTGGCTCAGGACCAGTCGCGCACGGCGCTCGGAGCCGCACGCAACCAGCACCGGGGGCTTCGATGCCTTCAGTACAAAATGCTCCTGTGAATCTCCAAACTGTCCAAACTTTTAAAAAGAAAAGCACCAAACTTTTCTCTTAAAAGGAAGAGAAAAGCACCAAGCCTGGAGAAGCCGGCTGAAATAAAAACCTGCTTAAAAACAGGAGGGAAAAGCCTGGAAAACGGCAAAGCAAGTTGCAAGTTTCCGTGGAGCAAGCCAGGGGTGTTTCGTAAGGAAAACAGAGCTTGGGCTGACCCAAAACAGCTTTTTGCCCTGCTTTCATAAAATAATAGCCAATTCTTCGCAGAGCCCCTGCTTCCAGCCCTCCTAGTGGCAGCCGTTCCCCCCCAGCGCCCACCCTGTGTGCCACCGATGCACCCCGCAGCTCCAGCCCCAAATCTCCCGAACGTAACCAAAAAAGGCCTCAGGATAAAGCTGCCCAGGTGAAGCAGCCCCACTGAGATCCCCAAAAACAGCCCCTGTAAAAAGGGGGTGCCACGGGGGACACTGATCATTCCCTAAGGAACCGGAGCCGGCGCATCCCCAGCCGCCACCCCCGCGGCTGCTCATGGCAGGATGGAGAAAAGAGGAGCCTTTTTTTTTTTTCAGTTCTTTATTTTCAAGCTTCAAAAGGGGTATTACAAAGAACAGACAGTAAAAATTAAAAAAAAAAAAAACAAAACAAAACAAAAAAAAAACCTGAAGGCTGTTCTCAAAGGTGGTCACAGCACCCACCAGGCTCGGAGGAAGGCGACGGGCGAGGTCGCAGCAGCAGCACCGGCACACGGGGTGCTCACCGACGAGCCCATGGTGCCGGTTCACGGACGACACCCATCGCGCTTCCCAACCCTCGAGGTGCCCAACCAACTGCTTCTCTTCTTCACGTGGGCCCCAGCTAAGCGATAAAACCCCCATTTAAAAATCCGAGCCCGCTGCTGGCCGCGATTGAGGCCCCTGCGAGCAGCAGCGCTGGAGAACCCTCTTTCGCCCTCCAACGAAATAAAACACAGCCTCTTAAAATAAAAATAAACTCCCCCAGTGAAACAGTGCTTTGAAGCCGAACTGTAAATCCCTAAGCAGAGGGGTCGCCACGGATGAGAAACGCCTCCGCAGCCGCAGGAGGGGGAATCCTCCCCGGGGAGGTGGCCGGCACGCAGGAGGTTTTCGTTCTCGTGCTGCAACGCCCTCGGACACGTGCAGGGGACCAAAAGGAGAAACCTGAGCCCACCCCGACAGCAAACTCAGCGAGCACAGGGGGGCTGGGGCATCGGGTCCCCGTTACAGCTCCCCTCCCAGCCCCAGGGCGAGGAGGAGGAGGATGAAGGCTGCTCTGCCGCTGCCGGAGGTCTCGGTCGCATCCTGCCGAAGCGCTCCCACATCCCAGCTCGTCTCAGAGGACGAGGGCCGTGGCACAGCCAGCCGACACCAAGTCCAGCGAGCTGCGAGGAGCTGTCTGCGCAAACCTCCCGAGAGCTTCAATTTTTATTTTTCCCCCCCCCCCCCTTCCTTTGGAAAGCTGTTTGTTCCGCTTGCGGTGGTCCCACGCCGTCCCGCTGCTCGCGCCCAGCCGCGAGCGCGCCCGCGGCAGCAGGACTGGGTTTGTTTTTCTTTGCGAGGCGCTTTTGCTTCCACGATCACACAAACTGTAACAAGCTTTACGAGAAAACACTGGCGAGTCCTTAAGTCCTGGCAAAAAAAACCGTTCTCTGTGCGGGCTGAGGGCAGGAGGCTCTCCCTTCCTCCTGCCCCTCCATCATACGTGGCCTTCGGCCTCTTTGCCGCCAGCTCCGGCCGTTTCCAGCCCCTGTGCGCAAGCCGCTTTCGCTGCCTCTTTTTCTACCCCGGTTTTGCTCGCCGCTTCCTGCAAAAGATCAAAGGAACCACAGGGAGTCAGGAACGAGGTGAAACGATCAGTGACGCCAGGGCTCGGAGGTGAGGCGGAGCCCAGCAGGGTAGAAGAGACCCCCCTCGGACCCCAGGTGCTTGCCTTCCTGGCTCGGGGGCTCGTGGAGGTGAAACCTCACCCGTCCCAGCTCTGGGTGAGCTTTTGGGAAGGACGGGAGCTGCCCCGGTGGTGCAGGGCACTGGCACAGGGAGCCCAGGGGAATGAGGAGAGGAGGTGGTGCCCTTGGAGGGGAGATATGGGACTGAGCTACAGCTGCAGCCCCTACGCTGGGCTATATAGCTGCAGCCCATACACATCCTATACCTGCAGCCCACCCCACAGGTGCAGGAGAACCTCCCTTGTTCCCCCGCCTCACTTTCAGGCACCGGTTCAGAAGAGATGATACTAAAAATTGCCCGTACAGAGTGTTTGCAGACTGGGTCCTCTCTCGTTACAGTACACCGTGCATCAGTTTTTGTTTGGGGGAATTTTGGAGTAGAGCCTGCTACGAGAAAGCGATCTCTTGGACGAGCAGAGGAGCAGAGCGTTGGGTTGCAAGATTCAGGAAATCCATACTATCATGTCTCAAAATCCCCTTGGCCTTGCCGGGGGGGGGTGGATGACATTTCACTTCACCCAGACCGCCGGTGGCCGGGAGGTCATCAACGGCCAGGGGCTACGGCCGGCAGAACGACGTCCAAATGCCAAAGCTGTTATCAGCTGTCGAGAGCCCGCCTGTAAATACTCTTACTGACAACCCGACAGCAGCCTCTGCGTCCTCTGCTGACCAAGAACCAACCTGCTCCTTCCCACCCAGGCTCTATCAGCTGGAGGAAGACCTCAGCATCCTCAACCCAACGCCCAATTTCCTGTTTTAACCCTTCCTTTCTCCCCACGAGCCTGTCGAGCATCCCTCAACGTGGCCAAATCGGGGCGCCCGGACACTCGCGCGGCACCGACCTTCGCGTCCCTCTCCGCAAACTTGGTGAACATGTTGGCGTATATCCTCCTGTCCCGCTCGTTGTGCTCCTTCGTCTTCTTCTGGCAGACGGAGATCTGCGACCTGGCGGCCTTGTTCTGCGGGTTCACTTCCAGCACTTTCTGAAAGTCACATTTTGCCAGCTCGAACTCGTTCATCAGCAGCCTGGCCTCGCCCCGCCTGTACAAGCCCTTCTCGTTGTCCTGGTCCAGCCCCAGCGCCTGGAAGGACAGAGTTCGCCAGAGCCCAGCACCTCCTCGGGGCGCGCGCCTCCGCGGCACGGCCACGTGCACCGACGTGGCTTCAAAGCCTCGTGTCACCACGAGCGGAGGCGCAGAGAATTCCCCTTCCTGCCAACGCCATCGGCCCCTTGCAGGGTGTGAAATTTTAATTGGAATCCTATTTGAGGCCGGATTATTTATCACGAGGGGAAGACGCTCCCCAGAAGCAGCTCCCTCATTTTGCAGCCCCGGCGCTACGCGGGCACTGCTCGCCCAGCCCCGTGCCCTCCGTGTTCAGGTTTGCTCAATGGGTGGCTTTCAAAGACCTCCTTAAGCTCAAAGCCTCATTAAAAGCGCTCAAATTAGGACAAGGGAGAAGGCCCCGAGTCTCCAGAGCGTCTTGCTCTGCAAAAATTCACTTGTTTCCATAACCAGTTGGCAGCTATATACTTTTATATAATTTTTACTGATATATTTCAGCTGACTAAAGATATCTCCCCGCACAAACCCCGCTGCGGGTGGCAGGGCCAGCAGCGGAGAAACCCCCCCAGAGCTGGAATCACACGGGAACACTGCACATGGACCCAGGGAGCACGGGGAGCTCCTGGGCTGAGGGCTCCTTCGGATTCAATGGGTTTTTGTCTCCCTGCTTCACGTTATTTTAGGAAAGCTTCGTGTCCCAGACACGTCTCTTACCATCCTGCGAAAGGCAGCCAGCCTTCCGTGATTAAGACAAGCTTGTTAAACGCAAGCCCTTTAGAAAAGAATTAATAATTTCCTGACACCGACGCACGCAAAGGGCGCACGGCGGGGACGCCAACAACGCGCTGCTGTTGGCGAACCGCTGCTTGTACGCGGACAAATTTGATATGGGGAGAGGAACAAAAGCCACCCCGCGTCCCCGCACCTTGTCACAGCACTCGACGGCCTTGGTGTACTCGCGCAGCTTCAGGTAGCACATGGCCAGGTTGAGGAAGGCAGCCAGCAGGAAGGAATCGGAGGCTTTTGACTCCTTCTCGGACAAGCCGTACTCCATTTCCAGCCAGGACACGATCTTCCCGTACTGGATCACCGCCTGCAGGTATTTCCCCTCCTGGGATGGAGCAAAGAGGGAACCTGAGCTGGGAAAGGCAGCGGATTTATACCCGAAATCACCGACGATGGGGAATGGGCTGGCAGGGGCTGCACCTCCCACGGAGCTCATCATTTATACGGGGAGAGGAACGGGGAAAGGAGCAGCTTTTTTTTGGGGTGGGCACGTTTCTGACATTTCCACCCCTTCAGGGCTGCTAAGAGGTCTCTGGAGCTCCAGGATTTGCTCCGTGCGCCCAGCGGCACGGCTCCCCGCTCGCGCTGGGGCGTCTCCGCGCTCACAAACCTTGAAGTACATCGTCCCCTTCTCCTTGACGATGGCGGCCTGCTCCAGCTTCTCTTTGGTGTCCATCTCCCACGACTCTTTGGCCTGCAAAGAAACGCTCAGAGCCGCGGCCGTGGGGCACGGCGCCCACCAGCACGCCGGGATGAAGGCACCGCACGCCTCGAAACGCCGCTGCGCATGCCCTTGGGGAGCGGGGAAGGGGTGAAATTAACGGGATGCTGCAAGCCAGGGAGACCCATGAGGCTTTCTGGGGTTTCTTTTTAACGAGTGGGGCTTGCCAGGGTGGTGTTGCATAGGGCAGAGGTGGCAGCTCGTTGAGTTTGAGGGGTTGGGGGTGAAAGGGAAGAGGAAAATAGTCGTGGCGCACGTGGGGCGCACGCCCGGAGTGCAGAGGAGCCCTTTGCACCAGGGAAATCGCTGCTGGGTATGGGATTTCCTCCGAGCCCTGCGTTACGGCACGGTTTGTCCACTGAAAAAATCCCAACAGAAAAATAAAATAGAACCCCAAAATATTAAAAAAAAAAAAAGTGGGTAGGAAGAGACCTCCCCCGCAGGTAGGACAAGCAGAGGGTCTCGCCACCATCCCCTGCTCCAGCTGGGGACCCAGCAGCACCTGCCCCGTCCGAGTGGTACCTCCCGTGCTGTCCCCACGTCCCTGTCCCTGTCCCCAGCCCCCGGTGCAGCCCCCGCAGCGTTCACCCCGGCCGGCTGGCGGGACACAAAACTTTTTTTTTTTTTTTCTGTTCAGCCCAAGGAGGGGAAAAAAAAAAAAAAAAAAAGTACAAAAGGAACAAGCCTAGGAACAAATAAGAGAACCAGCCTTGGACCCCGGCCAGAAAAATAAAACAAACCAACACACGAGAACAAATTAAGAACACAGCGATCCTTGCTGACGTCTCTGCTTCAGCAGGGGCCGCGGCGCAGCCACGCCAGGGACAAAGGGTGAATGCTGCAAGAGGAGCAGAGCTCCCGGGCACCCCGGGGCCGGTCCTGCCCTCACCTTCTCAAAGCTTTTAAGCGTGACCTCGTACACCAGCTCCGCGTTCGCCTGGATGCCGTACTTGGGCTTCCCCGCCTCGCCGAAGCCGTACCTGGAAGGGGAGAAATGGGGGAGAGTTCAGAGGGGCTGCGCTGCCGGGGCACCCAGGGGACGATCGGGACACGTGGGGCTCAGCCCCGTCCGCCCCCCACCGCCTGCATCCCCCTGCTGTCCAGATATCCTCCTCGATGAGCCGGCACCTTTCAAATGCAGGTGGAAAAGCCACCTAAATCAGCCCCTGAAGAGCCCTGGTGTGTGTGTAAAGGCTCCCCAAGGGAGTTCAGGTGTGCCCAAAGGCTGTCGTCGGGAGCACTTTTGGATGGGAGAATCTGAAGCCTGTCATTTTTTAGGGTCCTACTTAGGGTTAGGGTTGTTAGGGTTTGGGGAGAAGCCCCTAAATCCGAATTTCGGCAAGGTTTGGCCATGAACACGCACCCGGGGTGCTCGCTCTGCTCTCACATCTCCCTACGCTCGCTGATGTTTTTGGGCCGGCGCGATGCCGAAGTGAAGACCCCTCCCTACGGTGTCTCCACTCGTGCAGGAAAAAAGCCCCGGTGACTCCTTCCTTCCAGCCACGGGAGCTGAAACCGGAGCCCCTTACCTTGGCCCGAGGTAGAGGACGCAGTGCTCTCCCCGCTGCATCTTCTCCAGCGCTTTGTCGATGCCGATGGGGATGTCGTGGTCCTCCCCTTCGCCCACCACGAACTTCACGTCCTTGCAGTCGAAGCGGGTGCCGCCGCAGAAGCCCTCCAGGTGAACTGCAGGGCAGAGCCAGCCCCGTGCCAGGCTGCGGGCGGACGCAACCGGGCACGGGGACCCCCCCCCGAATAAAAATCATTTCCCGAGGGATTTCGCGCATCGAGCTGCCTTAGGGAGCTGCTTTTAGCAAGGCTGGGGCAACTCTGTCGGGTAACCACATCTGCCTCAAGCTCCCAAAATCCAGCAAAAGCCCCCGGCCCAGCCGGAGCCTCGGAAGCAGCGGGAGGATGCCGGAGCACGGGGGGCAGTGCCTGGGGGAATGAGCCCCGCGGGGAACAGCGAGGGGCAGGAGGGCTCAGGAACGAGCCCGGCTGAAGAAGCGAGGCAGCCGTATCTCGTCGAAGCAAGGAGCGGACAACAGATAAACATAATGACTAATATGTTCCCCTCGCGCGCCGCTGCGCGAGTCAGCCTTACTGGAACTGGATATTGCTCCTGGCACGCCGCCACGCCGAGTTTATCACGGCGATTACAAGCCTCCTATACAGCGCCATCCCCTTGCCTTATACCTCCAAAACAAGGCCGTGTTCTCCTGCCTCTGAGAACTGCGAGTACAAGATAAACATTATTTTATATATATATATATATATATTTTTAATCTTCCACCAACGAGCGCGCTGTTCCAGCCCGGGGAGCTGGCAGAGGCGCAGGGCGGACAGCGGGTACCTGGCACATCGGCCACCTGGCGCGATTTCCACGGTGGGATTGTTCTTTGCTGATCTGATCCCGAGGACGGTGCACGCCTCGGGGGAGGGGGACGGGACACCGCCTGTCCTCTGCTCTCCATCTCCCAAGTGCAAATGTAAATAAATGGAAGCAAATGTAAAGTAAAAGGGATTTCAGAAACAGCTCCTACCTACCACAGAAAACCCAAAAAAAGCTTCTGAGAGGAGAAAAATCACAGCAGGCAGAACGTTGTCAGAACCGCTTAAGGAATTTGCGATGTTCGGGTTGGTGTTGGCGGCCCCCAGGGTGGGGAAGGCCCACGTCGCACTGCCACGAGCCCCCCTGCACGCTGCGGGGCTGAAGCAGGAAGGGTTTCTTGTATAAACGCTGGCAAAATGGGGAGAGACCCCAGAAAGCAAACCACCTCTGCCTAGCTGGCGACGCTCTGCCTTCCGCCCTGCGCCTTGGTGGTGCGGGATTCGGCGATGCCTCTGCCCTTCCAACGGATCAGCAGGACTTGGAACGAGTTTCCCTTAAGCCACTCGGGGAGAACACCCCGAACGGCAAAGGGCGAGCCACCGAGGGACCCAAAGGCGACCTGGTGGCTGCGGGACGGATCCTGAGCTACTGAAGGGTGCAGAGCACCTGGTCGTGGGCGTCACGGGGAGGTGAGCACCAGCACGAACGCGAGCAGCTCCAGCACTCGGGTGATAAACGCTGCCCGTCACTGATGTGCCACCAGGGCCATCCCGTAACGTCACCCGAGGACGCTGTCCTCCCCTTGGGGACGGGAAGCTGAGCAACTCCTTGCAGCCTGCCTGCGTTAATGCCAGAGGACGCTCGCTCCATATGGCACCCTGAGACTCTTCCTGCATCCCTCAGCGGTGCTCTCAGTTGGCTCAGGACAAGGAGCACGGCCACAACTTCCAGCACCCTGCCACCGGGCTTCAAGGCTACACGGAAAACCCCCCAGAGCAAGCCCACCTCCTGGGCGAACCCCTGCGTTATCTCCTTGGGCGCAGGAAAACGCGATATCCAGCCCAAAACGGGCATCCCCACAGCACCAAGCCATCCCGGTGCCTCTTCCCGGCGAGCACAACCCAGCCTGAGCCGTGTGCCCACCGCCAGCCCCAAAACGAGCACCCACCCGTGGCTCCCCAGGGTCCCCCACCACCAGCGGGACGCGGCGGCACCCGCACGAGCCCGCTTACAGCCGGGTTCCCCGGGAGGATGCGAGCTCCCAGCCCTTGAAAAATAAAAATAAAGAGCTTCCCGTCCATTTTAATCGCACGGCAAGCCACGGGGAGAGATCTGTGCGCCGGTTTCCAGGAGCGTTTGGGCGCTGCGTGCAGCAGGTCAGCTGGCTGCGGCTGCTCTTGGATTACGGGGAGAAGAAAAGCCCCCGCTGGGCCGCCGCACATCCCTTCGGCTGCCGCGCTGACTTATTGTTCTCCCGGTGCCTGCAGCGATTTTGTTTTTGAAGAGCTCAGAACACAGTGTACCGAGCGCGGCTGGCACACGAACTTGATGTGCTGACAGCAATTTGTACTCAGATTAAAATGGAGAAGAGGAGGGAGGGGAGGAGGGGGGGGGGGAAAGGTTGTAACAAAAGCTGGAATGCGGGATTTCGGCTGCAGCCCGCGTTTTAGGAAGCGGAACCGCGAATTGCGGTCTGTAAACGTCAAAACCTATTAAAAAAAATGCTCGCAAAACTCCAGCCCGGGGATGCTCGCCCCCGGTTAAGCGCACCTTGTCGGCCAGCCTGGTTGTGGCAGCGATGCCGGGCACCTCCGGGCTACTCCCGGAGCTGATGTGGGGTTTTGGGGGGAGCGAGGCGAGGGGCAGCCCCGGCTGGGCTCGCAAAACCCGGGGCTGCTCCTCGGGGTCCCACCTTTGGTGCCGGAAGCCCCTGGTGCCCGCGAGCCAGCCCCGAGCGAAGCGCTCCGAGGTGAATAGCGCTGCCTTGGTGGGAGGGAAAAAAAAAAAGGATAAAAAAGCCTATCTGCACCCCAAAACGCTTCCCGGGCCGTTTCGTGCCGCTCCTTTCTCAGCGGGATGCATTGAGGGGTCTGCGACCCCCGGTGTGCGGGGAGGCGGACGCGTTACGCAGCGCTCGGAGCATCGCCGTGGCTTTGGGGTGGCGGGCACCCCAAAGGGAGCCCCCCCCGAGAAGCCACCCCGCGTGGCGATCCGGATCTCCGTGTCCTCTGGGAGAAGCGATTGCTCGCTGTGGTTCCCCTCTTCCTACCTCCATCCTGCTCCGAATCACCACGTCACCGTTGCGTTCACCAAAAGCCCAACACGAAGGAAAAAAGCAGGGGCACTCCCCGGGCACCCCGCTGCCCGCCACACGCTCGCCCCCAGCCTCTTTAGATAAAATTAAACTAAAAAAAACAAAACAGCACTAAAAAGGCAGGTGGGAATTGGGCCGGTTTCCATTATATTTAGCCTGTCTCTTCGGTTAACCTTGGAGACGGCGAAGCCAGCTTGAAACCCTACTCCCGGCCGGGTCCGGCGACGGCGCCGAGCATGTGACGGGCGGAGAGATCAGTGCGGGACAAGAAAATCTCCTTAAAAAACCCTGGGAGAAGAACCGGCCGTTTCAGGCAGGGAGTTTTATGAGTTCAGATCCAATTTCTCCTTCGCTGATGGAAGTTAATTGGACCCTCTTCAGCGAACAGGAGCTCTGAAACGGGGAGAAGAAACTAGATGCCTTCTGTACCGCGTGGTAGCTCTCAATCTATGGCTGAGTTGTTCTTAGGAGAGGGAAAAAAAAAAGCCTGGCTCTCGCCGCCTAGGTGAAATGTTTGCTCCAGAAACGTGACCTGAATTACTGTGCCCTGCTCGCGGAGAGGGCTCTGGGAGCGAGGAGCCGCATGGGACGAGCTCCTGGTCACCCAGCCAGCTCCCGATGTGGGTTCGGAGCCCAGCTGGCTCCACAAACCCCTCGTGTTAATTCCTCCCCTCTGTCAGCGGTGGCCAGAGGCTTGCAACCGTCCCCTGGCCGCGTGGGAAGGAAAAGGGAAGGCTCCGTGCCGCGGCTGATGCGATAGAAAGCCCCAAAACCACCATCAGCACCGCAACGGGGAGCCCAGGGGAACTGCTGAAGAATTCCCACCAGGAGGCAGCGCCTGGGTTTTTCCGCATCCCCCACGGGGACGCTGGGGACTGCAGGAGGGGTAAAGTGCCAAAAAGAAGGCTCCGACCCCAAAACCCCACGGGGCTTCGCCCTCCCCGGCAGCCTCGCCGGACCTACGGAGGAAAGGACCGGGAAAAACAGAGCGCATTGTCCTCGAGCGGCCGCTCCATCACCAGCTGGCTGCTCCCGCGCCTCGAGGTTTTCCAGCAAAACCCTCGGAGCCAGCAGCCCTGGAACGGCGGCCACGGGGCCGTGCCAAGGGCAGCTCCTCGGAGCTCACCAAAACCCCCAAAGTTAACCGCTGCCCTCCCTGCTCGGCCGGAGCCCGGCGGCGTGCGGCTCTGCCCGCGGAGCCCGCTACTCACTTTCCACCGTGGCGCCTTCGTTGGGGTTGGAGTAGCCTTCCCCTTTCCTCTTGATCCTCCGGATTATCCCCCCGTCCTCAAACAGGTCCTCGCCTTTGAAATCGAGCAGCTCGACCTGAGGAATCAGAGGGAAGGTAGGCAGAGCTGGGGGCGGAAGGGAAAGGAGAGGAGAAAAACAATCGGGGAAGCCACGACGCGGCGGTTCAGCCCCGAGCCGGAGAGCCAAGCAAACCAATTCTCCGCTCGGCCGACGAGCAGAAGTCGCCCGTAAAAGCCAGCTCCAAAGCCGCAGCATAATACACCCGATTTAGGAGGAATTGGGCCACGTCCAGCACCCGAAGCCCAACACAAAATAACGGTAAAAGGGACTTCAGGAATCCTGCAGGCAACGAGGCAAGCGGGGCTGGAAGGTGCGAGGGGGACGGCTCCCCGGGAAGGGATTTTTCAGCCCAGGGAGGCATTTCCGAGCTGTTTTCCCCTTTTCGCCTGCCTTTTCTTTTTTTTTTTTTAAAGCAGGGCTCTGCTCGCTCTCCCCGCGGGGCTGCTCCCCGGCCGCAGCCTCTCCGGCTCAGACACACATTTCTGAGAAAACACTGGCACCGGTTCCTGGAGCGGAGGGACACGTTTCAGGAATCCAAGCTGTTTTGTGCCTTTTTTTTTTTTTAATACATTTTTTTTTTTAAGGAGCTGGCTGGCAAGGCAGAAGGCAGCCAGCGAGCTCTCCCGCGGCAGCCCGGCCCCGTACTTGCCTCGAAGAAGAGGGTGGCGTTGGAGGGGATTTTGGGGGCGCTGCCGGCAGCCCCGTAGGCGTATTCCGGCTTGCACAGCAAGTAGCACACCTCGCCCTTCTTCATGGTAGCCACCCCGATGTCCCACGCCTTGATCACCTGGCCTGGGACAGAGGCAGACATCACACACGAAACCCGAAGCACAAAAACCCCACAAAGGGAGGCACCCCCCAAAAAAACCCCACCGGGCTGGCGCCGCCCCTTAGCGCCAGGGGAGCGGGGACCCCGTCCCCTTACCCTTGCCCAGGCTGAAGACGAAGGGCTCGTTCCGATCGCGGCTGGAGTCGAACTTTTTGCCGTTGGCCAGCTTCCCTTTGTAGTGGACGTAAACCTTGTCCCCGATCATCGGGGACTCGTCATCGTTGCCCGGCCTCTTAATGATCTAAGGGAGGGAAAACACCCGTGAGAACGGAGCCGCGGAGAGCTCGGGCTGCACAAACACCCGTTTATTAAATAAATCTATTATATTATATCTTGCAGCGTATGCCTGTACGTAAACACACACCCTAAGACATGGGGAGGTCGGGGGGGGAACCGTTCCCTCGCCCCTTCCACCGTCCCCCACAAGCCAGCCCCGCACGGAGCCGCGTTCAGCCGGGGGTGCGGGGACCCGGGCGCGTTTGCGGAGGTGCCGGCGCCGCCGGGGAGCGATCCCAAATTTCCCCGTGCTTTCAGCCCGTGCAGATTTCACTCGCAGGGGTGTGTCGTTTCACCACTCGCTTCTTGTCAACACTTTTTTTTTTTTTTTTATATTGCTACAGCCTGGAACAAGCAGTTCCCAAGCTGAGGATGGAGGCAGGGGAGGATGCTATTATTAGAGGAAGGTCCTATTCAGGCGGAGAAGAGCAAGTGCTGGTGAGCAGAACTAGCCAGAAAACGGCCCTGAATGCGAAAAGAGGGGCTGTGCAGCAGACTGGATGACCTAAGTAACGCGCTCTTTCTAATGTCTGTGAGTCACACACAAAAATGCTTTGTGGATTTGCAGCTAGCAACCCGATGAGAGGCACGATCGCGGCGAAAATTCATCGAGCGGGCCGAAGCCGCGGCACCGACGCTCGTCCCCCCGTGCCACGAGGTTCCCCGAGGTGCCCCGAGGGTTTCGGTGGCCGCGGGGCCCTGCTCACCTTCAGCACGCCGCGGTCCTGAGCGGGTGTGATGTCCTCCCCGCGCTCGGCCAGGGCGGCCGCCTGCACCTCCCCTTCGGGCTTGGTGGCCTCGTCGGTCGTCATCGTCCCCGGGGGCAGGAGCAGCAGAGCTGGGGAGAGAGCGGGCAGGAGGCGGGGGGAAAGGGTTAAAAGCTGGAGAGCCCTGGTTCTGCTGGCCCTGCAGGAAGTTTAGAGAACATCTCAAGCATGCAGAGCGGAAAATCCCTTCCCAGGGGCCACCCAGGCTCAGCGCCGCCGAACCACCGCCGCCACCACGAGCGCACGCAGCCCCGCGCCCTGTCCCCGGCGGCCTGCCCGGCAGCGGGGACGGCCACGGGGATGCTCTCGCCTCGCCGAGCCCCCCGGGTCATCGCCACACCTCTCCCGGTGCCTCGGGGACTCCCCGGGCAAGAGTTGTGCCAAAAAGCCGTGCCAGCAGGTAAGCACGTGCTGGCCGACGGCCTCTCGGCACGCGGGGACTCGTCTCCGTACCCAGCCTCTGGGACCTCCCGCGACGACGCTCGCCCCGGCAGGAGGCTGGCTTTCACCCCAGGGAGCACCGAGAGCCACCAGAGGGATTTCGGGACAGGGGCAGACGCCTGAAGGCTGCTTTGGGGCAGCGGCGATGCCGGGAGAGACCCCGATGCTCCGGGGTGAGCAGCGAACCCCCCCGGGGCGCACGCCGAGGTGCCCAGCTACGTTGGCTTCTCAGCGTTTGCAGCAGCCCAGCATTGTGCTCCAAAGCCATGACACATCGATGAGGATTATTTTCCACGAGGAATTACTTGCTGTTTCGTCAGAGGCTGCATTATTCTTAAATCAACAGCTCGACCGCAGGCACGCCTCGTTTCCTCTCGCTCACCAAGAACACCCAAAAAAGCGCTGAGGCTCCGCGTCGCCGCGGGGTCTCTCCCCAGGCGGGAAGGCCTCCGGGCACAGCACGCAGCTCTAAAAACTACACAAAACCCACAGGATTTGCAGAAAGGGCCCTAAGAAACGGCTTTTTTAGGGGGCAAAGCACTGCCCAAAGCAAGAGCCGTGCAGGAGAGGCGCTCGCCGCAGCCGGCACGCGGTGCGAGGGGCAGGGATGCGCCCGCTCCAGCGGCCGGGAGCCTTTGGCTGACACAGAGCACGAGCAGCACACGAGGATGATTCTTTATTTTTTTCCTTAAAAACGGGCTCCTGTGAGTCTTTGGAGTCTTTGCACAACGGGAATGGCCTCGAGTTGGGGAAAACAAATATTTCCTGATGCTTTCCTTCGGCTCGTCCGGCTCGTTTCGGTAGCCGCACCGCTGTGCAAGACGTAATCAAGGAAACATGTGACACGGAGCTAGAAAGCAAGGGGTTTGGAGACATAAAACAGACCGAGCGAAGTCCCTGCCGTTGCGAAACTTTCCCACAGCCCTCGGTGTGGAAGCTGGTGGTGAGCAGCGGGAGGAATCGCCCGTTCGGGGATTCATAAACAGCGAAGAAAGGATGCTTTCAGCTCCGAGGGCGGCTAAGCCAGGCCGTAAGAATAATTGCGCTCCTTGCACCCAGCGCTGGGAGGGACGAGCCCAATTCCAGCCTCCCCTCGGCGCAGGAAGCCGGCGAGACACAAAGGGCTCGGCGTGGAAGCTGCGGAGAGGAGCGAGGGAAGGGCTCGGGGCCATGCCCAACGACGACAAGCTTCGGGGTGACGCTTAACGACGCCCCGAGACTCCGAACGCGCCGATTCCCCGCTATTTCCAGCGGATTTGGGAAGCGCCGCCAGGATCCAGCCTCCCACGAGCATCCCGCGCGGCACAACCGAAGCCGGGCGGCTCCGTGAAGCCGTTTTTGCAGATATTAAAGCCCAAGAGGAGCCCGAAAGCGGGGCACGTGCCCAAGCAGAGGCCCCTCTCGGCGCACGACCTCCCGAGGGCCACGGAGCGTCGCGGTGGGGATGGGGAAGCCGGTTCCGGAGCTGCCAGCTCCGCATCGCCGGTCGCTAAATCCCACCGAGAGACGTCTAAAAATACCCCACCCGCATCCTCCTCGTTATTTTTTTTTTTCGACGTAAGCAATTAGCGCAGTCATCCAGGGCAGGCATCCAACGCCAAGGCGGGGGGAGAAGCTCCGCGTCAGCCGCCGTTGGGAGGGACGGAGCCCACAGGAGATGCGCTCCACGCGGTGCAAGAGCTCGGAGAGCCTTGGCTACCCCAAAGCAATCCCAACAAAACGCCTCCGAGCCGTAGCAGGAGGGGAAAGACCGCTCTGCTCCCGCTCCTCTCCAGCTCGGAGGCACAAGTGCAGCCGAGGGGAAAGCTGGAGGGAATCCAAAGTTGCCATTAATTTCAATCAACGCGCCGAAGGACGCAAGGGTTCAACGGCACCTCGCTCGCCGTGCCCGAGCCGCCCGGTTCTCCTCGTGGAAGCCAAGCGTGAAGGCAGGGAATTCATCACCAATGCAAAAGCTCGGCGTTTCTGACAGATCTACCCCAAGCACAGCCCTCTGTCCCGTTGCTCCGTTAGCCATGACGGTGCCGCAAGGTTAATGGTGTTTAATTAAAGCAAATGAACCCCTGCAGCGGGACGAGCGCGCGAGCACGGAGCCGCCTCGGCTCCGAGGCCCGTGGTCCACCAAGGAGAAATCCTGAATTGAAGAGCTCAAAGAAACGAGTTTTAAAACCAAGCCAAATCCAGAGGCTTCAGCACGTGGATGCAAGCTCTGTCTAAATGCTGATTAACACGAAATACACTAACGAGCTTCTGGCAGAACAAGAGCAAGCGAGGATGCTTGCGGGCTAGGGCCGCCCCGCACGTCAGGACGCCCAAAGTGACACGGGAGGAGCTGCCGCCCGCTAAAATCCTTGAAAACCCTTAAACCCTTAAAAGCTGCTCGCATTTTTAATGTATATTTAAGAGCAAGAATAACAAAAGTGGGTTTTTTCCCCTCATTTTAAGCGCTGCATGGCCGGGGGGTGCCTTCGCCCCCGGGTGCTGGCCACCTTCGCTCCCGGCAGCACCGCGGCGTTCGGAGGAAGCATCCCGAAGAAATTCCCTCGAACAAAAAAACAGCACGAAAGCAAAGGCCCCAGGAGAACGGGCAGGACACCGGCACTGCCCCGCACCGAAATCCCACCCTGTAAAAACAAACCCTTTGGTTTCACAACCCCCCTCCCCGCGCAGCTGCCGCTATCTTGGGGCCCCGACGAGAAAAAAATGGGAGCGGGGAAGGGGCCGCAGATGCGTGACCCGGGGCTGAGGACAGGCAGGTATCCCACGTGCTCGAGTTTCACAAAAACCCTGCTGCGCGACCATCCCGGGGCCGTATTTCCTAGAAATCGGCATTCCGGGAACTTTCCAGCTGCTAAAGTGGAAACTTCGCCCCGTTGATCTCTTCCCCCCCCAAAGGGCGGGCGAGAGGCTGGCTCGGGGGGGTCCCAGCTTGGCACGGCGCGACGGGAGCCGGTGTCCCGAGCAGCTGGGAGGGAGAGGGGGGAAAAGAAATAGTGCTAAAAATTAAAAAATAAACAAAAACCAAACCCCACGCTTCACTCTAAAAGAGGATTTCGCAAGAAGGGAGAAGTGAGGCTGTGGTTTTAAGCCGCGGGCACATCCCAGCCGTGTGGGACCCTGCCCTAGGGCGCACGGGGTCGCAGCCGCCGCTGTCACCGAGTGTCCCCGCGACGGGGACCCACGGGCAGCTCCCACCGCCCCGAGCACGACGCCGTCCCGCGCTATTTGGCACCTCAGCATCGCTTTAGGAAAAAAAAAGGAGAAAAAAATAATAATTACGCCTCCGTTCTGTCCAACTTTTTTATTGCCTGCTGCTAAAAGTCACGGCGTGGCTCAGTGGAATGGAAAACCGAGCGCTGAGCGGCCCGGGCTTGGTTTTTTAAGACCCGCTCGGCCCCGAGTGCTTTCGCTTCCACGCCGTGGCTGCGAGTTTCGCATTGCAACACTCGCTTCAAAACACGAGGGTCAGGCTGGGAACCGGCAACAACAGCCCCGGGGCTGTCCCTGTCCCCGTCCCTGTCCCCATCGCACCGGTGCGGGGTGAGGAAGGACGACCCCGACTGGAGCATCTCCTCGCCACCTCACCGCGTCCCTGCGACGGGGAAAAGGCTTTTCTCTAGGAAAATAAACACCGAGCCCAATGTTTACGTGCAGCACGAAGGGAAAAAAAACCCCAAACCGGCAATTTTTCCCAGGTGAGAGGCTCCGAGACACCTGCAACCGAGACCGAGCAGGAGACGACGAGGCCGGCACCCAGTGCCACCAGTTTGGTGTTCCCCAGTGCCACCAGCCCCATATCCCCCACTGTCACCTCCCAGTGCCACCAGCCCTGTGTCCCTGCTGCCACCTCCCAGTGCCACCAACCCCATGTCCCCCAGTGCCACCTTTCAGTGCCACCAGCCCCATGTTCCTCATTGCCACCTCCAAGTGCCACCAGCCCCATATCCCCTACTGCCACCTCCCAGTGCCACCAGCTCTATGTCCCCCAGTGCCACAAG
>CM021790.1:1474194-1581692 GCA_011076525.1 Nettapus auritus
CCCCCCCCCCCGAGCCCCCCACGCGTGACACGATCGCTCCCCACCTGCGCGCCGCCGCCGCCGCCCGGCTCCGAGTGGCTCCGAGCGGCCCCCGCGCGGCCGGGGCTCCCCCCAATGCCCCCCCTCCCCTTCCCAGATCGATTCCCATTGGTTCTTTCGCCCGCCCATCTGGTGTGGAGGGCTTTTTATTGGATGGGGGGCGGGGATATGCAAAAAAGAACGGGGGTGGTGCTGGGGTTTTGGCCACGCCCCGTTTGGGCCCGCCCCGCGCCGAGCACTTGCTGGGGGCTGCGGGGGGGGGTTGCCCCCGTGTACTACCCCTGGGGAGGGGTCCCAGCCCCGTGCAATGCCCCCGGGGGGGGGCTGTCCCCGTGTAATGTCCCCAAGGGGTGCAGCTCCATGCAGTTCCCCTCGAGGGGGGCTCTGTGCAATGTCCCCGGGGGGGGGAGGTTCTTGTCCCCGTGCAATGTCCCCAGTGGGGGTCTCATACCCATGCAATGTCCCTGGGGGGGGGTCTCATACCCATGAAATTCCCCCCTGGAGGGGTCTTGCCCCCATGCAATGCCCCAGGAGGGTGCAATGCCCCCAAGGCCACCCCAGTCCTGGTGCCCCCCTGCTGCCACAGCCCAGCCCCCAGCACCAGTGGCCCTATGCGATGCCCCTCCAGGGACCACAGCCCCAGAAATGCCTGAGGGGCACCCCAGGAAAGTAAATAAATAATAAATAATAAATTGTAATAAATAATCATAAATAACACCCACCAGGAGCTGGTGCTGGGGGTGTTGTGCCGGGGGACACTACAGCTGCGGGGACAGGATGAAATGTTCCTGTTCATGGTAACCCTGATCAGATTTTTCCTACGAGCTGCCTCAAAATACCCCTTTTTTTTAGGGAAAAACGAAGCACGTTGGAAACGCGGAGCCCAGCACCACTTTGGCTCGGTCAGGAAATTGCAGTGCCTGGGCCAGGAAGGGCAAAAAAAAAATGGAGCTGGGGGGTTTTAGCCCCAGACAGATTGAAACAAGGGGGTTAATAACCTGGGGGGGTGTTATCATGTGTGGGATTTTATTGGGGTTGTGCCCCTGCTCCCAACCCGCTCCCCACGTCCTGACCCCATAAAATCCCTCACGGGGCTGCGGCACCGAGGTGCTCCCGCAGGCCTGCCCTCGCTGCTGAACTAGGCTTTGCCAGCTGTAATTTAGATAAAACCAGCCCTAAATGGCAACACGGAGTAAAAATGAAAGGCTGCCTTCAAAAAAAAGTAGCAGATTTGGTTCATTTAGGAGAGCTTTCCCTCGCCTAACGTGCCCCTGGTGGATCCAGCACTCCCAGCACCAAATGAGGCACTGCCCCAGTGCCTGGTTCCGGGCTCTGGCGTCAAATATTTCCTGCCTGGCCTCTGACAGCTTTCAATTCCCCTTCACCGGATCAATATTTGGGGTCCCAGCGCCCCGGCTGCATTTCGGGGGATGAAGCCGAGGCCCTGCCGAACTGCACCAGGCCGGCGGCGGCGCCGGGGTCTGCAGCCTGCTTCACACCACGGGAATGGCGAATTTGTTTGTTTGCAGAGACAAAAATAAGAAAATACATGGGAAGAAAGCACAGAGGGGGGTGTTTTTAATAAGGGTCTTTGCAGCGGTTGTGATGCCGGCACCGGTTTGGAGCCGCAGCCCCGTCCTCGCCCACCCCGACTTCGCAGCCCTGCTCACGAGGAAATTCGCTTGGAGAAGCGAGGGCTGACGTAGGCTTTGGAAAGCCAGGAAATTCACCGTTCCAGCTCCGGCCTCGCTTCACCCGCCCGTGCCTGGGTGTTGCAGCACAGCCGTTGTGCAAGACCCCACGCTGAGCTCGGACCCCGCCGCACTCCGGAGCCGCGGGGCCGCGGAGCTGGGCCGGGTTTTTCTCCGGTTGCCACCAGCGGAGACACCGTGGGAGCCCCGGAGCCCTCCCAAAACCATCCGGTGGGGCTGGAGGTGACAAAAAGAAGGGGAAAAGATGGGAAAGGGGCTACGGTGGGGCTGTCCCAGGGGGGACGAGGAGCCTCGGGTGCATGGCGGGGACGAGGCCGCGGCGCAGTGTGCTTTGCAGCAAGGGAAGAAAAAAAATCACCTGATTTGGGGGTTTAACCCAGAAATCCTTGCAAAATGCAGCAAACGCAGCAGTGGGGGCTGGGTGCATGACCCCCACCCCGGTGCCCTGTCCCTCCCGTGTCCTGTCCCAGGAGGAAATGTGCTCCTCGGGAGCGAAATGCCATAAATAATCCCCGAAGGCGCTGCTGAGGCTGCCAGGGGCACTGCTTGTTCTCCTCGCCATCCAGCTGGCCACATGCGTCCTGCCTGAGGCCGGAGCCTGCGCTGCTGTCACCGGTCCCCAAGGGACAGGGACCAGGGGACACCTCACCCCCAGCCGAAATTTGGGGGGGGACAGAGCCGTGACCCCCACCCCAAAGCCGACAGCCGTCCTGGTGGTGGTCCCCGGGGACCTTGCATGATGTCAGGGAGGAGGCTGCCGCAACGGGGTGAGGGGGAAAAAATTAAAAGTAAAATAAAATCGGAGATATTTTTATTCATCTGTGTCTTCTAAAAATAACCGGCGCTGATCTGCCTCGCGAGCGGGGAGGAGCGGCGTCCCCGCTGCTGGCTGCGGACCCGAAAGCCGCAGCAGTGAAATCTCCCGAGCGCGTTGGAGATCAAAGCAAATCGCATCTCTCCGGCTTCCGCCAGCGCCCCGGCTTCCATCGATCCCCCCCCCCCCGGGATCCCCCCCTCCGTGGTCCATGCTCACCAGCGGGACCGAATCCACCCCAGCCTCCGCTGCCTGGATTTCATCCCCGAGCCTGGTTTTGGGGAGAAAAGCAGCTTTTTGCCCCCCCTGGAACCCCCCCGGGGTGTGCCCCGGTTTTGGCCCCAGATGAGGGGGGGTAACGGGGAGGCGGCGGTGGTGGCGCGGGAGACGGGTGTTTACGGAGGCGCAGGCGGCGTTGCACAACAGGCAGCACGGGTACACCGCGTCCTCGCTGCCGGAGGTGCAGCTGCGCCCGCGGCGGGGACGGGGGGACTGGGGGGGACGTGGGGACAGGGGGGGACGTGGGGACAGAGGGGGGAACGTGGGGACACGGGGATGTGAGGACACGGGGTGTGGGGACATGGGGATATGGGGATATGGGGACGCAGGGACAGGGGGATATGGGGACATGGGGATGTGGGGACACGGGGATGGGGGGGACTGGGGGGGATGATGTGGGGACATGGGGATACGGGGATATAGGGACACAGGGATGTGGGGATACAGGGATGTGGGGACATGGGGATGTGGGGACAGGGAAGTGGGGACATGGGAAAGTGGGGATATGGGGACGTGGGGATGTGGGGACACAGGAATATGGGGACCTGGGGATGCAGGAACACAGGGATGTGGGGACATGGAAATATGGGGACACGGGGACATGGGGACACAGGGATGTGGGGACCTGGGGGAGGCAGCAGGGCCAGCACACCCGCTCAGTGCAGAGCTGCCTGACCGCAGGGGATGCAGAGCCGTTTTCTGCAGGAAATCCCCCCCAAATTCTTCCTACCAGCAAGGTGGCCGGATGCGCTCATGGCCAGATCCGGCCCCGCGAGCCTCCTCGCCTCGCTCTGACCCCGGTTCCTGCAGTGAAATGTTGCTGCTGAGCGGGGACGAGGCACCCACAGCACCCACACACGTGGGGACCCAGTGCCCCACTTGTGCCCCTGCACCACCACAGGCCTGATCCTGCTCTGGGACCCTGCAGCTCTGCCACCGCCAGCCCTGGGCCTTTCCACGTGCATTTCAAACCCCCGAATTTCCAGGTTGGGATCCGAACGTACATCGCCCCCAGCCAGGGCTGGATTGATGCCCCCGAGGCCGGCAGCGTTTCCTTCCAGCAGCTCCACCGGGACAGCTTTTCCCCGGCCGCAGGACACTCATATTGCCCTGGGTTCTTCCTCTTCCTTGGGGAAAAAAAAAAATTAAAAATCCATATTATTATTAAACACCACACCAGTGTTAACGAACTGAGAGAGGGGGAAGGGTCCGAGGCTCCCTCCTGCACCCGGCTTGGGGGGAAACTGCCGGAGATAACGCCCCGAGCGCCGCCGGGCGCAGGATGCAGCGGGGCCGGAGCGGGGAGTATAAATAACGTCCGGCCCCGCCGTGCTGGCCGGGGGCCACTTGTAGCACAAAGTACATTCCGGTCGGGACGTAACGAACTGTACCAGCCTCCGCCGGGCTGGCGGTGCTGGGGCCCCCTGGCCCCATCCTGCCATGGGGAGTTGGGTGGTGGGGGGGGTGAAAGGTGCTGAGCCAGCTCCTGGTGTGGGGAGAGAGGAGCGCAGCCCCCTGGGGATGTGCTGTGGGGTGGGGACGCATCACCGGACCCCCCGTGTACCCAAGTGGTTATAGGGACACACAGCAGGGACACCTCGGTAATGCTGGGGTTGCGTCCCACCCAAAAAAAACCAAAAATCCCCCGAAAAAAACATCCCTTCCCTGCAGCTCATGGCCTGGAGGGGGGCTTCTCTCCCAGCTGCAGCGGGGTAGGGGGGCTCCAAGGGGGTCTCCCGAGCCAAGCCGGCCCCTGACCCCGCAGCGTGCGGCACCTCGCGGGCGAGGCGGGCGGGCGGCGTGCCAGGCGCCCGGCGTGGGGACGCGATGTACCGGGCGCGGGAGCTCAGGGAACAGCCTGACTCAGCAGCCAGGGAAGTGGGTGTGCGAGGGAAACCGCTCCGCAGGGCTGCGGCCAGACCCGGCTCCTAACAAGGGGGGGGTCCCTGGGGGGTTCCCTGGGGGGTAAAGGGGGAGCTGCCTGTTCCCTGGGTTGCAGAGAGGAAAACACCTCCACGGTGCTGTAAAGGCCCCGTAAAGGGGATGGGTCCCTGCTTGGGTCCCAGTGGATGGTGTCACCCCCTCTCTGGGCAGCATCACCCCCGGTGTCACCCCCAGCATCGCCCCCAGCATCATCCCCCAGTGCAGCAGCCCCCCGTTTTGTCTCCCCACTTTCTTCAGGGCCAGACGTGGGGTGGGCACCGCTCGCCCCCCCCCCAGGGTGGTTTTGGGGTGTCCCCATCGCAGACCCCCCCCATACTCCTCCATCCCCTGGGATGTCCCCCTGCTTTACAACACGCAGCAGCCCTAAAGGAGGGGACGGGGGGGGACACCCAGGCAGGGCCAGCACCCGTCCCTCTTCCAGCTCCGGGGGGGGAAAACCTAAGAGCAAAAAAACCCCACGAGCGACATTGTTCCCCCCGCCACACGCGAAGGCAAAAACAGGGGAGGCCGGGATAGAAAAAAAAAAAAATAGTAATAAAAATCTTCAACAATTGGTTTTGGCAAGAAGAGGAAAACCAGAGAGCTTTTCATGAATTTTACTTTCTTTTTTTTTTTTTTTTTTTTGCTAGAAAGGTTGTTTTTTTAAAACGCCGCTGCCGTCGCCCTGCCGGTGCCAACCCCGAGCCCTCTCCCTGGGCCTCTGCAAACCCCCCCCCGGGATTGAAGCAAACCCCAAAAGGGGCCGGAGCCTTGGGGGGGTGCCCCAAGGGAGCAGGATCGGCCCCCGCAACCCCTGCCCGGGTGCTTTGGGTGCGTGGAGGCGGCCTTGGGCAGCGGCCCAAGGGTTTGGGCCTTCCCCGCATCCGGAGGTGGGGAAAAATCAGGGCTAGGCCCCAAAACCCTCCTGGGGCAGCACCCTCCATGGAGCCCCCGAGTCCCTTGGGACCCTCGAACCCCGATGCCAGGGGGTCGATCCCATCCCGCTGCCATTTCCAGCTCATTTTCCAGCCCAGCGCCTGCAGCAGGATCAGGCCCTGGCCCAGCACCAGTCTGGGAACTGGGGGGGCACCCAGCTGGGTGCTAAATGCTGTCGTTTTAGGGTTCTCTGCAGGGACTGGGGGTCTGGGGGGGGTTTAATGCCCCACAGGAAGGATCTGCCCCCTTCCCAGGGGGATCCTCTGGGGGGATTTTGGCAAGGGCTGGCTTCTGGGGGTGCCCTGAGCCCTGCAGGGAGCCCCAAGGGGAGCTTGGGGGGGGGGGGGGTGGAAAGGGAGCCTTGGGGAAATATTGCTCAGAATAATAATAAAAGGGACTGTAATGGTGGTAATAATAAAAATAAGGGTAATAATAACAGTAGTAATAATAGTAGTAATAATAGTAATAGTAATAGTAGTCATAGTAATAATAGTAGTGGTGATTGTGCTAGTAATAATAGTAATGGTAAGGATAATAGGAATAATAATAATAATAGAAATAAGAGTAACGAAGAGGCCACACTTGCACAAAGGACAGTAATACCAATCTTTTGCAAGAAAAAGGGTTAAAGCAGCGCGGCGAAGACGAGGTGAAGGCCATGGGGCCGGCAGGAAAGGGGGGGGGAGCGAGGGAGGAGGGAGGTTGGGGAGCGAGGCAGCGAGCAGAACATCACATCCTGTACCCTCCTGTACCCTCGTGTTAAAAACAGCCCCCGCGGGGGGGGACACGGCGGCGGGGACGCGGGAACATCGTCTCTTGTCCCCCCCCCCCGGTGCCCCTCGATGGGGTTCAAGGGGCTGCGGGGTGGTTTTGGGGTGCGGGGTCAAACCGTTGCGGGCAACCCGCTGCGGTGCATAAAGGGGTGAGTGGGGGTGTTTTTTTTTGGAGGGGGGGGTTATGGGTTTGCCCCCGTTTGCATCGGTTTCCCGTGCAAAGTAATAATGGAGGTGGGGGCATCCTTCAATCCCCACAAGGCTTTTTTTTTTTTTTGGGGGGGGGGGGGGGTGCCGCCAAATGGAGCGGGGGGGGGGGCCCGGGGGGGCCCCCCCCCCCCCAAAAAAAACAACAAAACTTGCATTTTGGGGAATGGAAGCACCATCTGCCAGCACACGGATGCTCTGTGCATGTGTTCCCCCCCTCCCAGCTCGGGGTGCCCCCCCGGGGCTTGCAGCACCCCACACGCGCCGGGGCCCCTTCCTGTGTTTGTCAATGCCGTGAGTCAGGCGGCCGCTGGGGAGCTGCCAAAATTGAGCCGCTGCTCACCCATAACCAGGAGGATTAGGGTTAATGTTCTTTTTTTTTTCGGTGGGGGGGCTGCGACCCTCCCCTAACCCCCCCCAACTCTCCCCACCTCCCCAGTATTTCCCTGCCAAGGCCAGGAAGAAGTCACACATCCCCCCCCCCAAAAAAATATCTCCATCATATACAGGGCATGGCCCAGGCTGTGCCCCCCTAGTGGTGCCCCCCAATCTGGTAAGGGGTGACCCCAAAAGCGGGGCTCGGGGAGGACCCCCAAGGCTGAGCATCCCCCCCCCAAAATGGGGTTGGGGGGGTCCGCAGGGCTCTGGGGGTGTTCTTGGGGAGGTGGGGGCTGCCCTCTGCTGGTCCTGCCTGCGCTGGCCGCATCCTGCCCATGCCAAGGGTGCAGAGCTCCTGGAGGTGCTCCCAGTATGCCCAGTAAGTGTACTGGGAGGGGGGGCAGCACCTCCCTGCTGACACCTTGGGGTGCTGAGCCCCGAGAAGGCGGCAGGGCTGGGGACGTGTGCCATGTCCCACGTCCCCTGCGCCGTGTCCTGTGTGCCTTGTCCCTTGCCGTGTGTCCCGGGTCCCCTTCCTTGTGTCCTATGTCCCCTTCCATGCAACCCTTGTCTCGTGCCCTATATCCCATGTCCCCTTCCCCATGGGGACGTTCACAGCCACCGCGCTCTCAGAAGCAAATGAAACCCAGCACAGCTCCCTCGCTGCCATCCCCTGCACCCTTTTCCTGAACGCCCCCCAAGCAGAGCTCTCCCCCCGGCTTATCGTTCACCCCCAGCCCTGATCGATACCCGTTTGCACAAACACAACGCCGTCTCCCCGCGCCTTCCCCAGGACCTCCTGGCCCTGCTGCCCCTGCCCCGTGCCAGGATGTGTGGAGTGAAAACGCCGGCTTGCGACAGCAGAAATGCTCTTTACTAGAGCCCCCAACCCCACCGGGCTCGTTTTGGGGGTGCCAGGGGGGCTCCCGTCCTTCACTGCGCCGCCTTGGTGCTGTGCTTGTCCTTGCAGATGCCGAAGTCGCTGTTGGTGATGGAGCCCACGATGCTCCTGTCGGTGTCGCAGGTCAAGCCGCTCTCGCAGGGACACTTGTAGTAGACCCCATAGAGGCTCTGCGGGGACGGGGGCACAGTAGAGGGGCCACCCCGGCCCCCACACCTTGGGGGTGACCCACGGGGACGGGTTGGGGACACCACGTTGCTCAGGCACCTACCTTCGGGGAGCAGTCCTGGAACTCGGCCGCCTTCGGCACGCACCGGGCCAGGCTCAGCCCGCTGTCGTGCTGGCAGCAGCCGCTCTTGCACTGGGCGCTCTGCAGGCACAGCTCCCCGGTGTCCTGCGGCGGCCAGGGGAGGTGTGAGCCCCCTGTTTGGCTCGGACCCCCCCCCAGAACCACAGCCGTGGAACCAGGGGGTTTGGGCAGGTGTCGGAATCACTCTGCCCTTTGGCTGGGGCTTGGGCAGACCCAGCAGCATTTAGTCATTGTGGCCCAAAGTACGGCCCAACAAGGTGCTGTTTTCTGCCCGGCTCATGGGATTAGGGCTGAGATGCATCGGGGAAGTCTTCCCCTCCTCGTATACCCTGCAAAGCCCACAGGGAGAGTCCTCATCGACTCAAGCCAGGCGGCTGACAGGCTTCCCTGCCCCTCTGCAACAGCAGAGATCCCTCACAACCCTGCCGAACCCAGCCCGCCACCCCACCTGCCTCCGTTTCCCCAGCTGCGAGTGAGTTTTGCTCTCAGGGCTGCAGCCATCACCTCGGGGCACCCCCACGGCCACCGCCAGAGACCGAAACACCGCGGACACCTCCGCACCCCAAGCGCCGCGCACCCTGGCTGCAGCGAGGTTTCCTCCTCTTACCAAATTAAAGATGAGCCCTCGCTCATGCGGCACGGCCAGGGCCGGGGCCAGGAGCAGCAGGGAGAGGAGGAGGCCGATCTGCAGCGTGTTCGCCATGGTGGGCTCGTTCGGGGCTCTGCCGCGGGCGGCCGGGTGCTTTATAGCCGGTGCCTCCGCCAGCTGACGCAGCCTCTGCTATCGTGGCCAACCTGCCCGGGCTGCCGCGGAGGAACGGCGATGCCCTCGCTGCCCGGGGTGCAGTGCCAGCGCGGGTGGTGGCATGGCACAGAGCTGGGGACAACGCGCCCTGTGTGTCCCCAGGCAGCTTTCCCCCAGGGGTGATGCCTCCTTGGCGTACTTGGCCAAAGCAGATGTGGAATCTGCTGTGGATCAGTCCTCCCTGCTCTCCGTCACCCGCTTTCTCCAAGACCGCCCTGCTCGCATGGGGCTTCAAGGGCAAACCGAGCCCTGATGCAACAGCAGGAGCTCTGGGAAAACAAATCCCAAACTCAGCTCCTCCATCGACCCAAGTTTACCAGCACAGCCACCAAGAAACCTGCTTAAGGAAACCCGGAGCATTACAGGAGCGAGCCCACCCCCTGCCAGCCTCGCTCAGTGCCTCGGAGCCCACCAAGGTCCCCCGGGCACCCCCTGCCCACCGGGTGTTTGCTCTCAGTGTTTTAACGGGTGGGGCATTTGGCTGATGAAAGGAAAACAGCTCTGGGAATGGCACAGCTTTTCGCACCCACGTCAGCCCGGCTGCTCTGGGCAATGATTAACGCCCGGGCAGCCCTGACCTTGGGCAGCCATGGGGGTGAGGCTCAGGCTGGCCCTGGCTGCAGGGCACCGCCACGCTGGCACGTGGGGAAAGGCTCCGAGGTGCCCACGGGTGCCCTGGGGGTCCTGGCACCCTGTCCCCTCCCTGCCTTTGCCCCTCCAGCCCTGCTGGTGTGGGTCTGGGACCCACAGGACCCCCATGTGTGCTCCAGTGGGGCAAGGACCGAGGTGATGCCAGGGAGGGCAGAGGGGAGCAGCCTTGGGCACACAGCTGGGGGGCACAGCACAGCCCAGGTCACATCCTGGGACACAACGAGGGGTGCACAGAATGTCCCAGGGGTGCATCCTGGGGACATGGGGCAAATCCAGGAAGCACGGGGGGGAACACGGGGCATATCCCGGGGGCACATCCTGGGGGCACACCCAGTTTGGTGCTTCCGAGGGGAATGGGGCACGTCCCAGGGGCACCAGGACACAAATTAGGGGGTGCATCTGAATGGCACCGAGGCACATCCCAGGGGCACAGCTGGGGGGAGTGGAGCGCATCCTGGGGACGCATCCAAGGGGCACGGGGCGCATCCCGGGGGCGTGGGATGCATTCTAGGGGCACATCCCGAGAGTGCAACCCTGGGGAGCATCCCTGGGGCACCGGGGCGCATCCTTGGTGAACATCTTTGGGGCACTGGGACGCAGCCCGGAAGCTTGGAGCGCATCCCTGGGGCACGGGGGCGCATCCCGGGGGCACCGGGGCGCATCCTTGGGGCGCATCCCGGAGGCGTGGAGAGCATCCCAGGGGCACACCCCGGGGGCGCATCCCTCCCTCCTTCCCTCCCCATCCCTGCTCGCTGCGTGGGGTCTCGCCGCCGCCTCCCGGGGCGGTCCCGGGGAGGGGGAACGGAGGCGGGGAGGGGGGGGGCGCGCCGGCGCAGCCCGAGCCTCCCCGCGGCGCCGCCGGGCTCTCGGCCGGGGCCGAGCGGGGCGAGGCCGGGGGGGGACCCCGGGAGGAGACCCCGGGAGGCGGCTGGGGGCCGCTGGGGGCCCGGCGGGGTCCCCGTTCCGGCCATGCCCAAGCTGCTGCCGGCGCAGGAGGCGGCGCGGATCTACCACACCAACTACGTGCGGAACGCCAGGGCCATGGGCGTGCTGTGGGCCCTCTTCACCCTCTGCTTCGCCATCCTGATGGTGGTGACCTTCATCCAGCCCTACTGGATCGGCGACAGCATCGACACGCCGCAGGCCGGTTACTTCGGCCTCTTCTCCTACTGCATCGGCAACGCGCTCACCGGCGAGCTCATCTGCAAGGGCAGCCCCCTGGATTTCGGCACCATCCCCTCCAGCGCCTTCAAGACGGCGATGTTCTTCGTGGGCATCTCCACCTTCCTCATCATCGGCTCCATCCTGTGCTTCAGCCTCTTCTTCTTCTGCAACGCGGCCACCGTCTACAAAGTCTGCGCCTGGATGCAGCTGGCGGCAGGTGAGGGGGGCCGGGGGGCTGCGAGGGGTCCGTGGGGTGCTGCCGATCCCCCTCAACAACCTCCGTGCCCTCTCCGCTCCCTGGGACGGGTTAGAGGAGGAATTTGCAGTCAGTAAAGCAGCTGCTGTGCCGATGAGACCCGTTGGATTCGTTGCACGTGGGCCCTGATCCTGCTGCAAAACCTCGTGGGATGAGGGACCCAGCCCCTGGTGGTCCCGCATCACCGTGGGACTGTTGCTTCAGAGCATCCCTCCGGGAGCAGGGCTCCATGCT
Organism: Nettapus auritus; assembly: GCA_011076525.1. Lineage (NCBI taxonomy): Eukaryota > Metazoa > Chordata > Aves > Anseriformes > Anatidae > Nettapus > Nettapus auritus. The sequence continues at coordinate 1,485,577 of CM021790.1, forward strand.
CCGGGCATTAGGGATCCAGCAGGGAGATGGAGAGGACGGTGCTGGGTCCTTTTGTGCCTCCGCTGTCCCCTGCAGAAGCTGCAGGGGGCTCGGTGCCACCACCCCCCGTTCCCACTTTTCTCACACCCCTCCGCCCTGCCTTGAAGCCCCCCCCCAGCCCTCCCCAGAGCCCCGGACACCTGAGATGTCGGTAACCCGGCCCGATCCAGCGCCGCTGAAACCCAACCCCGACCTGTGCAGCTCCTGAATCATTGATGCGGGGCCCGGCCGCTGTCCCCAGGTGTCCCACGGGAGGGCAGGTGGCAGCAGCGTGGGGTTGCTCCAGTTCCCAGCTCAAGAAATGAGCTCAAGCGAAGATTTAGATAAGAGGCTTGGGGCAGCTCAGCCTCCCAGGGAGAGCAGGGAAAGGCTTTGCTGCTGTATTTGGGGCTTTTACCTACATTTTTGTGCTGAATGGGGAGAAAAACATGAGTGTAGGCATCTCCAGCAGGGTGGATATGCCCAAATCTTCCCTGCTGGTGACCCCCAACCTCTCCTTCAGGCTCCTCGAGGCAGAGGCTCTGAAACCTGCTCTTGGGGTCCCCCTCAGCCTTGCAGCTGAGGGGCTCTGCACCCCCCTGGTGCTGCTGCTCTTCCTTTCACTCTTCCACATTGCCGAGGGCTCCGAATCGCAGCTTTTCCCCTGCACCAGGTGATGCAGAGGCTGCTGTGTTTGGGAGCTGGTTGGAAGAGGGAGCAGGCGCTGAGCGGATCCACCTTCAGGTTTGCCACCTGCCGGGGTTTGTCTTCCCAGGAGGAGCAATTCCCTTCCAGCCTCCCCCGTCCTTGGGCTCCTCCTCACCGTCACCTACAGCAAAGAGCAATTAAGCACACGAGAGGCTGGCTGCTTCTGGATGATGAAAAATGCTCTGTGCCGACCTAGGAAGCTGCCCGCTGTCCTTGCTGCTCTCCTTCCCTAAGCTAGGGGAATAAAATCTCTTAGCACAGCACAAGGCAAGCACCTGGAAAGGATTTTCAGGTTGACAATCATCAGAAAACCCAGGGAGAGGGGGCAGGAGGCGGCTGCAGAGGGGTGTGCGGGTGGCTCCTCTGGGACAAACTGCCTTTAAAAGCAGCTGTGGGGGTTGCTGGCCAGCAAATTCCCAGCAAGTGCAACAATTCCCGAGTACGATGACTTCTCGGAGCAGGGGGACGTGTAGGGAAAAGCGAGCTTTGAGAGGCTGGGACACGCCACGGGGCAGGAGATGCCCTCGGGCAGCTGGTGCCACGGCTCCCATGGCAAGCGGCCGCGGCGGTCACCGAGGTCAGGCGTGGAGGGCTCCCAGCACCGGCAGCTCCCAGCCCTGGCTGGAACCAGCGCAGCTGAGCAAGCAGAATTAACACACACAGCTGCTGCTGACGGCGGCGCCGGCTCGGCAAACCCAAAATCCAGCCGTGCACGGAGCAACAGAATTCTCCACCTTGCACAAACTCGGTTGGTTCGAGCAAAACCGAAGTGGTTTTGCTCGGAGGATGCCTCATTTTGGGTCAACAGCGACGTGGGAAGGCAGCGCCGTGCCCACGCTTCGCCATCCCCAGCTGTGATGGAGCACAGCCCCTGTCTCTGGGTCTTGGGGAATATTTAAGCCTCGCCAGCCAGTTTTAGCATTTTCCCTGTAATATCTGTGGCCGTGCTACTCCACGTAACCCGCGACGTCTCCTCCTACCTTGCAGCCACGGGGCTGATGATCGGCTGCCTGATTTACCCCGACGGCTGGGACTCGAGCGAGGTGAGGCGCATGTGCGGGGACAAGACGGACAAGTACACGCTGGGCGCCTGCACCGTGCGCTGGGCGTACATCCTCTGCATCATCGGCATCCTCGACGCGCTCATCCTCTCCTTCCTGGCCTTCGTGCTGGGCAACCGGCAGGACAACCTCCTCCCGTCCGATTTTAAAGTGGAGAGCAAAGGTAAAAACGCAGCCGGGGCCAAGCGCACGACTCCAAGGACGGGGGTTAAGATTGGAGTTGTGATGGGGGCTGTTTGGGGGTTGGTTCCTGGGGTGATGGGGACAGATTCAGCACGGCTGTGTCCCACGCATGGTCCTGCGCCCGAGGGTGGGAGGCTCAGGACCTCACTGAGCCCCCAGCACCATAAACCCCGGGCAGAGGTACCCGGGTTGAATTTAGCACAAGGAAACCCCCCAGGGCTGTGGGTTTTTTTTGAGGTTTTTGGAGAACGAACCCAAAAACCACACCTGCACCTTCGTTATTGTTACCACATCCCATTAACGCCGTAATTACCTTTTTGTTTTACAGAGGAGGGCAACGACTGACAGCTGACCACCACGTAAGTGAGGCCCGCGGGGATCTCTGACATTTCCCGCACCCCGCCGTGCTCGGAGCATCGCTGAAGGACCGGCAACGATAGCTCGTGGTGCTACATCGAGGGCTTTGCTTTGTGGTTAAATGGGAAATGGGCTTTGCTTTGCCTCCCAAAACTAGGAAAACATCTCACTTTGCCACGGGACAAAGAGCTTAAAATCGGGTGTTATGCTACGGTTTGATGGAGGCAACAGCTGAGCTTTTTTTCCCCTCTCTTCCCAGGGACTCCCAGCACTGCTCTGGTCAGCTTCAAGAGATGTAGCCCTTTGAAAATGACTTTTCCGGGAGCTCTGCATCCGGCCCCACAGTTCTGGGGCTTTTCTACAATGGCTCTTTTCACGTAATGGGGTCTGGTGGGAAGAGCCCCGGTGGGGATGGGTTTTTTGAGCCCATCAGCAGAGCCAGGGAAAGAGGGAGGCACAGGGGCACGGTCCGCTGCTCCTCGGGGTTTGTACACCTTCTTTCGAGGAAACGACTTGTGAATAAAAAGGTAGCGTTTTGGATTTTGTGCTGGTCTCCTTGAGACAGGGAAAAGCCTCGACCATGTCGCACGTTTCCCCTGCGACCTTTTGTTTGAGAACACCGGGACAGCCAATTCCTCGCGCAGCCCCGGATCGGTTTCTCACGCCACCTTTAGACCCCAGCAGGGAAAAGCACAGCACCACTGGCACCCAATTAATCCCATTTAGCCCTAATTTCGCATCCCACAGCCCCCACCCAGCCCCAGGAGCTCTCGCTCACCTGGTCAGAAGGCAGGAGCAACCAACCCGGGGTACATCTCCCACTCCTGCTCGCTGGAATTGGCTGGTTCCTGCAGCAGAGAAGTCGGCTCGGTTCTCACAGCCGCCTTCCAGCTCACCCTAACGAAGCGGTTGGGGAGGTTTTGTTAATAGACCTTGCTAGGGGAGAGAGCAGGGATGACACTGTGTGTCATCTAAAACCAGCTTTTAGAACGGCAGAACTGCAGCAGGTACCCTGCTATCAGCTTCTTCCCCCTTTAAAAATGGGTTACAAGTCAAACAAAGATCTTCACTGACACCATCAAACGGCCTCGTTCCGGAGAACCAAAACCCGGCGCTAACGAGCAAAGAAAATCGAACCGAAGGGCCCCCGGGTGAGGAAAAACAGACCTACAGAGGGAACATGAGGAGTAGGGCTTCGGTATTAAATAATCTGTTTATTGTATGGCTTTCACAAAGAAAAAAGACAAAGCACCCAAGTAGAAAGAATAAAAATGTATTTTCCTTCAGGTTTTAGACTGACACAGCAAGTACAAATCCTTTAGTGTGAGCACTTTACGGCAATTTGGAAATTGAAACGAACCCCAAGTGAACGAGCACACGGTACAAGACTGAATCCCGACAGCTGCTTCTGCAGGTCTTCAACTCACGAGCTGGCTCCAGCCTGGGCTCCCACGGTAAAAAACCTCCTCGGGGCAGGGGTGGCAGGGGGAAGGACGGGAAGGGGCTGTCCGAGCGTGCAACCCCCTTCTAGGAAGTGTTCTTTAAGCAGCCAGCCCGAAGTACGCGAGACGGGGTGACCTTGCAAGACAACAGAAATCGTCTGCCCTGCCAATGTAACTTCACAGTACGTGGACAGCGGGGATTTTGGAATCCAGTCCCGTCTGCAGTCCTCCTGGAACAGAGATGGAAGCGACACGCAGCCGGAAAAACGCCAGGTGAAAGGGGGAAAAAAAGAAAAAGCTCGGCAGTTCCAAACTCATTTGGAACGTCACCTTCCTTTAATTCTAGATTAGATGCATAGAGAACCTGACCTACCCCTACAGGAACATGCAGCATGATTCGCGTTCCTTAGCCCAGCCAGGCACCGGGCTGGAGGAACTCGTGGATTAAACGACCCCGAGGTTTATGAAGGAATTCTCGTCGACCTGGATTTCCAACACACACACAGCGACACGTAACAGTGGGCTTGGCAGCTTTGGTGATGGAAGTGTCTCGGGGAGCATCTGCACGGCCTCTGGTCTGGAAACTTCTGTGCTCGGGGAGCTGCCACGAACCCAAAGGCCTGTTTGGTCCGGGGTAACGATGTGCCTCTGAAGTGTCGACACCGCCAAACGTCGCTCGGGAGTGGGATACACTGCGTCTGGAACAGGAGGGGCAAGGCTCCGAGAAGCCGTCGTCAAACGATCAAACGCCACAGTGATTTGACTTTAAAAATTAACCCCACTCAATTAGCACATCCGACCTCTGAGAAGGCGATACAGAAACCCCCACGGGACATCTTTAGCTGGGGGAACTCTAGAAACAGCTCATCCAGTATCGATGTGGAATCCTCTTCCACCTCTCCTTGTGCTGATGCCCCAGAAAATAAAAGGCGATCCCATCCCGGGAAGTTCTTTCTGAAGGCCAGCACCTTCTAATTAAAGGAAATCTTTACTTTCAAGCACTGAGTTCTGAAGCCCTGGGCTACAGTGTGGCTGGGATGCAGGTGCTGCTGCCCTTTCTGGGAAAAAAAAGCAAACGGCCAAAAATTGAGAATTCACTGCATCAGTGAAAGCCGACCTGTCACTGGTACAGGAACCACGTCAAGCAAGGCAAAAAAGTGCCAGAAAGGGATAAAAACCAAGACATTTACAGCTTGCTAAAATGTTTGAAGTTGCCTGCAACAAGGCTACCTCCCCGCAGCCAAGGGGAGCGCCCATCTGTATGCTGAGGGTTGTGTGTGGTCAGTCCCAGCTTCTGCTCGTTTTCATCACCCTGTAGCCACAGGCTCAGGCGTTAGAGAACAAGGAGAAAGCATCACTGAATTCAGAAACTGTTCTGACAAGCCGGACACAGGAAGGGGAAAAATAAAGGGACAGGGCACTTCAGAGGAAGAAGCAAATGGTACTAAAAAAAAATCTAGATCGAAATAGCTCATCTCAAGAGATTCAAGCAGCTAGGACTAAAGAAAAGTTACGAAGAATACAGCAGACACCTAGAAGACGATGGAGGATTTTGAGGTCTTTGCTCTACAAGGAGCTCACACCACCTCGGTGCCATCTGTTAGCTCTCACCCCGTTGTTAGCTACCGGGTGAGCAGCGGGAAACGGACTCCTGAGTCAGTGAGATGAGTCCGGATCTTCACATCCCCCTGAAATTTAGCTAACGGCGCAGACCTGAGCACCGCTGAGCTCACATCTGTATCAGACGGTGCGTATCAGTGAGGAGACTCAGGGAAAGCTTCGTGTTCTAGTTAATTAGTCTTTGGAGAAGCCCAATCAAGGCAAAACGCAGCCGATGCCGCCGGCTGAGGAGAGCCCCCCAGTGAGTCACACAAGCAAACTCAGCAGAACGGGTTAGATTTATCTAAAACCTCGGAAGCCTCGATGGAAGAACTTCACACTGAAAATGAACGGGGGAAAAAACGGCTCTGGGAAGGGGCAGCTGGGTGTGTGTATGCTATGCTGTAAACCGGAGTGTAGTGCTGTGGCATTGGGTCGAAGCCTCTACGAGTTAAGCCAGGGGTGCCTGAGACACTCCGCCGCCGTCGCTCTTTTCTCTGGGATCAGCTCCAGCATTGGTAGTAAGAAGTCTGTGAAGGCAGCTGCCTCCTCTTGGGACCACTCGTATTTTTCCACCAAGACTTCAAAAAGGCCCCAGGGCTTCAGTTTGGTGATGTGCTTCAGGTCACCTGAAAGCCAAGACAAATTAGGTTTCACTTCAGCCATGCCAAGCACAGACCGACTTCAAAAACCCTTCCAATTAGCTGAGCACAGAGAAGATACAACTGTGGGGCACGCTGAAGAAAGGAAAATGATACTAAAACCACTTTGCTATCTGCTTTAAAAGGACACGTCTTGAACAGTCTTTATTTTTTTTTCCTTCCTGCTATTTTATTATTATTTATTATTTTACAAAAAGTACTAACTAAGCCAAGAATTTCTTCTGGGCTATGTAGGGCTTTAAGGTTAGCAACAAGGTAAAATGTGTCCTTAGAAGCACAGCTCAGGACTCAAGGCACTACATAAGTAATTATAATGGAATAAAGTTGTCTAGTGAAGACTTTAAAGATGAGTATGCATTTTATATAAATATTTTATATAAAGATGTATTATATTTTTATAGCAGTTAGACAAGAAAGTCCTGTATGTAGCTGCAGTTTTACAGAAAAATCCTTCCATAAAACAAAAGAAGGACTTGTAAACACTTCCAGCCAAGGCATTCTTGTGTTATTTGAGGTGTGGGGCAAGGGGGTAAGTGACATTTGCTTCGATTCCTTTTACCTTTTTTGGTGAAAAATTCCTTGGAATATTTTCCTGCTAAAATGAGCTTGCGAGGTATTTTCCCCAGAAGTTCGATGATCAAAGCAATGTGATCTGCGTTTTTTCAAAAGAGAAGACAATATGACATCCACACAAGACATCTCTTTCTTGTATACCCCAGTTTCCTTCCCTGGAATGTTAAGACGAAGACACTACCTCCTTCAGAAACCTTTGGGATCCTGAAAACCACATTACAACACGCAAGGACAAGAAGTCAAGAGGTACGGTGGGGAAAAATAAAGTTTGCAGGGATGATCAGTTTGAGAAGGTAAAGAATCCAGTGGTTAAAGGAACAGGGAACACCAGAACTGCAAAGAGTCAAGGACAGCTGTCCCTTAACATCAGTAATTTGGGTAAATCTTTTTGCAATGGGCCTTTAGGTTGCTATCTCACAAGAGCAGGCTCTTTCTGAAGAAGGATCCACTGCCTTTCACGCCCCATTTTAAAAAAAGACTTAACCAAACGTACCTTCATCCCGTGAGTAATCTTCCCCAGAATGAGGCTCAAACAGGTAGTCTCCTGTTGCCAATTCAAAGGCCTGAAACAGAAACGAGCACGTTTTATCACTTCAATGCACTTCACACACTGCTAGAAGCACGGCAGGCTGGTTCTGCGCGTCTCTGCCAGAAGCAAAGCGGTCAGAAGAGCAAGCTGGGAAACTCGAGGGTTCCCTAACCATCTTAAAATGAGCAATTACTTTGTAACATTTTAATAACTGCATTAAAAAACATCGTAGGCACATCTATGATAAGTTTTGGATCGCACCATACTGCAGTAAGTGAAACTGTACAACATAAAGGCTTTTCCCGTGCTTAGCTTCTCTTTTGCCTCCAGAGCATTCGGCAAAGCGATGCCCAAACTCCACAGATATTTCTACAAAGCTTTCCCTCCCCAAAACTTCCTGTGTTAGAAAGCCAGCTTTCCAACAGTTCATCTCTGAACTTTCATCTATAGATGTGAAAAACATGTCTGGAACGAGGAAAAAACCTGGCGTTCGTTTCCACTTACCGCTCCTAAATTCCGTGACACATTTATCCTTTACATACTCACTTAAGAGTACCTCCGACCTTCTGCGTTCTTAGTGTTCTGCAAGGACTGCTGTAGAAAAACTACTGAACTAGGCACTCGGAGTAACCACTGCCACATTTTGGCCCCGCGTCCTGCGGAGACAACATGCCCCTAACTGCATTCCGTGCTTACCACATCCATCAAAATCACAGAGCGTTTTCCAAGACAGCGAAAAGGACTTCGCTCAGTATTTTCCAAGCTTAAAATATAAAACCCAAGCTGTAATTTGTAGAAAACACGGAATGGAGACACCAAAGAGGCACGCGCCGTCACTGCCTAGACTTTTTTTTTCTTAATCACTCCGTTTGCCAGCTGTCACAGGAACAGCTTCAGCCTTGTCTCAGCGTTACTCAGATTATGACTCCAAACATGCAGAGGATGCATGAGATTAAAACACGAATTTATACTAAAGACATCCGTGAAACAAGCCTGGATACAGCAAAAAAGGCTCTTTCTACGAAAACTGTCTTCAGAATTGCATAGCTGCCTCGTTTTTCCAATGAATGACATTAAGGTGCAGTTGTATTTGAAATCTGCTGGTGTTGTACAGCAAAACCCTGACTTCCAAGGGAAGAGTTACATGTGGCAGAAAAAAATAACCCAATTCTGGTACGGAAACATGGTATTTCGCAAGGCTGGATGTTGGCTGAAAGACTGCTGGGTGGGTTTTTTTTTTGTTATTAGCAGCTTTTCTCCTTTTTTATCCCCAGATTGGCTAGCGATTCAGCAGTCCAGAGTGCACAGCACACGAGTTTTCCCCGAAATCCTCCCGAGCATTTTGTTCTGAAAGCCCCCGGTGCCACCACTCACCATGCACGCTGTGCTCCAGATGTCCGCAGGGGTGTTGTACCCCGATCCTATCAACACCTCCAGGGACCGGTACTGTCTCGTCTGGATGTCTTCAGTGAAGTGCTTGTGCTAAACAGAACAAACGTTTTACTGCACAGTTGGAGAGGGTTTAAAGGAAAAGAATCAATCACCTGGAAGGCCGGAGCAGATCAAAGCTCGTTTCCATCGCACTTCATCTGAATTTTACATCTCTGTTGAATATTTGTGTATATTCCTACAAGCACGGTTTAAATGGTCCACATGAGACAACCCTTAAGTAAAAGTCTGGCAATTTAGAAGAAAACAAAGAGGCAGAATAGGGAAGACAGTTTCAGAGTCTGCACCCTCTCCTATCAGATCATGAGAGGCCGTGATTCAGCGACACGAAGGCAGGTAAAGCAACGCAGGGACAGCAGCCTTGCCAGGCGCTGCAAGCCTGCCCTAGACCCGAGTTTGAAGCTTTCCTTTCCTGTAAGACCTCAACTATTTTGCCACTTTAAAAGCCGTATGAAATGGGCATTTCTCCCATTTGAAATGTGAAACACTTAAAAGCAGCACAGGGCAATCATCAAAGAATAAAACCATTTAGGAGTCTCTTTCATGTGCCTGCGAATCCAGCGAGATGGTTTGACAAGCTAATAAATACACAACTAGGCGCAGAGCAGTTCTTTTCAACCTCCTCCAGAGGAGCTGCAGACTCCCTCAGAAGCTTCACGTATGCAGATCTCTACACATTAGATGTGACACAGTTCAAAGGCTTATTAAGAAGTCATCTAATGACCAGAGGCACCCAAAACACAGGCTGTAGCCTGACGTTACAGGACAGCTTCTTTCTTTGTACCCCTGCTCCCCGCTTCTCCACCCCCCCCCAACGGTTTTGAACGATCTCAGCTCTCACAAGCAGGCAGAAAACAGAATCTATTTTATGGATTCTTTTCAATCTCGGCATACCGCAAATGAATTAGCGGCTTTAAACCGTCAACGTAAAAAGATTTTAAACTTACCACCCAGCAGGCATTTCCTAGGTCGGCTATCTTCACTTTAAGCTTATCTGCATTCTTGGGCTCAAGAGGATTAAGAAGGAAATTCCCAGCAGTCGATTTTCCTAGAGGCAACGTGTACAACAGCTGAGTAAAGTTACATGGATGGTACCGCCATCTGTCACCCACATCCTACAGCCCTAGCCCCACCCAGCAGAGATTTTGCTTTCAGATCTGAACTTTTCCCTCCCCAAAGCCTGCGGTGTAAAAGTCAACCTCGATCTACCAGCAAATCACCACCGTTAAGCAGAAGGGCAAGAAAACATAAGCAGGAGTGACCAATTTCCAGCACAGACCTAAAGGTTGTCTATCTCAAGACAGGCTTGTTAAGTGAGGGCACTGCCAGAACTTAAACAAGCCTCTCAGCCCTTAAGAAGTCTTCCTAAATCCTTGAAGGACGGGAGTCCACAGATAATAGCATCTTCTTGACACAGCCATCAGTCGCTGCGGCAACACAGACGGCTACCAGAGCTAAAGTATATATTGGGAAAAACCTCAACGGACGTGGTGGAGAGCAAAAATATTAAGTCACTAAATGACATCCAGCTGTAGCTCTCGAAAAGCAATTTGGGAGTTGCGAGAAGCAAACACACCCAGTTATCTAGCAGGGGCATCCAGCTAAACACCGTCCAAATCTCAAAGTCTAAGTTTCACTCGCTGCTTCTTCACGCAATCCCCTGGCAGCGCTCTGCCAAGAAAACGCTACAGAAAAATTTAAGAGAGAATTGCAAATGCGAGCTTCTGCCTCCTCCTCCAAGCAGATACACTTGATCTGACCCTGACTCGAGGATACAAAAGCAGATCTATCAATTGATTCAGGTTTTTAAGCGCATTCCAGGTTGTTTGTTTTTAACTGCAGTACATTACCGGGTATCGGATCTTCTAATCCTACGAGCTTCGCAGCTCCCACACACGTCCCCAAACAAATCATATTCAAACAGAATTACTGAAATGTTCTCTTTCCCCTATTCTGTACGAACTGCTTCAGTCTGCTTGCGTTTCCAGTTCTGGGAAACCATTTACTCATCTCAAGTAACCCAGAGCAGTTTGCTTTTACTCCACGGCACGAACAGAACAATCAGAACACACTCAACTCCTTATCCGATAACGTAACAACCAGCGACAATTTGTGGATTTAAGCTTCAATTTGTAGATTTAAGCTTCCAACTACAGCGATACCTGATATAAAGGAGGGAATGTTTATAATGAAAAACAAATGTATAAGCACATTTGTTGCGTACGGGTATATTGAAGCGGAAGCACTTGTGCATCCGATAGTCAAAATTAAGGTACAGCTACAACCGGACGGTACAAACAGCAGAATGTCTCGGGGTAGGACTGTCAGGCACATTACTCCTGGCAGGAAGAGGTTCAAACGGGTGGTTCTGATCACTTCAGCCTCCAAAACGGAGCTTTCTGTTAATATTCTGATGAGGTGCTGTAACACAGCTCCCCCACATCGAGGAGAAAGGAGCCCTTCCCCACACGGCTCCTCTTGTACCTTTGTTATCTGATGGGCTACTGTTCTCGTTCTCGTCCTCCGAAGGGATCTCTGTCCGGATGCTCTCTTGCAAATGGCTGATCTCCTGCTCGTTGAATGATTGCTGCTCGGACGTAGGCTGACACACCATGGAATCCTCTGAAACTAAGGGCACGAACGAGTCCGACATCGTTCCTTGAGGCCTGTTCTCCGTGTCACCGTTCCGCTGACTGTAGTTACAACTGTGGAAGTTCTCCTTCTTCTGGGCGTGAGGGTGATCGCCACAGTCGTTGGCGTTATGAAGGTCATCCTCAAGTCGCACAGACCCTTGGTTGCCAGAGGCTGGGAAGTCCGTCATTTGGATCACTCCATTGCAATTTATTTCTGGTACGCATTTTTCCACGCTGCCTTCCATGTGAATAGACTGCTCGTGCACAATGACTTCAGCTGCAAGAGTGGAGAAGAGGAAGAAAGAATAGGTGTAATAAAAGTAATGGCTGAAGCTGTGCAAGAAGGCCTCCGAAAGACACGGATTTCAAAATACAACTGTACACAACCATTCATTTAGTTTGTAAAGTCAATTTTCCAGCTTCTTTACATGAGTGGAACGCAATGCAAACGTGTTAAATGCTAACAGCCACCTCTCCTAAAAGGATGCCCACTCTACTCGTGCCACTGAGTGAAAAAACACAGCTGTGCTGCTCCAGCAATACTTCAGGTCCGTACCTGTCTTTTTGCCGACCTCTTCTTCTGGTGGGCTAACTTTTATGAGCATTTCCAGAGGGCTCTGAGCTTCTTCCTCCTCTTCAGGATGTGTCTGCCCAGGGCTTGCTTCCTTCTCCATTTCCTCTATCTCTTGCATTCGCTTCTCTAACAGCTCAGCCTGACGTTTCTGCTTCTTTTTCAACTTCTTTTTCTTATTCTTTGACATTTTGTCAGCCTACACAGGAGCAAGCATGGAAATTTAACTTAGTATCTCAAATTTCAATAAATCTGAAGTAGGCCAAGTTTTACTTCATTACAGATCTGAGAAAGCAGTCTGGAATGAAAACTCTGGAGACACTTCTCCTCCCAGACACAAAGCAAATATTAAGGTTTTTGGAGCAGTTGTCTTTTGCTCTTCTCACTGCATTTGTCCTGAGAAGCCGACAGCAATCGCCAAATGAGGGATCCCAGACTCCACAGTCACCTTCACAACGGACCTCAAAACCACCAAGGAGATTTATTTGATGGCGATGTATTTGAGACAGACCTACCTACATTTCCAAGACAGCACTGAACCTGGTGCTTTTGTCTACAACACACACAAATCACGCTTTTCCTTCTGATCTTATTATAAGGTTGGTTTTCCTTAATGCCGTCCGGATTATGAGACAATGCGGGTGCTACTTAGAAGGTGACAGATACTTACACATGAAAGCTGTGACACTTACTGGTTTTGGCTGCGGTGCAGTGCTCACTGAAAGGGAAAGCAAGAGCAGTAAATCAGTAGGGTTATATTCAAAGACTGCAACTGGATTCTTATCTTAAGGTAAGCTTTGTCCTAGGTGATCTGGTAACAACGCTTTAAAGGTATCAATCAGCAAACGGTATTTTACGTGTTCGTTTCTCCCTGAAAGTGCAGCAAGAATTTAAAAACGGAGAAAACATTAAATGAGTGAACGCATTATTAAAATCAGATTGCAGACTTGCTTGACTGATACCAAAGACTTACACTTCCTGTCATGCAGCTTCATTTGCTGCGCGTATTATGCAGCTTACCGAAAAGAAAATGCAAAGCAAAACATTAAAATACCAAATCTAAGGGAGTTTTCCTAACCTAAGCCAGCGAAGCTGTGTTGCAACAGGCTCAGCTAAATGCTGATGTTCTAAAATTAAGACCAACAGAGCCTTCCAACCTGCGCTGCAGTAGTTTTTGAGAAGCACCCACAGGTACAGATGGATATTCTCAGGAGTTAACAACTGAAATTTTGCCCTCAGCTCTTTAGGGGTGTCAGCACATCAAGGAAGCTGTTTCTATTAAAAGTTTTCTGACTTCTGTGAACCGACAGCTCTAAAATGTAAATCACCTTGTTGAGAACTTCCCCAAACGCATTTTTCCAACATCATGCAATGAAAGGAGATAAACTTCTGTAGAAAACACAAGAACCACCTCAGTACATTTTTTACTCTAGCGGTATTTTGACTGGGTTAGCTTTTATGCAGCACATTCTATACAAGACTGACTGTCCGACCACCTTATCTATGCCAGACAGATTTAAAAATACCTGCATTAAAAGCAGCTGTCAGCACAAATGTATCCTCCCTTCATTTTTCTTACATTAATGACCACCTTCCTGAGCATCTTTGAGGTAAATGACTAACTTCACAACTTACATTTGGCTTTTGCAAGTGTTACTTGCATTATTGTACCATTGTACTGAATTTGGAAGTTTTCCCTACTGAAATCAGTTATGATTTAGGGGGTGAGGAGGGATGGGGGAACAGCACCACTTTTTTTTTTAATGAAAAAAGCACCTGCAGAGCCAGATGGTGGGGGAGCCCCAGATCTCTGCCACTCTGTTGCTTCTGCAGCCAGCCTGCGGATATACTGGTCGTTCACACACAGAAGAATGTTTTCAGGTTTAATATCTGTGTGAATGATCCTACACTTCGTGTGCAAGTAATCCAGCCCCTGAAGAACCTGCGGACAGGAGAAAAATCAACTATTAGAAAAGGCAAGGAACTCTAAAACTGAAAGCTGAGTGAATTTGCAAAATCAGAGTTCAGTAGCTGCCCGTGATGGTTAGCAAACCTCCGGGAGATTTGTTTCAGAATTCTCCACATTAGTGCTAATGTGACCAGTGCGTATTAGAATTCCAGAAAACACCGATCTGAATAAAGATTTTTAAGTATGAATTTAATTTAAAACAGTGCCTCATAACTTAAATGACCGCAGTTGAACATCAAATTTTAATACTCTGCAATAAAATCCTACTTTCCTCCTCCCCCCTACCTCACACATAGAAAGATGTTTCTTCTTAGGCAACCAGCCAGTAGGAAGAACAGGTTTCTCTCGCTTTTCCCATCGTTAAGCACTGTATTTACTGTGGCAATTTAAGAAAAGAATTACTTGCACTTGCGAGGGTAAGAGCAAAGCTGGCCTCCCGTCATGGTTTAAGCGACAGAAAATGCGTATCTGTAGCAGGAGGTTTTTTTGCAGGAGGGAAATGAAATAACCCGAGAACGACTTTGTTGCATGAGAGACATACCCCTGATTTTTAACTTTTGTCTTCTTAATTGTTTTGCCCCACCATGAAAGAGTTCTCAGTGGGTCGAGGGGAACAGCGCAGTCAGAACCAGAACTTACCTGCTTAATGATCTTTTTGACACAAGGGAGAGGAAGCCCCTGGTAATTTGACTTGATGATCCACTTCAGTAGATGATGCCCTAGCACTTCAAACACCATACAGATATCTGGAACTAAGTCAAGGAAAAAGATGGCCATCCTGACCCCAGGAGCCCTCAATTCCCAGGATCAAAATAAGTCCACGCCAATCAATTGTTTCTACATTAACGAACTCTCATCCTTCTGACACAGCTCAGAGCAGCTTCCCTCCTTAACAGCACCATCCCATCATATGCATCAGTGCTTGGCCCAAAACCTAAAATACGGAGGGACAGAGCTGGTTACAACAATGGTCCTAAAGCAGCAGCAGCAATCTCCTGCTTTGAGTGGAAGCCAGCTACACAAGCAACCATGCATTAGTATTTCCTGCTAGTATTGAAGCAGCTTCAAGCCAACAATGTAAGCTTTGGAACTGTTTAAACTCTTGCCCCGGGCAAAACTCAATGCCGGATCTCTCTGTACCAGCAGTACCTGAAAATATAATCAAATTTCCATTTCATAAGTCATCCTCAGAACAATTAAATTACTTCCTCCACCCTGCCTCTTTACCAGCAAAACAAACTTTTTACAAGCCTGGACTCCAATAATATTTACATTATTTGTCTGGAAGATCTCAAACAGCTACAGTCACTACCGGCACATTCAGTATCGTGCCTCTGCTTTAAAAGCCACACTTGTCGGATTTTATTACGCTAATTTTCTTGTACACTCGCAGGAAGCACGCATGTGTTTCACAAGTGAGAGAAACACATCAAGTCAACATTGCTAGGTTCTGGAAAAAAGTGGAGGAAATATGGGGCTACTTATTTTCAAAGAGCTTTAGAAAGTTTATAACCTGCAGCCTGACCCTCTGGAGCAGCCTGGCAGTTCTCACTGAAATCTTGTTCAGGATGCTGCAAAGCAGAAAGATGCAAAAAGAGGCCAACTTGCCAATTTTAAGGATGCATTATTGCAACTTCCCACAGAGAAGTGCCTACTAGAAGGTTATTCACAGACCCGCAGATTTTTCAAAGCAATACTTTCTAGCTCTTGGTATACATACCTTGCTAAAGGCCAAGGTAAGACGCTACCCTAGCTAGAAAACCACCTTATCAAGTTACAGACCGCGTACGTGCTTGCTATTTTTAATTACTGACCCTGGCATTTTGTAATGCTTTAGTTAAAGAAGGAGCTATTATACGAGGCTGCCTGCAACACTAAAGGGTTGGGACAGGCGGGCACTCTTGCCACAAACACTCGGTCCTGATTCAGAACTGAGACGTGGCCACGCCAGCAGCTCTTAGGTTAAAGCATGACTAAGCAGCACTGTGTCTGACTTACGCATATTACGGCAGGCTCAGTGGTCATTCCAGCTTCGAGCTCTGCAGGCAGCTCACAAAGGGCAATGATTTCCCAGTGGAATTCCTCGGGCAGCGAAAGGGATGCTGAGGCAACATTTAGCAGCCCCTGACGTTGACGGCTACCTAGAGAACTCCCACCTCTACGCCTTTCTTCCAAAAAAAAGGATACGAGAGCCATTAACTCCTGAAATCTTGAAGTCATCTAATAACTGGACAACTCTCTCTTTATTGGGATCGTTTGGGTCACTGTTGCGGACCTGCAGAGAGAAAGAGGGTTAGTTTTGCATGCCTTAAGGTAATTAGTAGCCAAGAATGCATTTTGAAGAGCAGATCTACTGCAATAGTGTGAGGTTCTTACCCCAAATATTTACTGCCACATAATCCAGAAAGATCAAGCATCCGACTAATCTGAACTCCCAAAAGCCAACTGAATTGAGCCTTGCTCTCAGGCACTCACCGATTTTAGCAGCTTGATTTCATCCAGCGCTGTCTCTGTGTAGTGCTCCGCGCTCTTCACCACTTTCATCGCCACAAATCTCTTCCCCCTGCGCACACACGGTAAGTAAATTGGAGACTGTTAGCACTCATACGCACAAGTTACTCTCCAGGATCGCAGTCAGTAGCTCTGTGCAGGAGAATTATTTACGAAATCACGGAAAAACAAGGTTTAAGCACTCTTGTGAAGACTTGGGCCTCTTTTTATAAGGCATCCACGCTAGTCACGCCTCGCAAAATGAGTATCAACAATGAACAATATCAAAAAGAAACTTCTGCATCAGGATACAGACAGGCACGTTTTGTTTTTATCTAAATACAAACAGACGCACGTTTGTGCAGCCCTGCGGCTTCCTGCCAGAAACGCTAAGACAGCAAGACTTACTGGATGTCCCAGGCCAGCCAGACAGTGGAGAAGTGGCCCCATCCCAGCTTCCGAATCACGTGGTATCGCCCGTTGAAGAGATCCCCAATTTTCACGAGGTGATAACCACCTAGAAAAAACGGTGGGAAGTCGGCTTAGAGCGCGCAAGTGCTGCAGAACAGGTATGGGGAACAAGCGTCGCAACTCGAGGCAGACTTATTTGATGTGCTTAAATATTTAATCATATAAACAAATGCAAATGGTTCTCTAATTGGATTTTGCCCAAACAAATGTGCAATGTATTAGAGGAAGAGCAGCGAAGAGCTCTTTATTTGATTGAGAAGTATCTTTTTAATGGAACTGAGCTACAACGACTGACTTTTCCTCCTCTTTCAACGCAGATCATTGCTGCAGCAGCACAAAAATAACCTTTGGTGAAAGCACCTGGAGTTCCCCAGGCTACCAGCCCCTGGAAAACGCAGCTCATGAATGCTCTGAGTATCAGCACTGCTACTGCAGGCTCCTTCCACAGCCAAGATCCCACCAGAGCTCCCACTGCAGCTGCTCTCCTGCCTGAAAGGCACCGACATTTAACTTCACAAGTGAAAATAAAAAAGCTGCGTGCTCCTAGCATCCCTCAGCTGGGGACCACGCAGGAAGATTCCACGGCTGAAACGTGAACACGCGAAAAGCCAGCGGAAGATGCTAGCTCTGCCCCATCCCTTGCAGAGAACAGAACTAACAGAAGTTCTGACGGCTCCGCTGAATTTGCGTGATCAGCATTCCGGCTACTTAAAGAATTGGTTATGTTAAAAGGAGTAAGCCTGACCCTTTCGGTATTGACTTATACACCGATCGCTCCATTTGCTCTGTATTTGCAAACACAATTATCTGAAGCATGGTTACGAAGGTGATGACTTTTTAAAAGGAAAGTGGATAATTTGAAGGTTAGTGGAAAGTGGAATTAGTTCTTTCCTTCCCCGTCAGGACAATGACTGTCTGCTTTTTCTGATTTTGGAAGTGTCCTGGCACAGAGAAGAAGCTAAAAGCATTAAACATGCACTGAAAACAACTCTCCAACTCAAGTCTTGACTGAGACTACCTTGTGGAACAGTTTCTCTGTTTCAGGTTAGCCTGAGATGGGATTATCTCCACGCAATTTCAAAAACCACTTAAGATAATCAGAGATGATCTTATTTTCACTCCCAACAGCAGGCAGGAAAACTACGGAACGTCTCCATCCCACTGAAAAACCGACACCCCAGACGGGTGCGTGCTCACCTTTACAGTAATCATTTGGATCCTCTTGTTCGTCGTCGTCCGATCCCAGGATTTCCTCCTCTTGCTCTGGAAGATCGTTCTCGGAGTGAGCAGCAGGGCCCCGGTGCTGAGTGTCGGGTCTGAAAGAGAGCAGTGAAGTCCCACCCGCGTTACCCTGCAATTCAGCGGATTACGTTTTATAGAAGGGATTGCTGATAACGGAGGAGATGCGCTCCTCGGCCTTCAGATAAACCGGTTTGCACTTTCATGCTTTTAACCCTAAGGAAGATACGAACAGCTTTTCAGGCACTAGCGAGAAACGCGATTTATGGTCCTGGATTCACTTTTATAGCAGAGTAAGAAGGAAGTCCGGATGAAACGGTGAGTTAGAAGCTCGGTGACTGCATCAAAACGTTAAGCCTCTTTTATCTCCCTCTCAGCCCTTTCCGTGAGGATTTTTCTACAGCTAATTGAGGTTTTGAGACGCCACCTCACCAAACCTGAAGGTTTACACGATGCTATTTTGAAGACCAACATCTATTTAATTTTTTTCCAGAGGACTACGAATCGCTCCAGGTTTGCTGAACCGCGCAGAGCGGGAGCACGGAGACGTCCCGCAAATCCTCCTGAGAGCCTGAGACCGGAAAGGGATTGAGCAGGGAACGCTCAATTCTCTACCACGTTTAATTTTCAATATCCTCTCGGAGGAAGCGAGCGTTTGTGATGAAGACGATGCCTGCAGCCCGTTTGGATCGGCAAGATTTAACGGCCAAGCGTCGCGTCCCAGCGCTGAGCTTCCTTTTCCTACAAGGAGGGCATTAAAAGAAGTTGGAGTTGTCCAAAGAGGCGGGTACCGAAATTTATTTCTTTATAGCAGTGACGTACAAGCACGAGATAACGTTCTTTACAGTGTGCTTGTCGCTGAATTAGTGGAAGTTTCCTGCACCGAAGCTATTGTTCCAGGGAAGCAGCAGATGTAACTGAGGCTTTCCAACACCCTACTTCTTTTTTTACTCCTTGTGCTCCGAGGATGAACTGGTGACACAGATCTACGCGTGGTCCTGAACGGCACGGGACCGCGGGACAGACCTACCCCAGAGCTCGATCCAGCCCCAAGGCGGCTCGTAAGCAGCTCTTTCCTCCCCCCGCGAGCCACAGAATCGCGAATTGGGGTAAGAAAATCTGCAAAAAGAAGTCCTGGAGGCCAGGAACGTACTTTGGAAGCGCTGCATCGCTACGGGGACAAGCAAGGTACAGTCACACCGCCCCCAGATCACAGCAGGGAGGCAAGAAAGGGCTGGGGACTGAAGGGGAGGCTGGATGCTCAGATCTCAGAGCCTACAAAGAGGGCAAGGAGCCCCAGAGCAAGGAACTGGCTAGAGAATCTCAGGAGGCTTGAAGGCCAGCAGCCACACCCGTGGCACCCGTAGCGAGGAGTAATTTTCCCCGTGCTGCCTGCAGATTTTTGTTGCCGTGCCAGACGCGGCGCATCAGGACGGACTCGAAAGCAGAATTCATCTTCCAAACCCAGCGACGTGGACACCACCCTCACACGGCCCTGGTGCTTCTCAATGAGGGGAATTTCATGCACGAAGGAAGAAGTTGCTGGAAGCACTCGGACCCAGCTGCCTGGAAGCTTTCTGCACCCTGGCAGGCGGGGTGGAGGGGGGGCACCGCCGACAGCCCCGCGCACGACACCGCCTGCAGCCCCACCTCAGCTCGTCCCGAGACCTGTGGAGCACTGGTTGGTATAATAGGTTATAATACACGAGACAGAGCTGTATTCAGCTCACAGCCCTTCCTACAGTGCTGCTTGCTTTACAAAATCACCTCCAGACCCTCCCATTTGTTGCCCTGCCGTGCAAATTCACCGGACATCATCCCACCACCTCCTTCCCCCAGTGGCCACGCCAGCTGCAGACAGGGGTTAAAGCCGTTTCCATCGGTGCAGATCAGTGTTAACACCGAAGAAAAACCGATGCACAACCCTCAGCAGCCTGCATCCCTCCCGCAGGCAGCTCTCCGACGGGCACAAGAGGCAAAAAATCCCTCCCTGCTACGTAAAAATGACAGCGGTGTCAGCAATATTGCAGAACAAACAGATACAAAGCCTTTGGGGAACAACCGGTTCATGGCTGATGTTTCAAAAAAATCAAGTGGTTTAGGGTACGTTTTAAAAACCGCCCCCGTTCTACCTGCAAACACTTTGATCACCTTTTCCTTCTGCTCCCCCGACGCACGGATTCATCAGAATTCGCTGCATTTCTGTTGTCCCCACAGCTACAAAGCGGCATTTTCCCGAAGGAGACGGAACGGCAACGCCGGGGCAAAACGCCAGCTCTTCCAGGGAATTCACGCCAAGCCCTTCCTCGAGACCACCCCCCCAAAAAAAAAAAAGTCCTTATTCTGCCAGGACCGCCCGAAGAGCTGCGAGTCACGAGCCGAAAAAAAAAAGGGGGGAACCCACCTGCACGAAGCGCGGCCTCCCATCGGTGAAGATATCCCCGGAGCCGACCCAATCGTTTTGGAAAGAGCCATCAAAGCTCAAGGGCCACGCTGACGGGGAGGAGAGGGGACATGGAGGGAGGGCAGAGGGGCCGCTTCTCCCCCAGAGCGGCCGAGCTTTGTGCGAGGGAGGCGAGGGCTGAGCCTCCACCACCTAGCTGCAGCTGCCCAGCACTGCATTGCAGGTGAAGGGCCTGGCAGCTGGGGGTTGCTCTCAGCCTCCTGCAAATTGGGTGCGTTAACGGGGGGCCGGGCGTAAAGATTTCGTCTCCTCCTCTTGATGTTTTACCTGCGTCGATCTTGCCCTCTAATGAAACGGAGAGATTCGCTCGCATCCTTTCGTTTCATCTTCCTGCACGAGCCGGTTTTATTTGCCTGTTTGGCTCGGCGGATTCTCAAAGCCGGGAGGAAGCTGATGGGAATCGCCGGCAGCCCAGCCCCTTTGATAGAGGTGCCGGTACGATCACACGGCAGAGAGCAAGGGCGTTCAAAGGAAAAAAAAAAAACACCTTTTCTGAAGTAATTCCAAGCCTCTCCCATCCGGAGCTACAAGGAAGCGTATCCTTTACGGTTAAAAGCAGCAAAATACGTCGAAGAAAGAGTCAAACCTTCTCCAGGTCTTAAAAAGCAAAGAGAAGCGAGCGTTCTGCAGCAGCCTCTCATCTTCCGACGACGACGCAGAAATCTCCTGGCCACGTCCTGGGGCTGTTCGGCCTGCTCGTCGGCGTAAGCCGAGGGGAAGCAGGTCAGCAGCAACGCGACGCCAGCGAGTAGTGATTTAGAGGCTCTGCTAGGAAGGGACGGTTGTGGAAAACTTCATAGCCAAAGCGGGAGAGCACAGAAAAAAAAGGGGAAAAAAGGGAAAAGCAGCGCTGCCTCCGCAGTGCCACTGCCGCAGCTCGCAACTTGTTTCCTCCATGCTGATAACTTACGTACCGAAACGCTTCGCAGAGGTGCTTGGTGCTCCTATTGCAGGCCAGACTTCTTCAAGAGAAGGCTCTTTCCTTGTCCTTAAAACACTGGAAACACGAGCTACGCCTCTACCTGCTTTGAAGGGATATATCCGGACCCTTCCTGCCCTCACGGAAGGCAGAAAATACACTTAGTCCGAATCACTTTTGTCACACCCATCACCCTCATGTACGAGGAGGAAAAACGTAAGGAAAAAATGTAAGGAAAAATGCTCTCCTTAGCCCTTCTAAGTCCTTCTTGCAGGGCAAGACCTCGCTCCGAGTGCTGTCAAGGGTTCCTCGTTTTCATTCAGGGAGGAAAAAAACCCCCTGAAGCTCCACACGGCACGGTGGAAAGCCCAGATTCAAAGTCTCTGCCCCGTTCTCCATCCGTGCACCCACACAACGCGTCTTTAAGGGGAGCGTGCTCGCCAGGCTGCGTCTCGGTACCGTTCCTCGCTGTGCCCGCGGTCCCAGGATCGTGTTAAGGCACATCCAGGCTGAACGAGCGCTTCTGCTGCCAGCCCCCAACGTGCTTACCTGAGGGAGACGTGCAAGCAAACCTCGTGTTCAACAGACACCGCCGCCGAATGAACGCCGAGTACGAGCTCAGGTCTGTATTGTACGGCTTCCCTGCTCGTATGTCCTCACCCCTTCTACTCCATTTTTTAAGTATTTGAGGGGATTTGGGAGAAGCGTATGTTGTGGGGGAGCTACGAGCTTATAACCCTCATTATTTAGTAATTATGTGCAATTCATTCATTCTCCCACCTGTTTTTCTGAATAAAGAGCCGGCAGCTGCTGCCAGGCCGGCGGATCTGCCGCGTGTGCTGCTGCAGGGCGGTCGCTCCAGGGCTAGAGAAGGAAATCAAAGCAACGATGGCGGAGCATTGCTGAGAACCTCCAGGACCAGAGGCGGAACATTTCCTTCCCGAAGAACCGAATGCAGAGGCACCTTTGTTTAGCAGATCAGTGGGAGTTCAGTTTGAAGGTAATAACGAATTGCACAGGACAATGCTGCCAATGTACAAATAACGGAGGCAATTAAGTTTCTCGCTCCCCCACGGAAGCACTTAACGAGCTGTTTGGAGAAGCGTCTGCCATCCCAGCTACACCGAGCGAGGACTTCCATGGAAACCAGCAGAGCTCAGGCTGCGTCCTGCCACGGCTGATCGTCGCTTCTGGATTTGAATGCCAAGCCTCGTGGGCGAGGCATCAAGTTCCGACGCTCGGTGTACGTTCAAAATACTTACGGAAGATGTGGCCCCGGTGTTAATTATGAAAGACAAGCCAGGAAAACAACCCGGGATCCCGATCCCAGGCAAAGACAGCAAGGAGACTCTGCCACTGCTCTCCCTCCAGCAGCAAAGGGAGCTTGAGGAATTATTCAAAGCCCTGGGAAAAAAACATCTCCCACTCGCCAAAGCCCGTAAGGACCACACAAATTCATCAGCACGCTCCGAATGAGGAGCTCGACCCCCTCGCTCCCTACACGCAGGGTTTTGTGCACCACTGGGCCAGCTTTTCCTGGAACAGAAGCCACCGCTCAAGCAGGACACGAGGCGTGATGGAATAATTCACTAGACAGCAGACAGACTCGTAGTCTGGTTCTAATAATCACTTGTTTTCTTCATTTTGGGGAAAATGAGATAGAAGACGCAACTATTTGTTGTTTCCCGTTTAAGTGCTTTGATTCTGGACGGTTTTTTAGCCTAGTTTTTAAGCCCTGGGTGTTAATGGCAGAGGTAACTTGGAGCTGTTTTCCCCAGGACAAAGAGCAGCTCCATCACGGAGCGCCTGCGACAACGCAGGCAGCAAACAGCCGCAGACCACAATTCAAAGTAAAATATCAGCAGTCACAAGCGCCTAACTCCGTCATAAATCAGAGCCATTGGGAAAATGCACCTGTATTTGCATTTCAGGTCAAACAGAGGCACGATTTGGTGTCGCATCCCTCACCTTCCCCGCTGCCTGGGCTGTTAGGCGAGCGCCGGGGCGTCACAGCCACACGCACGCTACCGGCCCCGCGCGGCGGCAGCCGCCTTGTGGCTGATGGAAGCCGGAGCCGCCACAAGG
Source organism: Nettapus auritus (assembly GCA_011076525.1). Classification (NCBI taxonomy): domain Eukaryota; kingdom Metazoa; phylum Chordata; class Aves; order Anseriformes; family Anatidae; genus Nettapus; species Nettapus auritus. The sequence continues at coordinate 1,508,999 of CM021790.1, forward strand.
CCGGAGCGGTGTTTTCAGCTCCCCAGAAGTCACGGCAGGAAAACCGGCACCAGAATCGTCCCCAGGAGAGCACCAGCCTAACCCTAACCCTACCCCTGGCACGTCTGCTCCGCTCTGAGGGGTAGGTAATCGCCTCAAACCAAGTAAAGCAAAAATGTTCCGGATTTTTGGCAGTCAAGCTAAAACAAGCACCTGAATTCATCTCATCAGATGCAGCTGCCTGACAAGTTTATGGTTAAACTTCAAAAAAATAGTAAGAAATAAACTTACAAGCCTACAAGCTCATAAAAAAAAATATATATGGGCTTTTTTGAACAACTTTGGGCATCACCTGACAGTGCCAGAGCTCGTCCCCCCTCCCGAAATGACACAATTCATGTATCCAATACCTTCCAGACAGCTTTCGGCAACGTTATCTGTTGGCAGCAGCCTACGCACCAAACTCCCCGTGTTGTATTAGGGACCAGAGCTTTCTGACATGTGCATTTCCTGACACTGATGATAAGAAAAAGAGCAAGCAGAAAGTTGCCTCTCATTTTCTAGAAGTAATTTTAAACAATTTAAATTCCATTTCCCTTATGACAGAAAAGACAGAGAAGAAAATGAAGTAAACGTCTCCCTCAAGGCCACAAAGCGACCCAAGAGCCAGCGTCAGCCCTCCGGATCTCCCTGTATTTAGGTTTGCTTTTCATCCTCCCAGGCCTTCAGCTGCCGCTCTCCCTGCCCTCCTCTTCCTCCTCCTCCTCCTCTCTCACAGAGAGCAGCAGAGGACACAGGACAGACGACGGGGCTAGGAGAAGCTTCCTCAACAGAGATCGGAAAGAGCTGCTTTAGCGATTCCTCCAGACCTCCAGGAGATTTGGGGTGACTTACTGGATCAGGAAGACACGGGAAGCTCACACCTTCGCACTACCAAGAAGCTTTTCCAGCTCTTTGTGCAGAAGAGAACGTCAGGACCCGCACTCGCTCCTTCTCTGGTATCAAATAAAGCTTTTAAAATGGCAGGATGAGAAGACAGAGGAACAGACTAGGATTCAGAGAACAAAGAACTTTGTTGATCTTCCCATTAAGAAAAATCTTATAAATGGAACTGTAATTAGGATTTAAGGGTTTACTTTGTTTAAATAATTTCGTCTGGTCTCCTCAGAACCTTAATAGCTGCAATTTTCCTTACCGAATGATGAAAAAGCCAATTTTCCAGTTTTATACTACGCACAATTAGTTTAACCTTTAGGTGTTTTTCCTTGTTTTCAGCCAGATTAGACTGACAATAAAAACACAAAGCGGGTATAGCTCATTTCCAAAGTGAGAACGAGTCTGAATTGCTTCAAATCCCTTCAGAACATTCCTTGCGTTTTTACTTACCCGTGAGGCAGCTCCTACCTCCTGCCAACCCTCAGCTTTTAAAATCAGCTCTTCCACACAGGAAGAGTTACAAGTGACCTGACCAACTGCCACTGAACGTGGAGGACATCTCACGTGGCTTCAAGTTTAGATCTTATGGAGAAAAACTTACAACAGCGCAGCTAAGCTTACTTTAGAAGATTTAAGTAGAGCAGCTTTGTAATTAAACGGCATAACGGTTCCGCAGCTGGGCCAAATCAGAGGCTGATGCTGGGTCTTTTGCCTTGTACAAGGTAAAGCATGAAGTGCCTGAATTTCTTTAATCTCTGAGGTAGGATCTAATAAAGAGTGCCAGAAAACATAACTGAAGCAGCTGGTTTCAGAAGGTAAGCACAGCTCTTTACGAGCAGTGCGCTTCTCCCTTCAAATCAAGGTTAGTGACAAGATCGAGCAGCAGAGCTGGGCAGGACCTGCTCCAGCTACGTGGTTAAAGAGGACTCTTTAATTTATTTATTAAAAACAGGCCAGCACTGGAAGCTATCGTTCAACAACTTCAGGATGAGCACGTAAACAGTCCTTGCAACCGCAAGCATCGCCAGCGTTGGTTGGCTGCAGCTGGACAAGGGAAAAAAATGAAAGTAGGCAAGAAGAAAACTAAACACGTGATTATTCACTGGAAATGAGGACACAAAGATCAAGGAGAAGCTCTTCAAAAACTGTGCTAAGGTTATCTTCAAGAGATACCAGGAAATGTACAAAACGGCGGGGAAATGCAACACACATCTCCCAGAGAGAGAGAAACGCTCCTCACCCCTCAGAGCCCTGCCTGAGAACAACCGAAACTGCTGCTGGAGGCAAAACCACCCCGAAAAGTTCTAAAAAGACGCGGGATTTGTCAGAGGAAGTGACTAAGAAAGCGTTACGGGTCTGAAGAAAGACACCTCGAACTTCCCACCCACCCCAAGCCTCGCTTCGTACACCGGCAAGCGTAAAAGCTGGTGGGTGCGGAGCTCTTACAGAAATAAAGGGCATTTACGGAAGGGGCTGGGGGATTTACATCGCCGCTCACTAGGGAGGAATCTCTCACTTCGGGCGGCCTGCTGGGAGCCATTGTTTGGCGTTAGGTCGGGATCCTTTAATTTTGGCTATCTGCATCCAGCCGCTCGCCCCATGGAAGGCCCTGCAGGAGTCCTGCGGTGGGAAGGAAGCCGCACGAGAGCGTCAGAAGTTAGAGAAGGCCGCGAACGAGGCGCTCTGCTCCTGCGATGAGAGTTTAAAAAGCGGGGAATGGGGGGAAAAAGAGCAAGGGGAGCAGAGGGAGGCCGGTGCCTGCTGCCAGCGGTCATGGGGATGCTCTTGGGGGGGGGGGGGGGGGCGCCCGCCGCCCCCCCCCGAGGCTCGGAGCCTCCTCACAGGGCTCCAAGCGGCTCCGTTACCCCCCAGCCACCACCCAGGGGAACCCAAACCGGGGCCGGTGGGGAGCGGCAGAGCCTCCCCGGCCCCCTGAGGAGGATCCGAGGCCTCCCCCCCCCCCCACCCTGAGCCTCCCCCCTTGAGGCCCGGCCTCTCCCACCCCCCTGAAGGCCGAAACCCCCTCCAGGGCCTAAGCAACCCCCCCCGTTATGACCCGGGGGTTTTGTCCCGGCGTTGCCGGGGGGGCTCCGAACCCCCTGAGGAGACCTCGGGGGGTGGGGGGGGGAGAGGCCGGACCCCCACTCACTTCCTCTGCGCCTTCTCCTTCTTGGCCTTGGTCCGCTTCTTCCGGGCCTGCAGCGCCAGCACTGCGGGGAGAGAAGGAGAGGGACGTGAGGGGACCGTGAGGGGCCGGGGGGAAGCCGCGAGGGGACCGCGAAGGGGTTGGGGGGGGGTGCGGGGGGGTCCCCCCGCGGCCCGCATTTTTCCGCTCCATGGCCGGCAGCCCCGTGGGCCCCCCGCGCATGCGCGCCGCCGCCTCCCCCTGCGCCACGCCGGGCCGCGCCGCGCACGCGCCGAGCTTCGCGCGCCGCCGCGGCCGGCTCCTCCCCCTCCGCCCGGCTCCAAGCGCTGCTGGGGGAGGAGCGTGCCGGCGAGGCCACGCCCCTCCGTCTTCGCGAGCTCCGCCCCCCACCCGCTCGCGGGGGGAGGAGCGCCGCGCGTGTGACGTAACGCGGCGCGTGTGACGCAGGAGGGCGGGGAACGGGAGGGGGCGGGGCTTGGAGGAAAGGGGGTGTGGTCAGGTGCCCGCGCCCGCGCCGGGAAGGAGCGGGAAATGGCCGCTGGCTTTTGGCGGGGGGGGGGGGGGTGGACTGGGGGTTTTGGTGCCGAATCGGGAGATTTTGGGGCCGAGTTTGGGGTTTTAGGGGCCGGGCTCCCTCCGCCCTGCCCTGGGCACTCGGCCGGGCTGGGTTGCGGCTGGCGGCGCGCAGATGCCCCGCCCGGAGCTGCGCCGTAGCGATTTTCGCACGGATTTGACCCAAATTTTCTCCCTCCCCATCCACGCGGTGTGGGGGCAGCGGTGGGGCCGTGGAGCTGGGTGCCGGCCGGGCACGGCCTCCTGCGGACCTCGTCGTCCTGCCCCCAGCTGGGCGGATAACGCTGGGCATGGGGAAGGTTGGGTAATTAGCAATTAGGTAATGAAGGTGCCAGCGCGGCTCTGATTGTCGTGGGTACCTCGATCCACTCGGGATCCATCCCGGAATCAGAGATGTCGTTACCAACACTGATATATCACTGAAAAGCAGCTAACTGCTCAGCAGCTGGGCTTTGCAGGACCAATATCCTAGGGGGTTATACACTTCCCTTACAACTCCAGGTTCCGTTCTGTTTAACACCATTTTATCCCTAAAAAACGGGTTGCAGCTCTGTTACGAGCCCTTGATGGATCCTCTGGGGTTCCAGGAAGGGATTTTAGCCCTGCACAGTTGCAAGTTCTGGGAATTATGGGTGTAGTTCCTCTGCCCCCCTGCAAAGAGATTTAAGTGAGAAACTGCAGCACAACACGCCATGGTATTCATGCCACCCAGAAGGACGAGCTCACTCCCAATTTTCAGCCTTTGCACAACTGGGATTCACAATAACGGTGAGCTGCGAGACCTCAAGCACATTGCAGTCCCCCCACTAGGATCCTACAGCAAGTCTACAAAGTTCCTGCCTCAAAGAAGTCCCAACAGAAACAGCACAAAACCTGCAGGGATCTCAGTACTCAGCCTCCTCCTGCAGAGGGATGTGGTGCCCCATATTAGTGCTAAATGAGCGCTGCAGTTGGCTCTAACGAGGCGTAGCTCCCACCTGCCAGGGCTGCTGCTCTGTTTCATCTTTACGTCTTCTGCGGCCATTCGTGCAGCAAAGCAGTGTGTTAAAACGTCAGCAGGGTTGGCAGTGTGTGATGATAACGTACGTGGTGATCTTTTGGGATCCTTGTCCTCTAATTGGTGGTGCAGTGGGAGAGCTGCCTGGGTTTCCGCAGCGTGCCCTGCTAGGAAAACATCGTGGCATCACGCTAGCTGGGAAACATCGTGGCATCACGCTAGCTGGGAAGGGCGTTAAAAAGCTGCTGTCTGCACAAAACAACTGGGGTTGTTGCAACTAGGTCAGGTGAGAACATCACACTGCCTGCAAGCACACGATTACAGCCAGGCCTTTGAACTCTGACTTCTGTGGCTTTTTAGAGGTGTAGGTGGAGTCCTCGGCCATAAAGTACGTGCTTTGTCCCTTTGCAGCCTGTGTCCAGGGATTTGTGCTTGGCTAAACGCAGAAGCCTTCTGTGCATGTGCAGGAGCAGAGTTACGGCACCGTGCAGCTATAAGGGAAAAAGATCAGGATTGTCTGGACTTCCTCTCGGCAAGGTATTTGTTTTGCAACACAAATACCCATAATTTGAGAGCTAACATACTGACGTCTGAGTTGTCCCCTGGTGCTCAGCTCTGCAGAGTCATGGGGGTAGGAAGGAAAGCTTCCAAGCTCTGCTGTGCAAGCCAACGAAAAAAAAAATCAAGCTTTAAGTTTGTAGTGCAGACTTTGCATGGTGCCAACAGCTAGGAATGCCTCTTCATCTGAAATCAAGGCTGCCATAGGAGAGCCAAGAGAATCTGGAAGTGAGGGCTATGCTTTTCATGGGGTTTGTATTACCCTGTTTTGAACAGAGCTGAGAGGAGCTTGGCATGAAGCCACTGTCCAAAACAATGCAGGGAAGCATATGTGGTTTGAGAATTACTCAATACCATTTGAGCTTTCAGTTTTTCCTGTCTTTCAGTCCAAAAGGTATGAGGGTTCCAGCACTCAGTTTCCTTCCCAGTAAGCAACTCAGCACGGTAACGTTCACTAAAATCCTTCACCATTGCATTTCACACATGCAGAGCTGCGGCTTCCCTTGAGAAACCCCGCGGAAGAGCATGAAATTAAATGGGAAAAAAAGGGGAAGAAAGAGGAAAAGAACTCACTGCGGTACATTACAGGTAGTTTAATGTTAACATTCCTGTTAGCCATCGTATCTTTGCTAAAACTTAGCAGCCAGGAGCAGAATTCAGAGGAGCCACCGTGCTATTATTCTGCGTCAAGAAACCACGCGATGCCCAGCAGCGAAAGTTAGAGCTGTTAAAAATGTTTTGGAATTTAGCCCAGAGCATAGACCTGGATATAAAGGACCCAGCATTTACACCCAAACTTTGCACCGAAATGGGGGCTGAATAGTATATAGACACAGTGCTGGCCACTCATCTACAATTAATTTCACTAATTAATTTCATTAATTCAAATAATTAATTTCGCTCTTCGCAGTGGGCAATCTGTGCCATGAAATGATCCCCCAGCTGAGGCCTGGGCAAAAGCTGGTGGCATGGATTGCTGCTGTAGATAAACGTTTCTGCTTTCAGGGCAATCCTAGACCATACCTCTGTACTGGTAATACCGTGTTCAACTCTACGGCTGATGTACAGAAAATAAAGCTGATTTTTTTTTTCCCCAAGTGTTAACTGTGTCTTAGCTTACAATTTTCCTGGCTCTTCAGAACAAAATTAATATGTTCCTCCATTCTTCACTATTTCCATAAGAGAATGCAAAGTACGTGAAAAAAAATAAATTACTGTTTACTGGGATTTAGTTCAGGTAGATAAGACAGATGGAGGGAAAATTACTCAAAGGACTGGCATCATGTTATGTTAGTGCAGACAATATCAACCTCAGCAGTTTGTCCAACAGTAATGACAAAATGCTTTTCTTTGAAGCTTCAGATCACTCTACACGCTTCTGCGCGCTTCTGAAGCTAATGAAACTGCCTGCACGTAATCTGTCAAGATATGGCAGATGAGTTTTACTTACTAACAATCAATAAATATATAAAAAAGTGCTAAGTTGGGGCATTTAAACTAATTTCTAAAGAATTTCAGGAAAGAAGTGCATATCATTTGCTAGAATTCACTACAAAGCTAGGAATTATCTTGTACATTGACATTTCTCTGCTGTTGCTCTTGCTGAATATCACATCTATTTGAAAATGCCTGAAGGCAATAATATAAATGTTGCCTTTTGTTCAGAACAACAGAATTACTGTAGGCATTAGTCAGGCTGTCTATTTTAAGAACTCCGGAACAGAAAAGAAAAAAAAATAATAACATCAAATGCTGATAAGAACCACCAGAACTGTTGCTTGACAGTACCTTTCTCCCTTCTATTGACATCCCAGTTCCCCAACACTTGTAATTCAGGGATTGCTGGTCTACTTCCATCTCTTCTCCCAGCCTGGGTCCTTGAAATCTGGTTGAAAGGGTGGAGAATCAAACTGCTGCAGAGAACTTGGCCCTGCTTCGTTCTGGGCTGAGCATGCGGTGTCTGATGGCTCTTCAGGCTGAAATCTGGTGTCAGAATTCCTCGTAGAGGAAAACTCTCTGGTCTTCTCCAAGAGCAAATCTATTTCCTGAAATGTACACAAACATTACTCTAGGCCAAGGGTGGCCAGTCAGTTGAGCCGGTCAAGCGCGGTTCCCATGCCAAGGCATGTGAACAGCAAGAGGGCCGCGCTGGCGTGGGAGCACAGGGCAGCTCAAAACCCCAGCTGCTGAGGGAATGAGCCAGCAGGGCTGCCAAGCTGCCAGCTCCAAGCTGCTGAGGGTCCCTTCTGTGCACCTGGCCCAGCCTCGTCTCACAGTGGACTTTTGGGGAACCACTGTCACCTCCTGCATGGAAGCTGCTCCCAACCTTTTCCCCAAGTCCCCTAAACGGAGAGTGGCGAATGTGTACTGACACCTTCATTCCATGGCAGAGAGTCAGGAAGGTCAATACCTTTGTGCTCGACAGCGTGATGCCAAGGTAAGAGAGTTAAACAAGTTGTTCCTTGAGCAGCAGAACACAATAAACCCGTTTTCCTATGGATTTGGATAGTGGTTTTTTTTTTCCTTCCTTCTCCCCTCCTTCAGCTATAGGACCCCAGCCTGGCGGCATGCAGAGTTAGCCAAGGCTGGGTTCTTTTTCCAAGGGGGGGAATTACTGGAATCTTCTGCTCAGAAGAAGGGTTCTTCCTGGAACTTGCAACTGTCTACCCTATTTGAACTTGGCTGACACAGGGTATGAGCTTAAAAACTATTGCACAGGACTGGCAGAAAGATCACGTGCACAGGCTGCATTTCTTTGGAAAATCAAACCAGTGCTGTCCTTCACTTCTCCTGTCAGCCCCAAGGGAGCTGGTGCAGTAACCTCTGGAAATAACAAGCTTGGAGCTTTTGCTCTGCCCTGGCAGGGTCCTTGCTCTGTGGGAGAAATGGAAACTGTCTAAAATGCCACAAAGTCATTCCCTGCTGCACAACTGGCCTGATTCCTTTCCAGTCTGCACACAAAGTTGTCTTTCCCCAGGCTGGAACACAGGACTCAGAGAAACAAATTGGATTACTGGTGGTTTGTTGGTGATTTTTGTTTTTGTTTTTTGGTCTCTGTCCATTGCAAACCACCAACTAACTGAAAAATTCAAAAGAGCATCTGCTCTGCCTTACTTCCTCAGTTACAGCACAAGGCTTTTAAGTTACTGACAGAGTAATTAACAACACGAAGACTTAAATGTAAGCAAAATATCCTACCTTCTGGTGTTTAGCTTGTAGTTTATCAGCAACCTCTTTTGAGCTAAGTTGTAGCCCATCTGGCTTTTGATGCTTCTCCAAAGCAGCCAGCACGGCATCATGAAGAGTTAGAAAGAACATTTCTTTGGTGACACCTCTGACAAAGAAATCATTCTTCTCAAGCACTGCAATCACAGAGGCTGTAAAAATGGGGGGACATAAACAGCAGCAGAAGTCACAACAAGCAGTATAAGTAAAACATGTGGCGGAAATTTAAAACTTATCCCTCACGATCAGTTAATAAACAAATACTGTACTCACGGTGACAGCCAGCTATAAAGACCGTAATGCCGGTGTCGTGAAACATGTGGAGGACCTGTGGAAAGAATCCCGTACCAGCATTAGAACAATCTTGCTTTATGGAAGTGCACCAGAAGGTAAAACATAAAAGAGGAAAGAAAAACTTCTTTGCAAGGGTTTATATCTCTGAAGAAAGTCCTTCTTCCAGCGTCTGAAATCCCTGTTCTTAGCTCAGCACTAAACGGCCAGAGTGTCCAAGATCTAAATGAGTGGTGAATCCAAAACCAGGGCCGGTTGCTGACCCACCTGCAGTGCACTGTGCAGCACACGGTGTTATTTCTTCACTTAAACAAAAACGTCTCACAGGAACAGGCTAACTCGAAACACTTCTACAAACACAGACTCCATGCCCACACGTAAACAACGAGAATAGGAACCCGTGTTTGCAAGCATGACCTGTAATTCCATTAGTCTCACTTTTTTATGTTCAGCATTTTAAGATGTATTAACTCAATTTTGAAAGAATCAGATTTTAGAGGGGATTGATTCTCACCATCTTCTCTGTGCCTGGCCCTTTGTAATTAAAAGGCCTCAAAAGAGTCACTTTGAAAAAAAAAAAAAGCCATAAACCTCAATATTTCAGAGAATCACAAGAGAATCACAGGATTTCACAGCATGAAGCTGGAAGGAATCTGGAAAGACCTTATCTCCCTCCCCAAAGGGGAAGTCGTTTAATAGGTGGCAAATAAATCTTTAAGGATCTTAGGGAGATCAGCTCAATGCGCAATTATTCCCAATAGGTGTTAGGAACCAATTAAACAGAAATCTTTGAAGTTGAGCTGTAGACTTTGAGGCAGCTGAGTAAGAAACCATCTGGAACTGTGTCTTTCTGAGCAGCACAGCTACATTAAATTTATTTTTGCTAAATATATCTCTCCATTGGCTAGGGTCCCCACTTGAAGACTAAAATGTTCAAGCCTTACTTCAAAGAAAAGGCTAATTAGGCATTCAGCAATAAAATCACTCTAAGAAAAGAGAGCTGGTAGTTTTACATCTTACACTTCTAAAGAAGAGGGTATTTTTTTTTTCTAAGTGTCCAGTTGGAAGAGAAAATAAACAGCCAAAATGGAAAAAATAAAATTAGATATTTTTATAAATACGTTTTTGGTTTACATTATTTTAGAACTAGTGAGAACGGATGGCAGGTTTTATCAAGTATCAATATCTGGTAAGTTTTAGGTTTCACATTTCCGTGCTAGGTTTAGGTTGCTTACCTCTTTCAGTAAGTCTGAACCTTGCAAATCCACAAACTGCACCATGCTGAAGTCTAAAATAATGGTGTGAACCGGACACGGCAAATGCACTGACTGTTCCTCCAGTCCTAACTGTACCGAGGAATTATCTATTGCAGAGCCTGCCAAAAGGTTGGCTCCTTTCCGTTCATCCTCCTTCTTTTCAGCCTTAACTCCTGTGTTAGTGCCCGGGGATGGAAGCTGTGCATCAGCTGTTCCCACCAGGAGCGTCTTCGAGTTGTGTCTGTCTCCATTCTTGGACCAGCGGACCAAACTCACTGAAGACGACGAGGAAGTGCTGCCTGCGTGGCTTCGCTTCACCAGTTTTGCTGTGTATGGTACCTAGGATGGAAAACGGAGAGTACATCAGTGGCTGGAAGAACTAGGCCCAGGGGGGTGGAAATATATATATATATATATATTTCTGCAAATAAACACTGTAAATCACATGAGAGTTCTTCTCTCATGGTAAAAAACACATCTGAAGTAACACTAAATATAGCACAAAGCCACAAGTGTATGTAAAGTAGCAGGTGACTTAAGCAAGCCTCAGATGTGGTTAGAAGAGTGCCTTCAGCCACCAAATAGCACTAGTGGTACCTCGCTCCTCCACATCTTGAAACGGCCTGAGATGCTGCGATCTGACTTATTATTTCTACTTTCCATAAAAGAAGCAGAAAAAAAAAAAAACAACACCTTTCTGTGGCTTCATACAACATCTCTTCCCACTCTAAGAAGACCTCATATTTTTATCTTCCTCATATTTTTAAGATGTATTGCCTTCCTAGGCAACAGTAAGCTGACCTTTACTGGCTGTGTTCTGCAGACCTCTTGTTCGTCTCCCTTCTTGTATGCCTGCTGGTCCCTGAGTGGACCAATGTAATTTTTTTTTTTTTTTTCTTAATAGTTCCAAATGTGTGGGGTTTTTTAATTACTACTTTTATAGCACAAGGCAGGAAAAGTCACCCTCTGCACTTCTGCGCTTTAGAAGATGCTGTTAAATTATCCATCGCTTCCTAAGCGCCTGGGTGCCACGTATGTTTTCCACACCAATGTCTTTCAACCCATTTCTCATACAAGGACTTATACAAATTGCGTGTAACCGCTTGGAAAATACCTTCTTTTGCCTGAAGTTTCTTTCATAAACTAAGACGTGGAAAATTCAGATGAAGAGGGATATGAGTGCCTCTCCAGAAGACACACAGCAGCCAATTACAGTAAGGATATGAGATAATTGTCCTATCAGGATAATCACAGCTGCCTTTGTGGCATTCTGTACTTGTTCTTGGCAATATTGGCAGTGGTACACATTCCACTTTCACTCACTTCTTTGGGGAAAAAGAAGAAAATGCCTACTGAAGCACCTTACAAAATTCATTCTCTTGGCTGAATTTTTCAACTGCTAGTTAATCCATCCATTAGCTGAGCTTCTACTGCTCTATCACGAAGTATGTATGAAGAAACACAGTGGTAATGTTTGCTTATTTTCAAACAGCAAATATATATATAGGCTTTATATAAACTTTTACAGCCTCTTAAGTTCTGGCAAGCTAAGAACATTGTCCTCAGTAACTGAAAACCAGGCACCTCAAACAGACAGATTAGATAAATACACTTTTAAAGCTGACCCTAGGTGGTGGTAGAGGTTGATCACAGACACAAGAGCATTTAAAATCCTTGTTTTCCAACGAAGTGTCAGACGAAGACGCTGAAATGAAAGCCCTCATTTCACTTTGATCTAGAGGCACTGCTTTCATGTCCATCTGAAAGAGAAAAATAGTCTTATTACAGGGATAACAGTAGGTGTTAGAAACTTCTGCTAACTGAAAAAATGGCATTTACCTTGCGTAACAAGTAATTTTTGAAGTTATTCATATTTGCAAAAGAAATGGAAGAACAGCACTGGAAGATTTTGACACCTTCAATCTCCGTTGCCTTTAAGACAAAAGTTGGATCTGTGAGAGTTGTACTTAGCAGGAGCCGTTTTTCCCCTCCTGGCTTTGCAATAGACTGCAAGGTGCTATCCTAAGGACAGAGTCTCTGGTGATGTTAACTACACCTCCCACTGGCAACAAGGACCTAATCATCATAAACAAACCCGTTCCTCTTGTTGTCAAAAAACGTACCTCCAGCAGCTCTATCGCTGATGACAGTTGGCTGGTACAATATAAAACCAGCAAATTATTTTTAATATTGCTCACTACAGAAAACACACACTCTGTACTTGTCTTACTAACCTTGCACTTCTATTATTCGATCTTTGCAAATCCATCAGTGTAACATCGGGCATGTACCCGGGTGGCAAAGCTCTTTACTGCTGTATTGCCCAACTCTGTAGGGTGCAGGTCTTAGCAATAGTGTGATAAAAACGCCTGTGCCCTACCTGTTAGCCCATCACCACAAGGATCGGTGAGTCAGTCTAGCACACGCACAGCTGTTGTTGTGAAAACATACGTAGCGTGGACAAAACCAGACTGATAAAGCAGGTCAGCATAAAACGCCAAACAGCTCTGGAAATGACTGCAGCGTGGCTTGCACCACGAGGACAACATGGATTGACACGGAGCTTCACGGGGCCTGAGCAGGCTGAGTTAGGTACCTGAGTCACTTCACTCCCCAGATATTTAATTCTTTAGCTCTAAAGTTTGGAATCAAATGAACCGAGTCTGAATGGCCACCCCCAGGCATTTAAGGGAAAAAGATGCACTGCAGAGAGAAATGGAACATTTGTTTTTTGTTTCCTCTTACGGCTCTGTAGACGGATAAACTTCTATAAATATTCATGTTTGGAATCTGTCCCAGCTCCAGCATCTTCATTCTGAAACAAGATGTTTATTAGGTTTTCACATACAGCAGAGAAAAACTGCATGTTCCTAAAAGCTTGATCTCCATTTCTCTCCTCTTCACTGGATTTTGATACTTGAACCGAGACATTTCTTAGCTTTTTGCACATTATTCTAGAGGCTTCAGCTGACTCAGACAAGTACTTCCCTATCATGGTAAATATCGTGAGGTGTGGCTTGGATTTATGAATGATTTTCCTGGTTGGAATAGCAGCTAACAAACTGAGCAATGTGGGCCCAATATAACTTCCCTCAGCTATTATAGATTAGGTTTATGGGGAGGATAGGGCTACTTGGTAAATGGCAATGAAGACTAAGGAATACATTTGAAATAAAGACACAAAATCTCTTTTTATCCTTCTGGAAGTGTGTATATAGATGCATGTATACAGATCACCTCTCCTGGCTGCTGCCTACACTACAGGGAGCAGTTTCCAGCTGCATGGCACACCTGCAGAAAGGACCAATCCAGAGCCCAGACTTGACAAGATTATTGCTTTGGGATAGTCTTAGAGACTCCAGAATGACCTGACTGAAGTGTTTACAGACATGAAGCTACTTTTCCCATGCATAGCTATCTCCACACCATCAGCTCACAGAAAAATTAGCATTTTGCTCTAGGAGTTACAAGTACCTGTGTGACCTAATGCTGATTATGAAGAATGCAAGTGCCAGGGCGATCACTAATCCCACATCGAGACCAAGACGAAGCACTGCAGCAAAAGTTCCAAGCCAAATAACCTTTGAACAAGAGACAGAGTAAACATTAGCTGTAAAATCATATAAAAATCATCCAAAAATGACCTCCAACTCGCGCCCAGCATTTGAAAATTGAAGAAAAATATCCAGGTGTGGCTGAAAAAATGGTGCTGAGAACTTCCCTCCTGGCAAGCACTTTGTAATTGAAAATACAAAACTGCATGGAGGTCCCCAGATAATTACTTGGTCTGATGATGCTGAAACCCTCAACCCAGACAGAAAGGACTGATTTCTAGCATAGAAAATATCAGAAGCAGGTCTGGTAGATTTTTTTTTAACCGTTCTATCATCAAGTTCAATGTTGGCTAAGCCTTCACAATCCTTAGAACCCACAAGCTACAAATCTTATGCACAGTTCAAATCTGATTTTTTAAAAGGGCTTCAGTAATTAAGAGGAGTCACATCGTACTGGGGGCCTTTCTCTTAATGAGAAATCCGGAACAAGAGTTAACATATTCCCAACTGACAGCTAGACAATTTCCTTCTCAGGGGATCTGGGAAACAACAATGACCAGTTCTCCCTGTATAGAATTGCAAATTGATTTGTAGAGATTTCAGTACAATTCTTTCAGTGGGGATTTCAAAGGATCCCTCTTCTAAGAGAACGGCCAGTGCTTTGCCTTGCCCTCCCAAAACATGCATTTCTCCCTTTAAGGCACATTACAATTCTTAGGTTGTTTGTTTGTTTGTTTGTTTTTGCCACTTACAAAATGATACTTATCCTGTCTCCACAGAGTGGGGATGTCCAGAAATTTTTGAAGAAAAGGTAGCATATTAAATACCACAATAGCAGCCAGTACACCCTGTACAAAACAAAACAAAACCATCTGATATTTATTGCATCCACAACATGCTAAGGAACAGATATCCAAGACAAACTGCTCAGAATTTAAATCCTATTTCCATAATTTTTATGGATATGTTTAACAGATCTCCTCTGATCTGCAAACCAACATGAAACTAGTGTGCAGTTTGTTTGACTTCACAATTACTTTTGCCAGTACAACTGGACTTCCTCTTGAAACGCTGTATGTAGTTTCCATTACAATATTCTTCAGTGAATCCCTATGCCTCCTGCAGTACTAGGAGAAATGCCAACACTATCTACAGAATTAAGAGCTGCTGTTCAGAAAAATGGTTTCAATTAGCATGGGCAGTGCATTGCCAAATTTAGGAAGTTGTTTGACACCATTTATTGAAACAGCCCTTCTTAGAAATGAAAAGGAGATTGAAGGGAGGTAGATGTTTAAATTATGTTTTGTCAGCTAGTTTTGGGAAGGGGATTAATTCTCCCATCTCACAAAGAGGCCAGGAAAAAAAATCAGGAAGTAAGGCTCTATGTCAGTTTTTCTCTAAGAAAACTTAAAGGAAAAAAAAAAAAAAAATCTAGATAAAAATTTTAAGAGAGAAGTAAAAAATGGAGTGCTCTGAACAATCTGCAACAACAAATGTTTGCAGCAAAAAATGCACAAAAGGCAGTTTGGGAGCGCATATGGTTCTAAAATAAACCTCAATGA
The DNA here is from genome assembly GCA_011076525.1 of Nettapus auritus. Taxonomy (NCBI): domain Eukaryota; kingdom Metazoa; phylum Chordata; class Aves; order Anseriformes; family Anatidae; genus Nettapus; species Nettapus auritus. The sequence continues at coordinate 1,524,076 of CM021790.1, forward strand.
CCAAGCTGCAATCAGAGACACTAAACCCAAACTCCCATTTCTGAAGATTTTATTTACCTCTTTACACTAAAGATTTTGAAGCAGAAAATACTTATACAGATGCAAGGCAGGAGCTCATGAAAATGTTATACAGTTGTGCAAAAAAAAGCTTGGAAGATGGGAAACTGTAAGTGAAATACATCTAAATTACACACCCTGGCAGTGAAATTTGAATGCTTTTAGCCAAGCAATTTTAGCTTGTTCTGAGCAGTCAGAGATGGGAGAGAGATGCATTGTTTATTATCCAGTATTTCAGCCTGCTGAAATTTAGGAGAGTTTCAAGTCATTGTTTTGGTTTGGTCTGCTCGTGAAAACGATTAACTCTAGAGAATGATATAACCCCGACTGTCCAGGAAATCTTCATATAATGCTTAGAAAGTAAGTAGGCTGCTACCATAACTATTTCATGTTCACTTACATTAGGAATCATCTGGAAAAAGTATCCTAGTTTCAGTGCAATCACCAGCATTATAGTTGCTCCAATCACTGCTGCTAACTGAACAGAGAGGGCATGTGAATTCATGTTGCACGGGTATATAACTTTACATCTCACCAATTGTCCGGATGAAATGTCAGCCTGTAGTCAATATACAGGGATTTTAGATGAGAGTGTGGAAGCTTTACAAAGCCAGCCCAGCTCACCTGTGTCCTTCCACCTGTCTTCTCTTGAATGACAGTTCCAGAAATAGCACAGCTGATAGCAAAACTTTTGAAAAATGAGCTGCAAATATTGCATAGCCCCACAGCTATTAGTTCCTGTAAAACAGAAACATAAGGAAGTATAGAAAACCCCAAAATGAATGACTTACCTAAATAGAAGTGGCTTAACAAGAAGTACATTTCCTTCTGCTCACACTTGCTGGTTGCTCAATTCCTTACTGGATTAATTCCATTCTAACACAGGTTCAAAGCCATCACAACAAGCAAAACATGGGAACACTGGAAACTAACACAGTTTTAGCTTAAAAGACTCTCGGAGCAATCGCTCTGGGCTGAGAACCCATACGTTGGGACAGTAGCCACCTACAGAGAGCCATAGCAGCTCTGGCCATTTACAATTTCAGTTAATCACGTTGCGTGCTTGTATAAATCTCATGGATTCACAACAGCAATGGTCCTCGGGGTTCAGTAGCAGCAGCGTGTGTGTGTGTGTTTGCTGGCAGGGAGGTATCCAAACCACTGAGGCTTCACAAAGGCCTCTTGCTATAAGATGGCCAATATTGTGGATTTTTTTTTTTTTTTTATTGTGGATAATTTGTGGCCAATATTAGCCTAAGAAGTGCGTGCAGCTTTGTTCTCACCTGACTGCTGGAAATACTGTAGTTGTGAAGTGAAGCGTACCTCTCTCCAATAAAGACAAGAAGGAAGCAGCTTACAATAGCAAGGGAGAAAGCAGGCATTATGATCTTGCTCAGGTTTGGTAAATCTGGCATTGTAGGAGGCAGAAGCCTACAGGATCAGAGAACAGGTACATTTAAACCTGGTCTGGGCTCTGTGCACAGGCCATACCCAGGACCAACACCAGAGGCATCATCATCTAGCACCTCACAGGAGATGCTCTGGATATGTAAGACTTTGCTTCCACCTCACAAAAAATACAAATTCCTTCTTCTGTGTCTAATAAACCTGAATCTGATAAAGAAGACTGTAGTTTGAATTCTGCATAAGTTCTGAAATGATGATGCAATTAAATCTCTTGAAGAATTATTCCTAAAACAGTGCTGCCCAGTAAGAATCAGCCCGTCAGATTTCAAGAACAGACTGAAACATCCTTTTGCATCTCAAAAGTATAACCCCGTGAACAGGACAGATAACTAACCTCTGGGGAATCCTACTGACCACAGCACTACTGGATTCAGCGTGAACATGAATGTGATTGGAAATAATGGTGCCTGTGATGATCTGGGAAAGAAAACAAGAACATTCAGAAATACTTTCTTTTCTGTTCAAGTGATAATATAAAAGGACTTGCTAGATTATTCATAGAAGTCAGAATTTTCATTTCAGTTGAAAAAGTCTGGATTAAAAAAAATCTCATCTATTTTCCAGGAAAGAGAAAAGGGGAGAAAACAGCAGCAACAAATATTGCAGAATTTACAGCAAGAACTGCTTTTGAATGTAACAAAACTGAATATCCCCCTCCAACAATTCCAGACCAAAGAAGAAGCATAGTTAAATCAAGGCTCTGAAGCCTCGAGTTCATGGTTCTAGTCTTAAATAAAGATAAAAAAATAACATTCAGAGTCCTGAACTGGGTTTCCGTGGTGGTTTCATCCTATACACTGCTTTTTATTCATGTAGCAATTCACTATGACTTGTTCTCATGGCCTTTTGTGAGCAGGGAGATCTTGTTTTCACAGTAGCAGGGGAAGAACGAAGAAGTTCTTTGCTGAAATCCACCCCACAAGTCAATCACAAAGGCTGTTTGTGGTATTCAGCCCCACAACACCATCTCAGACAGGTCATTCCTGAACTGTTCGTTCAATTATCACGCAGGCATTATGGAGAACACTTACCAAGAGAAGTTCCACAGGAAATGCAATTGGACTACGTTTATAAGTTATGCTGATGCATTTGCTGATCCATAGCACGGGCAAGCTAAGCGAAAACAGCAGTGTGCTGGTGGCATTTGCCTTTGGGAGAGCCCGCAAGTAATGAAATATATCCTGAAAAGGAATCATCATACAGAGGATCAGAGGCAGACACTCCAACTGTTTTTATATTCTAGAAGATTGACACACATCGCCCGGACAACTGAACCCATCCTTTTGGCTACAAAACTATCTTCAGTGAGAGGAGAGAGATGCTAAGAGCAGAACAAAATTCAAAATAAACTACTGGTATCTGCAGAGAAAAAACTGCCACAATTACCTCAGGTCTAGTTTGATTATTCCTCTCTCTTCTACACCACCTTTCTCTGACATTAGTAAAATAAATTAGGAAGACTTAGCATTAATTTGTCTTTGAGTCTGCTGCTTCTTCGTAAGATATGACAAAGACACCGTGTGTCCAAAAGCTTGCCCACAATGGTCAACTGAGGGAAAAAAGAACCTTTTCCTCTGTGACGTCCTCTATTATGAATACAGACATGCTAAAAATTATAAAGTTACATAAATAATTAAAAAATACACACAGATTTTTCTTCTTGCATGTCGCACAATAATCTCCATACACTGTTCAAGACAACAGGAAGGAAAGCAAACCACAGCTGAGGCTTGCACAGATATCCCTTAGCAACTGACTTATTCTGAAATTGCCTTCAATTTCTGCATCTGTTCTTTTTTTGTTGTTGTTCCCTACACGAAATATGCATTTCTTTGACCAATAAGGAATTTACTTACACAGAAAATGTCTCGGGGGCCCTTATGGAAGTCAAGCATGACACCAAAGATAAAGATGAACTGGGATACAATGACGTGCAACGCTGCTGCAGTGAGGTAAGCATCAACGAGAGTCTTCGGCAAGTATTTTGTTACAAACCCCAGGCAGAAGCAGCCTAGCAGCAACTGCATGGAACAAACGAGAAGTGAGATGCAATATAATTAGCTACGTCTAACCCGCCCTTCTTGTTTCTGTATTTGAAGAGCATGACTCTTCACTGCCGTCCGTGATGGATAGTTATTTGAACGTGCTATATTCATTATGCACAATTAAGTAAGACACTGCCCAAACAAAATAGGAGTACTTTATATCAAGTGTGGGCAGTTATGTAGGACTACCTAAGGGTCCGCATACTGGAGAAGTGGTCAACGCAAAGGATAACAACTTACTTCACACGTGGACGTATTAATCATCGACACACAAATCTGAACCTATCACATCTTCTTCAGGCATCCCGAGAGGAAGAGGCAGACCTTCGCGTCCCAGTTTGTACAACATAAGCACTCAAATGTGCTGAGCTTAGTATTTGCAGTAAGCACATGCAGGCAGTTCCACTTCTCACATTTGTACAGAGAACACACACAAGGATGCATCATTAAGGATATAAAATAGATTAATCTTCTACCTGAATGATGCCAGTCAAAAACGTTACTGATGCAGTAAGTGTCAAGGCCTCCGTATAACCTTTCGTAAGTGTAGGGTCTGAGAAATTGTCCACTGAACCATTAAAGGACAGCGTTTGGTTGAAATTAAAAGACTTGAGAATGTTTTTCGCCACCAGATTGAGGATGCTGAATGAGCCTGGGATCAACAGAACAAAGAAAAGAAAATGGAACTGCATGAGATGTTGCAACAAGGATTTATCTTAAAAGCACACAGCCATCTCTTCACCCCCCCGTCAGTCTGTACAGGATGAGACGGTCTATTTTCATTCATATATGTAATCTTATTCATATTTATTTTACTGTTTCTGAGTAAGTACCTAAAGTTTCCGAAGTCCCATCCGAAAATTTCAGACTCCTACAATTTTACCAACAGCCTTTGTTTGATCGGGTGCACAACAAAAAGATTTGAATGCCGAGCACAAAAATGGATGCAGTGCAATGAAATGCCATAAAATCACAGGATTACAGAATGGTCTGGGTTGGAAGGGACCTTAAAAATCATCTAATTCCAACCCCCTGCCACTGGCAGGGACGCTTCCAAGTCCAAAAAATACTGTCTGTCTGAGAAACAACTGCCAAAGAGGCCAGAACTCCACGCATCTACTTTGTCTCATAAACATGTAAACAGAATGTTAATAATCTGGTCTCTGAACAAATTAAGAATGTAAAACCATTAACAGCTCAGTCACAGCAAGAAACTACAAGACCCCTGGAGAAGACCAGGAGCTAAATCATGAATCACAGTCACATCCTGAGGGTAAATGGGAAGCAGCTTGCTCTGGCCTTTTACTTTATGTAGGAGACGCCTCCGATGACATTCCAGCCTCTCCTTTGCTGTGTGACACAGGAGCTGTGTCCTCAGGGGGACAGGGCGCCTCGCAGCTGGGACCGGACCGACTTCCTGAAATTCTCACCACAGATCAGCTGCAGAGGGGTGGAACAATGACTTGAGAATCTCTGGGTCTGGATTCTCACCTAAATAACATCTGCATTTTAGATGAAATAGATTGGGACATCCTGGTGGCTTTTTGAAGCAGCACTGAACACAATCTCTATGTCCTGTAGAAACGTTTGGCAGCACAAAATAAACCTCACCTACTGAGATATGATGCGAGGTCCCAAATATAACATAGAGCATCGAGCAGCAGAACGTGGAAAGGAAGCAGTTGACCATTGGCAGAGGTAACCTGGTCAGCCAAATTCCTAACAGCCCTAGAAAGCAAAAATGTAAGTGTCTAACAGACCTGATTTTGCAAGGTGGATTTTGAAGACTGTGTTATTTTGTTTGCAATATAGGAAAACGCTGTTATTAGAACATATTTTGATTTAGTTTGAGGAAGGCTTTATGAAAAGAGGCAAGGTCCTTTCCTTGAAATTACACGTGTAATGGATTATAGAACATACGCTTCCTTGCAAATGTGCAAATAAATATGCTAACAATTTAGGGAACTTGTAAATTAAAGTTCCCACATAATCTGATGACATCTGAAAGAACAGAATGACAGACAGGCGGTAGATTATGAAAAGGCTGACATAGGAAAGGAAGCAAGAGCGTTTTGTTTTTTTCTCTCTGCCTACCTTGAGGAATCTGAAACATCCCAACATTTAGGCCTGCATGCAGGTCCCTCAAGATCCATTCTCTGAACTGATACGAAAAAAGCCAATTCAGGACAGGGAACATGTTGCGTATGAACTTTCTGAACCTTCCCCGGGAGAATCTGTAAAGAATCACATCAGCTAAGCGATCGGCAAAGCCTTTTACAACCTCCACGGTCTGCAGCCTTTTTGCATGACCTCACGCTGTGCAGGCACAGAAGCCAGGCCGCTGCTGTCAGCTCTCGGCAGGCACCCTGTGCTGCGAACCCGTAGCGGCATGAGCCTTCCCCAGATCCAGCTGGCGCGCGGCGTGAGTCCTACACAGGCACCCCTGTGCCTTTGCATTCCATTCAGATGAATCGCAAATAGTCCGTGTGCCATTCGCATGACACCCTGCCAGCGCCACGGCACCGAACGCATCAATTACTTGACCTCATTAACACCGCGGAAAAATAGGAGGTGGTGATTTGATCGCTCCTATTCTGATCAAAAAAACCCCCATACAAATGCTGCATCTGGAGGGGGAAACAAAAACAAGCCTATCCCACATCCAAAAAATAAAAATAAAACAGTAAAAAGTTTCCTGTATCGCATTACTTAGCATGGGGATACAAGCAGGACTTGACCTGGATGACTTATTTTGCCCACACATCTTTGAATCAAAATTTCCAGTAGGTAAACTCTGACTAACCCCCGAGTCCTGTGCTCCTCCTTCCCCTTTTTAATCCCCTGCCCATGTTGGTGATTTCCTACTTACAAACCAAACATAAGCGCTGCGGTGTCTGCCCAAGGCTTCTGCAACCTTGAGCAGTGGCTGGGGGGACCGAGCCCCAGAGAACATTACAGAGCTGAGTCCCTTGCATCGTGATATTGTCCAAGGTGCCTGCACACTGGGCTGCCCGGAGAACATAAAATAGAGAACAGAGAAAACACAAGAGATAGGGAAGTGGAAAAGAAACAGGGAAAACAGCATGAGGAAGCAAGAAAGATGTGATTCTGAAATGAGGAGTTGGGGGAGGGAATAAAGACATTTTCTTATTAAGCAGCAAGTGCAGTGATAAAGTTTCCAATAATAATAGCCGTGACTTTAAAGTATAATTCTCCTTTCAACCTCTGGGCAAGACTTATTTTATTGCAGCAGGCATGTCTGAGTGGGCAGACTTAACTCTAGATCACGTCATAATTATACACAGTTCAAGCCTTTCCAGCCAGTAATTTGTTTTTCTGAATGCAGATCTTTATCCAATCTCCTTCTTAATTTTTTTTTTTTTAATATATGAAAAGACAGTGCCGGGATGGATGGCTATTGCAGTCTAAATGATCTCACCATTACAGAAATTAATCAATGGCACTTTTTCAAGGTGAAATGGAAAACTAGAAAGCTCAGAAGTGAGTCAAACTATGGTTCCATTTGCCTTCACTTATCACCAGGAAATTACAATGGTTTAAGTAAAACAGGATCCACAGTGTTAGGCTGCAGTCGCCCACGTTGCTGAGCTGATGTAAGAGCTGGCTATACAAAAAGAGGGAAGTCTGGCTCCCCTGCTCTCCTTTTCCCTGTGTGTCCTGTCCCACCTGGCAGCAGCAAGCTGCTAGATTAGCTCACCACACCTTGTGGAACCTCACCCACAGCTAGACTTGAGTCTCAGGTCCTGTCACGGTCCCAAAATAACAGTCTGAGTTTCAGTATACATTCAGTTTACATGCTGAAACAAAGCTCAGATAAATGATGAATCAGAGATTTTATATTTACTTTCTTATAAGGACTCTGTAGAGTAGACACAGTCATAACCATTGACAGTCCTCTCCACATCCAAAGAGAGATTCAGTCAGAAAACCAAGAGCATTCATGGTCAAACAAAACTAAAAGAGAAGCTGATGAAAGGGCTTCCTATTTTTGATTATATTTGCCTTGCTGGAAGAACACCAGGAATTCTCCTAAATTGCCAACAAAGCCTGCCTTCTAGTGAGCCTACAGGGCTCCTCTGGCAGAAGAAATGCTTCTATCCCCGCTATAATGACCAAAAGAGGATTTTGGCAGATGGGAAAATCAGGTTGAGGAAGCATTAGTGCTGTATAGGCAGTGCATTTGCCTCACCCCATCCTCCTTGAATAATGTAGGAACATAGCTCCAAAATAATGCAAAAGCAGTTTGGTCAATGTCAGTCAGACCATTATGCAACTTTCCATGTCCCCAGTTAAGGAGGAACAGAAAATGGGTCTTGAAATTTAAGAAATAGGAGCAAAGAAATGGCACAAATCAGGAAAAAAAAAGAAATTGAAAGCTTGTGTCTGACAGCTGGCCTGAGGGGACTACAACTATCAACAGTTTCCCTTTACAATGCATATATCCCTCACGTTATCATAGTCCTGAAGTGAGCAAACACTTCTGCGGATTGCAAATCAGCAGCTTTGGTAGTGGGGTGCTGAGCTGTTTGTGAGTGCTTCGGGTACGAGTTTATAACTGGGTGATCTGCTTCAGTTGTCACTGTGGCATTTTAATCAGAAGCAGTGGGAAAGTCAGCGCCTCTTTTACATCTGGGATCAAAGAGTCTCCTCCCTTTCTTTACACCTGTCCAGTTTGTGGCACAGAGCTCACCTGCAATGTAGCCGTCTGTTCTGTTGAGGGGTTTGTAGTTCTCCACGCAAGGTGGAAGGCAGGTTTCTTTCCAAGAAGGCTTCGAAGTGCTTCTCTGTCTGCATTTCTCTTTGGGCACTGTCAACTGCTGGTTGCCTGCAAGTACGGACAGTATCATTGTCTAACTCCATGTTTTGTTTTTTTTCTGATCGTAGACAATGAAAGACCGAGGAACAGCAAATACTGGAGACGGCAATGAAAGCTCTCGTTCTTCGCAGTGAGACTGGAATAAAGAAACAAGGTGATTGACTGAAGTATCTATTAAAACCAAAACCAACAAAAAGCATAGTATGTCGTCAATCCACCCCAACACAATTCCCGTGAAGAAAACAGCAGGGATAAGCAAGGCTCTGGAGGCTGACACCCATGAAAGACATGCTGCTCGTAGGACCAAGCAAATTAATTGCCAGTTGTAGGAACACCAGGGCCTTCTGGAATTTGCCTTATTCCTATTCTGTAGGGAGGACCAGCCTGGATCCCCTCCATTATGTGATCCCAAAAGCAGGCCCATGTTAAGGGAACCAAATGCAATCTCTCTCCATAAACCTACCACAGCTGAGGAAACCGTTTCAATTTTCCTTGTTTCCATGCTGGAGGAAAAAGGCTTAGTTTGAATCGTACAGAGAGCTGCTAAATCTGAGGCTGTACAAATGCCGCAACTTGCCGTGTAAAATGGGTATCTGATACCATTCCGGTTTTTAAATGCTGAAAACATATGAGTCACGTTCCTGAGCTTTTTAATATCTGGAAGGAGATCTGAATTCAATCACTATCACTTGGAGTAGGCAAGATGCAAGTTCCCAAAGTGAATACTGAGTAAGCAAAGGTCCAGTGCAAGAGCAGAGCTAAGGTACTCTAAAGTTCTCATACCGACAGCTGAGGCAGAATAAAAACTCAAATCCAGAGCTACCAAGTGAAAGTACAGGGCCTACATACGAGAAAGGTGGTGACAAGCAGGAACGTATTTTGTGGCTATGGGCAGAAGAAAGAAGGAAAAGAGGACTCACTGAGCGAGCAGTAAGTCTTGTCAGAATGCAGACTAAGTTTAAAGTACCCAAACCTGAAAAAAAAAAAAAAAAAAAAAGAGAGAGAGAAAGATATCATTGGGATTTAAGTTTTCTCCTCATATTTCATTTCCTGAACTGCCAGGATCAGTTTGTACAGGTTTAGTGCTTTGCATCATTGAGATATGTGACTTCGGATACAGCTCCAGGCACCCTGACACAGTATTTACTGTCTTGTAAGACATATCCACCAACACGTCCGCACACCCCAGTCATTCTAAACCACAGAAACAGCTGGCTGTAGGCAAGTCTCAAACCCTCTCCAGGGCACGATTTCTTCCTCTTTTTAAAGCGGAGATAAATCAAGGTCTTCCACAGATGAGTTTAGATCTTCCAAACCAGTACAAGCTCTCGAAGCCTTAGCTGTTTGTGATATCTGTGAGCACGATTGCCTTTTCAAGGTAAGCTAACACAACAAATAAAACTAACAAGAAGCTAGAGATCGCAAATTAAAGGTGTTAACCCCCTCAGCATGTTAGGAAGCAGTCACTTTTTAGGTGCAAGCAGTGGTAGATGTTAACTGTAGCTCATTCCTGTTATTTAGACCTTTGTGAGGACTCCCAGCAGCAGAGGACAGCGTCCCACTCTGGTGGGCTGTGTAGAGAACATTATTTTTGACGCAGAAGCCAGTATTTTAGAAGTGGGCTTCCAAATTCCATTCCCAATGTGCCTGTCCTGCACAGTACTGCTCATAGGACTCAAGCCTGCAATTGAACAGCAAGCGGCCCTAATCCCCAAACCCCCACACTATTTACTTGCTGTGACGTCCTGCACTTACTACCTAGCAAAGGCAATTTGGGCTCCACTTCAAACCACGCTTAACCTGCAGCACTCGAGGATTTCACTTGGTTTAAGGACATACTTGAAGGACATACGTATCTTTGGTGGTGCCAGGCCTCTGACAGCGCTGGGAAATAGCTTGGTCTGCAAGCAGACACAGAAAGACAGGGAAATATATGGGGAAATCTGGGTGGATCAGCTTAGCTGTCCTCATCCCTGCTGGCTTGAAGCCCCCCCGAGGGAACAAAGTGTCCTCAGGAAGTTTACCAACGCTAATTAATTAATTAAAACCAATGCACACAACTCCAGAAGCGCACGAGATACACCTCGCAGGCCAACTCAGGCCTTCACAACTGCTGCTTTCACTCATTTTTTTTCACACATTTTCCTTTATTTTCACTCCAAGCACCCCCTCGGGCTCCGTGACCCCACACAAGCGACCACACCACAAACGGCACCGCCTCGCTCCCACCCCCCCCCTCCGCCATGTCGCGGCGGCGGCTTCCTCCCCTCGCAGCCCTTGCGGGGCCAGCGTCGCGATAGGGGCCGCTCTCGCGATAGCTCCGAGTCGGCTCCATATTGGGGCATCTCCGCCCGGAGCCGGGGCCGGGTCATCGGGGCCGGGCACCGCAGCGGGGGAGGGAGGCGGCGGGGGTCGGGACCGTGCCCAACCCGGGCTGAGCCGCTCGGGGGCCGGCTCCCGTCCCCTGTCGGCTTCCCCCGGGGCTTTCCCATCCCTCAGGGCCTCCGGAGGAGGGGAGAAAGGGACGGGGGGAGGCGGTGACGGGCTCCGAGGTGGGAGGAGAGGGGAGGAGAAGGAGAAGGCGAGGGGAGGAGAAGCCGCTGAGGGAACGGGGGGGAGCGGGCGGGGCGGCTGCGGCCAACGGTCGGCGGCGTGAGGGGACGGCGCTGCGGGAAGAGAGGAGGAGGAGGAGGAAGAAGGGAGGAAGGAAGGAAGGAGCTGCTGCTGCTGCTGCTGCTGCTGCTGCTGCTGGACGTGGTGGTGGTGCCCCGGGCAGAGCCTCCCCCTCCCGCCGGGCCGGGCGGGGCGGGCTCCGCGGCCGCGATGTCTCAGGAGCGGCCCAAGTTTTACCGGCAGGAGCTGAACAAGACGGTGTGGGAGGTGCCCGAGCGTTACCAGAACCTTTCCCCGGTCGGCTCCGGGGCCTACGGCTCCGTTTGGTGAGTGCTGAGGTGGGGGGACAGGGGGCAAAGACCCCCCCCCCCTCCCGGGGGTGGCTCCTCGCCCGCTCCCGGCTTTCCCCCGCCGCCGTTTTTCTTTCTCCCCCCCTTCGGTTCAACAGCGAAACCGCCGAGAATTCAACGTCTCGCCTTCGGAATGCGCCGGGGATTGCACCACATGGCAGGTGGCACTAAAACAGCGTTGTTGTTTTTTTTTTTTTTTGCAGCAAGGAAAGATCCTCACCGCCCGCCCCCCCCCCCATGAGCTCACACGGGCACGTTTCCCCCCTGCCTTCCCCAGGTCGTGGCAGGGGGAAGAGGGGATGGAGCCTGGCAGGGCCTCCGTGGCTTTGCAGAACCTGGCAGGGCCTCTGTGGCTTTGCAGAGCCTGGCAGGGCCCTTGTCGCTTTGCAGAGCCCGGCAGCTCCCGTCCCAGTTTCGTTCAGGACCCAGTTTCTTGCAGGATGCGTTCGCACGCCAGGCCCCTGCGCTGGGAGCTGGAAGCTGCTGGCGGAGGGGAGGCTGCGGGGGCCGGGTGCCCATCCCTGGCTTTCTAGCAGCAGGTTTGCAAGCCTTGCTTCGTTTGCAGCGTTAGGTCGAGGCAGGAGAGCTTGTTTTCGTGCTCCATGACTGAATTGCTGCAGTGTGCGCTGCCTGGAAGAGCGGCGTCCGGGTGTCAGGGCTGCAGCGTTCAGCAGGGCTTGCAGCTCGCGGCGTAGTCTTTAATGCTTACCTAATATGAACACAGGCCTCGGTTGTAGCTCCTCTGCTGAAACATGTTGGATCATTAAATGTGAATCAGCTTGGCCGCATACTTCGTTTAATCTGAAAGACGAGGTCGCGTCTGAATCAGGTTGGCGTTTCGGCTTTAGCAGCCTCGTAGAGGTGTATGTGAGTGTGAATAGATCGCTGCCTCCTTTTACTAAGAAATTTCGACCCTGTGAGCGTTCTGCTTTTTATTCTCTGTCCTTTGGCTCCGTCAAAGTGCGATCAGAGTTTCCTACTAGCAGTGCACAATGGTGCTGTGCTGCTCTATTGGAGCAGGCATGCCCGTTTTTCATTATCATAACGTGCAAATGCGTACCGTGAATATCATTTATGTTTTAAGGATCAATGCGTGCTGGCTTCTGGTAATAAAAATGGGGTTGCTTTGCATGTGCTGCGATTTTGAAGAAGTTCTCTGCTGCTCTTCAGCGAGCCGCTAAAAATTGTCAGGAAGCTCAGCTTAAATCGCATGCGTTCCTTAAAGCGGCTGTGCCCCGAGTACGTAACCGCCTATATGCCAGAGAAGACAAAGGCTAAGCAACGTACTTTAGAGTTTTTTGGGGTTTGAAGGGTTTAGTTCTGGTGAAAGGCCTAGCTGCTAAATACCCCTTTAAGTGCCACAGTTACATAACTCCCCGCGTGCAGTCGGAAGCGGATTTGCTCAGCGCCTTGCCCATTGTGCCGGGCTTGGCCCCACACGGGCTGGCCCGTTCCCCTTCAGTTTTCCCCCTCCCCACAATCTCCGTCGTGTGCGTAACGCTTCCAATGTTTGCTTTCGCGACCAATAACCGAAGGGTTTGCATCATGAATTTCCTGTTTTGCTGTGTCAAAACTCTCCAAGGTTGTGCAATTGTGTTCAGCCCCGTCGGTGCTGGAAGCAGTCGCAGACGTGTGGCACATGAGCCCCTCTTAATGGATTTCTTTACGTTCTACTGAAAGCGTGCTTCAGAAAAGACACTCTTCAGGAGGGCTAGTAATACAGAAAGCATGTCCGGATTAAAAAAGCCGTGCATATGTAATTCTCTTTGATCTGTAATGTTGTTAAGCTGCAGCTGGTGATGCATAGTATTTAGGATGTTCCTACAATGACTTGCTCCGCTCTCTGCTCCTTTACAGATGTTTCTCCCTCCCCCTCCTGCTCCGGGAATAAGTTACCGGTTTGATTTCAGACTTGGACTTTGGAGTGCCTCTGTATTGGGACAGGAAATGGTGGGGTTTTAACCACCCTTGGACTGGTTAAACATACTCCTCTATCTATCTGCCTACAGCACGATTACGTTAGAACGTAATGAGATGCTTTGTTGTTTGTTTAGTTGGCAAGATGGGGGATTTCAAAATGTAATTCTGCGAAGTGGAAGGAAAAAAATAAATAAAAAAGGAATAAAACCAGCAAACGAATCGTTTAGATTGTGGACTACCTGCCGTAGGCTACTTCAAATGTCTAATGTAAGTACAACTCAGAATATCCCATTATTTTTTTTATATTGGGGTATTCTGAGATGACTTGTGCAGTCCGTGGATGGAGAAAGGCATTTTGTGCCGGCAGCTGAAGGCAGTGAAACCACACGTGTGAAGTTAGAGCAAATATTCTAGTGTTTTCTAGACCACAAGTTCAGAAAAGCTGAGACCGTGAGGAGCTGCAAGGAGGGATTGAGCAGTGCCAAGCCGAGAAGCACGCCGTGTGTGCTCAGATGGTTTGCTCCGACGTCGTCTGTTGTGTGAAATGATGGCTCGTTTGTTCCTGCCGGAGCTCTGTGTGTTCTTCCCGTGCAAGGGACTGAGCTGCACGGCTTTGGTCCAAACCCGTAAGGTCTGCGCTACCGCACGCCGGCTCCCGAAGCACCGGTCGGTTTACCTGGTGGAAGGGGAAGGAGGGCTTTAGGGATGTAGGTGGTGCTGCAGCGGGATGGGGATGGGATCGATGGGTGGCTCTGGCGCTGGAGGCTCGCTGCGCTTCTCTGTGCCGGGGGAAGGCTCTGCCACAGGCTGCAGTTCCGCCGGCTCTGAGCTCAGCAGGTGTTTTGGTGCTCTTTGCCATCGGCTTCTGAAACGTGAAGGCAGATTTGGTGTGCTCCTAGGAGTTTATTTTATTCATTATGTGTTTTCTTTTTTTTTTCAATGGTTATTTGTTGATACCCACGTTCAGTAAGGTTTCATTGCTTTGCGGGCTCTCTGTGTTACCTTATTTCCTCTAGAAAGGAATTGCCCAGCTGAGACTCTCCCCTCCACAGAAACCTGCACGAAGGTCTTCCAGCCTTTCTGGTTCAGAAGCCTCCAGGCTGTGTGGCCGTTTTCCCCCTCTTCCTGCAGTTTTACCAGCACTGACTCTGAATTTCCTGGGGATGAGGAAGACCCTGACATAATTCCCCAACTCTTAAACTAATGGAGAAATACCGTGGGTTTAAGACATCTTAAAACATCGGACTCTGGAGGAAAAGACTAAACCTTAAACATCCCCTTCGTAGCAGCTCTGCGTACTTCTTTTTAACCAACCTGTGTCTTTAGGCTTGGGAATCCCTCCTCGAGGCGTGCGGGTGCCTCCAGAGGACGCGTGCGCCCCGGGGAAGTGCCTGCGAGGTGCGGTGGGTCCGGGAGCAGTGGCTTGCAGGGAGCGGGACACACGAGGAGGGATCGTGTGGGAGACGGGCACGCACGGGAGCAGGGAGAGGAGCTCTGAAAGCGAAGGCTGAAACCTGCAGGCAGCTTGGTGGAAGGAGAAACGCAATGGGGCTGAGCACCTGTGCTACAGGGAGGTTTTTGTTGCAGCTTTTACGCAGCAGAACCCAGCGCGGCAGAGGAGGATTTGCACTCTCCCGGTACGTTGGGAGGGTAGATGATTGCCGTGCCTTCATAGACGGATCTCCAAAGCAACTGGTTTTGCTGATAAGCTCTTGGGGGCTGCAGACTGCGTTTTTCTGGCTGTAGCTGGGGACGCGTGAGCTATCTGCGAGGGTACCGATGAAATGCTTCGGTTAGCTCGGGTCTTTGCACGGGCACCGGCCATTTAGCAAAAGAGTTTGCACAAAAACTTGTGGTTATCTAACGTTTGAGTCTTGTGGACTTTTAAGTAACTTTGTGCGTGCTTGAGGCTCTCAGACCGCTACAGACGTTGCTTCTAAGAAGATGGAAGATGAATCGCGGGCGGGTCCCGCGCAGCGATCGCTTTATTGCAGCCCTTACGTCCTGGTTTCAGTTCAGGGGAGCCCAGGACTGGAGGTGGAGCTCGGTGAGGGAGATGCTGTGCGTGTGCCGTGCTGTGTAACGAGCCGTAAGCCAAGGAAGCTGTGATAAACTCGGAATGGGTGTCGAGCTTGTTTTATAAGGGATTTAAAACCAGGGATCACACGGGTTTTCCCAGCTGGGCTTTTCGAGGTGGCCTTTTTTTATTTAGCAAGCTGATGATTTGATACGACCCCCAAAATATCATTAAAAACAAGGTGAAATGGAGTTTCCCTTGGGCTCCCGAGGAGCTTGTGTTGTTTCTGGTGGCTCCAAAGTCTTCTTAGAGAGTCTTGTGGGAACCAGGAGAGAAATCTGACCTGTGAGGGTTGTCGGTGTGCGGGGCATCCCCGTGGAGATGAAAGGGAAAATGGAGCACGCCGCCTTCTGCTCCTGAGCTGTCTGAAAGCCGGTGGAGCTTCGTGACTAATCCACGGCAGCCTGTGCTGAATTCGGATGACTAACCTCGTTTCTGCACCAAGTCCTAGAGAACACCTTGAGCATCGTTAAAACATCGTCATGTAATTAGAGCCCGAATTAGGTTGGCTTGCACTTGGCGAAGTGGTAAATGTGAAGCTTAAAAAAAGGCGTCCTGTGTTCCTGAAGTGTTGCGGCTTAAATACCAGCTTTCCATTGCGAGATGAAAACGGGATGTAGGTCATCTGAAAGCAGGGTTACGAAATGAACGCGGCTCCTTCCACCTGGTGGGGCCGAGCGAGGCGTAAAGGACGGTGTCAAGGTGCAGAAACGGTGATTTTGGGGGCGTCCTTGTAGGCGGCACGGTGTGGCTCCAGAAACTCAACGGTGGCAACTCGGAGCTGCTGTGATCTCCCTCCAGGCCCTGTTTTCGGATCTTTTCCTGAGGTTTCTTCGCGTGCGTGCAGGCGACCCTCGTACGGAAGGAGACGCCCTTCGGGCGCAGCGAGCTCCGTGCCCTGCAGGTCCCCGGGGAAGGATTGGAGCCGGCAGGAAACAAAACACAGGCTTCTTCTATGTCTTGTAAACAGCACACAGCAAGCTCCTCGAGATAAGTTACCTCTTTGCAAGCGAATCCCAATGAATTGCTTCAAGTATAAATGACAACTCCGTTTTTTTTTTCAGATGGGCTTTGGTTTTTCGGATGTGCATCGTGGGTTTGTTCTAGGACCGTGTTTGTGCTTGGCTTTGGGCCTCCTGTTAGTTGAGCTCCTTCCCACTTTATGCTTGTAAACGTGAAGCTTTCCTTTCCGCTTGATGCTTACCAGAAACTGGCTTTGAAAGGGAATCAGGAGCGTGGCCTGAGTGGACCTGCAGCAGGGAAATCAGGTGGTGCTGCTCTGTGCTGACTTCCTCCCTTCCAAACTCGCCCTTTGGTTATCTTGTATCTAGCAAAACCTTGATTTCACATCTTCTGCTTCTCCTCCCCTTTCCTTTTCTGACAAACCCGAGCTGGTTTTAGATGAGAACCTCAAAGAAGAGAAGAAAGAGGTTTGGTTCCCAGCTAAATGCTTGCTTTTCCTCGCTTCCTTACCCCTAAGCCCTGGACGATTTGTGCAGCGTGTCGGAGGGTTAACGTACTCCTTGGGGTGCCGAAATGTTTGGTTGCTTCGAAACTTTAAAGCTTTTGCTTCTCAGTTTATAAAGAGGTGATCCTTCAGAGGCTGATCTTACGGTACCAAGTGTTTCCATCAAGTGCACTACGAGTTGCCAGATCAATGGCATTGGGCTTCGCGGGTTCTAAGAAACGTTATTTTAATCCTTTGATTCTGCTAAAGGGACAAATTTTGGTCATGTACAGCTAAATATCGCTTATCCACATGCGTTTTTGTGTAAGAGGAGTTTGGGGTTAGATCTGCTGTACCTGACGGGTTTGATTTCAGCTTCAGTTGAGACTAATAACCGTCACCGTTGGTTTTATTAGGAGCGGGCTTTGCGTTTTCGTATGGGCTTAAACCATCACAGATGGTTTCTGGAGCACAGCAAATTATTTTGTGATGAAGTGTGGTTTATGGAAGTGTGTTTCAGAACACGGATAATATTTACAAGGCGTCTTCTTCTCTGCAGAGTTTCGTGCTTTTATTTATGTTTAAAAGCACAAGTGTCTTTTAGACGGAAAGACCATAAAATGTCCCTTTCTTCTGCAAAGTTACTTTTAAAATATGCTCCTTTCCCTTTACTTACGTGAACAAGATGCGTCTGACAAACCTTTTCTGTAGAAACCAGCGGTTGTATAAATGTGGGGGGGTCGGGGTGGGGTCGCAGGTTGCGGAGCAGGATGCTTAGGAATAATTTTAATGGAAAAAATGGAGAAATGACGTTGGTCGAGACTCAGTCTCCGCGGAGCCGCTGTCTGGAGTTGCTACCTGGCTTTGGGGGTGCGTATGAATTACTCATCTTGACCATTTGATTGCTCTTTTTTTTTTTGTAGCTCTGCCTTTGACACAAAAACCGGGTTGCGTGTGGCTGTAAAGAAGCTGTCCCGACCATTTCAGTCTATCATCCATGCCAAGCGCACCTACCGAGAGCTGCGGCTGCTGAAGCACATGAAGCATGAAAATGTAAGTGAAGGGAGGTGCTCTGAGAACTTGGGCTGGCCGGCGAGCGTCCGCCAGGGCTGAACGGAAGGATCTCCTCGCCCAGGTTTTCCTAAAACTAAACACGGAGCTTGCAGTCTTCCAAGGGATTGTGGTGGAAGAAAAGCATGCGGTGTTGTTGGTTTGGGGTTTTTTTTGGTGTGTTCTGGAGAGTTTTACTTGATTTGACCTCCATCGTGTTACCGTGTCAGAAGGGGATGGGGTAGATAGATGTTCACTAGATTCCTCTAAATAAAATAAGGATGAAGGGGGGTGGCGGGGGTGGGAAATCAAGGTGTCTTTTCTTACAAGCCATCCATTATCAACAGGGGAACAAACGAATAGTCTGTGACAGGTGTTATGTTGAACCGTGCTGTAAGCTGTCTAATCGTTTGTCAGTATAACTTCAGCTAGTTGTAGAAAATGGTTGAACGATTCTGTGTCTGTGGCATTTAAGACACTGGCGTATTAATTCTTTGTGCCGTTAGGAGCAAATATTGCCTGCAGCAGAGCAAAAAGCCTCATGACTTGCCCTCTGTAGAGCTGTCAGAGCGCCTGGAGGAAGGAAAGCTCTTGGTTTTCGTCCAAGCGAGCTCCAACTTAGCAGGAGGGAAATAATGTTTAACAAGTGGGCTGAGCGAGCCGCCTACTTTTATCGAAGGCAACAAACAAACGAGCCTGCTTTCACTGGAACGTTCTCCCCGGACGGTCTGATCGGGTCTTTTGTGGCAGCGGTAGCCGAGTGCTGTGGCTTAGCACCGCGGCCAGCAGGTGCTATCCCTTAAATCTTCCCGGCGTTAGGAGCGTGGCTGACAGCACGGGAACTCCTGATACGTTTGTGCTGTTCTCAGCGGTATTTTCTCAGTGCCTCTGCGTGATGTTGTTGTCTGAACGGTAGAGATAGCATCTGGGCCTGCTTCGTATCCATCCAGGTTGTTCTGGGCCTTCTCACGTACCTGAGATGTTCTCCAACCTGTTGCAGAGGAAGGCTTTGAACGGAAGGTGAAATCAATCGATGACTATCAGAGTATCGATGCATTTTGTCCAGGCTAATACGATTGAACAGTGGGAATCAGTTTGGTGCTACAGCAGCTCCCTGCCTGGCACTCGTTAACATTTTTGACATCAGCGTTGCAGTGGGCATATTTATAGATATCTTTGGGAGTAAGGCATAAAAGGATGTTGTTTAAACTGTTTATATATAGCGATATTTGTTATCAGTTCATACCATCATCTGTCTGTGGGACCTTTATCTAGGTTGTGGCTTAAAATCTTGCAGCTGCAGGGATGTTCAGAGCCAGTTCCGACAGGCTTGGTAGCGCTCGCGCGCTGGCTTTTCGGGGCTCGGGTTGGAGGTAAAAGACGGGGTTTTGCACGGCGCAGAATATCTGGTAGGTTTGGGGTTTTAAGGGGCTGGGCACAGGGTAGGTTTGTGTCCTGTATCGAGTCTGGTCGTGTTGATGCGGAGCAAACAAACGGCCCTGCAGAGCAGTCCAGAATGACTTGCACGCTCCACGAGGCCTCGGTGGCTGGCGTAAAGCACAACCCCGAGCAGATGTGGGCAAACTTGGGTTTGTGTCGTGGGAAGGAGTTTGAAGCTTTGCGACAACCTAAAACACCCCAAAGGGTACGCGAAATCTGGGAGCGGGGCTCTCCATCTGTTGGTGACCGCGCTGCCTTAAAACCGACTCGGTGATGTGCTGCAAATAACCAAATTTGTCTTCGTGAAACCTGTTGATGAAAGATCCAGATAGCGTGGCAGCGAGCTTGACAGTGCAGCAAGATAAAAACGAGAAATGGAAAAGTTGAAGTCTAGGTGGCAAGGGCGGTTTTTGTCTTCTCGTGCCGAACTGGGTTGATAATGTCACGTTTTTCTGCAAACAGCGATACGGAAGAGTTCACCGGAGAAGGAAAACATGAGAACTACCGTGCAGGGTGGATGTTACTGTTTGAAGATGATGTCTGTCCAGAAACAGAGTTGGGATGTGTATGAGGAGAGGCAGGAAAGTGTTCACGTAGGTTCCCCAGTGAACATGTAATCCGGAATGTAACACAGATTAGGCAGAGGCTTTGATTTCCTACCTGCTTGTTCTCTTTTCCAAAAACAGGCTAGCTTCCCTGAAACCGTTGACTTTAGTTACTGGCTTAAATGCAACTCAGCTGGCTCTGACATGCTTGGCAAGTGTAAATGATGAGATTTAAAAAAAGTGCTGAGGGGGAACCACAGCAGTCCAACTCTTAGCTTCGTATGCACACTTGAAGCATCGCTGACATTGCTGAGGTGTTCATGATGCTTGTGTGTCCAGGACAGGTGAGATTCAGACTTCAAATACGAAGAAGGAACCTGTCTTTCTCTCGTATTTTCACCAACTAAAATATACTCTTAAGGAAAAGAAGGTTCAAAAGCACGTCATAGTGAAAATTAGAACACTTTTGACCACACTTGGGTTGTATTCTAACTTAAATGGAAATAAGCAGAAGATACTTCCAGGTTAATAAGGAGTAGCTGTTCATTTCCACGAAGTAGCTCGTACGTGCCCTTTTAGCCCTCACTGTTAGAACAGTTTAGGTGTGAAAAGGAAAGGAGGAAGAGAGGCTCGTGGGGCAGCAAGTGCAAGAGACAGCGTGAAGCTGTCTGCTCCGTGCGAAACCCGGGTCCTCTTCGCGTTGCGCTGTTTCCCTGACTTGCTTTCTGGTGCAGTCATTATTATTCACTGCTTGTGCTGCAGATCCTTACTCGGTACACGTGGGAACAATGCAGTCTCCTCGGTCTGATTTAATAAGGAGTCACCGGTGTAAGTAAGGATTTAGCAGGAAGCAAACAGATTTCTGTCTGGTGTTTTTTCATTCGTTCATTCCCTGGCCAAACTTCAGTTGCTTTTTGAAACAAGGTATTCTGAGCCAGGGTTTACACCTGCCTTGAATTGTCTTGGTTCGTTGTGGCTCCCATTTGGTGTTTCAAGTGGATGGCTGGTGTGAGAAGACACCTGAGTATTTTGACCTTAAGTTTTTGTACCCAAGAACGTACGCTCGTGTCTGATCTCGTATCAATACTAATCGGTCTGCATCTGAATGATTCATGCAGTTGGAAATAAAACATCCAGTGGAATGAGTAGTTTCTGTTCCACAAAGGACCTTGTTAACTGTATCGTGTTATACTATGGATGTTTTTCACAGCTCTTTACCTTTTTCTTTCTAGGTTATTGGTTTGTTGGATGTGTTCACCCCTGCCAAGTCACTAGAAGAATTCAATGATGTGTAGGTAACTTCTCTGAAGATTGCAACAAAACATCTTTTTTTATCTCCCGTACCTCTCCCAGATTATTGCAGGAATTGTTGTCACCTTGATTTGTCTGCCATTATCCTCAAGCAGTTGTGAAATACAACGCAAAAGACATTTGGACATCCTATGCTGTTAAACTCTTCCAATTTGTTCACTCGTTTTATTAACCAGCGCCGTAGGAACTGATGTACTGATCTGCTACGTCCCGTAGTGTGTCATGGCTGTGTTTCTTTCAGCCCTGCTAGTGGTGCTTCGTAAGGAATTCTTACCCTAATCGTGCTGAAGGGATTGCTTCACAGCCTGTTTCCTTTTGTTGGTAGGTACTTGGTGACACACCTTATGGGAGCAGATCTGAACAACATTGTGAAATGCCAGAAACTCACCGATGACCACGTGCAGTTCCTCATATACCAGATTCTTCGGGGGCTGAAGGTACCTGCAGCTGTGCTGCCCGGATGTTGATAGCTCAGCAGCGGGAAGTGCAAGTTCTTGATGAAAGTCCTCAGAGGGTCATCCGAGGGCATAGAGGGGCTTCTGTAACTTTCCTAATGGACTGTAGGATCACCTTTTATTGTTATTCTTCCCTTCCATTCCTCTTTGGAGCTTTGTAACGGTAAAGCTGTGTATAATTTCAGAAGCTTTGTGTACGTTCCTGGGGGCAGTCTGGGAGGTTATGTGGGGTGCTGTCCTTTCCTCTGCCCTGTGAATCTTCCATTTCTCCAGTTTCATTTTTCTCTCCTTTCACTCACGGTAGCAGCGCTCCTGGGTGCCGCTAAGGAGACACCAAGTGCAGTAGCTGCGTACTTGAAACCTGCAGGTGCTGCGCTTGGTTCCTCCTGCAGACGAGCTGTAGCACTTTTATGGCGTTGGATGGGGCAGGGCAGTGCCGACTAGTGAGGAAATGAGGAGAAGGCTGCTTGGACTGTTAATAAAACTTGTCGTTTTGCCTTGCAGTACATCCATTCAGCTGACATAATACACAGAGTGAGTATTGACCCTGAGATCACTTCCTGCAGCGGACCTAGGTGTTTTAAAAACGTTAGACGGAATCTTACAGTGTAGTCCCTACAGAATCGAGAAGAAATTTTCTGAGAATTATTTTCGTTAAACAGTTAAAAGTTTAGCAGTGGGAGTGGTTCTCAAGGTCCTCAGTTTCTGTTCCTGTCTCTGTTTGGCTTGGATCTTTCTGAAATAGGTTCTCTATTTGTTAAATACGCATCTACAGCAGTTACTTGACGCTTCCGCATACACCAGAAGGGAGCTGATTCTGGGATAGAATTATTTTCCCGAGCACAGAGAGTTGAAAACTAGTTGGAGTCTTACTTTCTACTTGCATTTACATTTTTATCTACTTTAGACTTGTGCAGCAACGTATATACTGCCATTAATGCTGATGTTGTTTAATTTTTTAGGATTTAAAACCTAGTAATCTAGCTGTAAATGAAGACTGTGAGCTAAAGGTAATTACACCCCATGTGACTAGTTTGACTGTGATCTGAGTGAATGCGTTGTCCCTTGGATTTAAAGGGGGAATTAATTTTTCTATCTTATAGAAATACTTCTGTGAACCAATCATGTCCTTCCCAGACATGAAGGGCTTCAAGGATGCTTATACAGAATTCATGTTTCTTCTCTGCGTGTTCACGTGTTTTTAACGAATCACTTTGAAAGTTTACAGTTAACAGCTTTAGTTTGGACTCGGTTGTTTTAGAGACAAGATACCTAGGTGTAATTCTGATTGAGTGCTGTGTTATTTTAGGCTGGTGTCTTTCAAATGAAATTTAGTTTCGTAATTCACTTTCGCAGTTGCGCCACTCGTCCTCCACCCAATCCAAGAATTGCAAAGCAGTTACAGCAAACAGCCAGACGTTGTAGCACGGCAGTAATTGGCGGATGTCTTTTCTGTTCTGTAGATCTTGGATTTTGGCTTGGCTCGACACACAGATGATGAGATGACCGGGTACGTGGCTACCCGGTGGTACAGGGCTCCTGAGATCATGCTGAACTGGATGCATTACAACCAGACAGGTAGCGTGTTTTACTAACAAAGGGTTTCTCAATTCCTGAATTCTTGGAAAAAAAAGGAAGTCATCCTATGTACGTGTTCCTTTCCGTTTGATTGTGTAAGTTGACAGTTACGGTAATTACACTCCAGTAAGGGTGATCTGAAAGAAGGCACCGAAATAGTATTTGAGCCGCAGTCTTGGATCAGCGTCATGAATCATTGTGATAACAGGCGCAAGGCTTGATTAAAGTTGAACCTTTGAAATTGCAATCAGGAAAACATTGTCAACGCTTATCCCTTCCTTTTCCTAGCACAGTGGCTTTTAATGTGAGTGAATGGAGTGTATCTGAACAGGGAAAAGATGCCTTTCTAGGAAGCTGCTGGAAACGCACTTTAAAAATGTCTGTGATTATGGGCTGAAGAAATGCTAAAAATGCATATAAACGTCCCTCCCTTTCCTCTTTTAGCCACTTCTTCCTTGTTACACCCTCCTGCCAGTCTGAGCAGCTTCCCAGCAACGCACCTTGCTTCCCTACAATGCTTTCAGATCAGGCACAGAACGGAGAAGAAAAATACTGAGAAAGTTCTAGTACATGGGTGCATAGGTAGCAATAAAAATAGTGTTACTCTGTTTTCAGACCTTACCACTTTGCATCTTTTCTCTTTTCCTCTTGCATGCACGTGGGCTTGTCCTGTATCTGTAATGCAGGTGGTGGTGGTTGGGGTAGAATTTGTGTAAGATCCTGTACACATTTCTTCCTTGGAGTCTTGAATTGATTTCTTCCTCCTCGGTTTCGTAGATAGCCCCCTAGCCCCGTGGTGTCCAAAGCAGGTAGCTTTGTGGAAGTGATGTGGCGTTACGTTATTTGGACAAGTCTTAGCCAAGTGGTTATTGAACAGGGTCAGCTACCTTGCAGGTTGTTTCAACACCACGAGGCTACCGAAGCACCAAATTGGTTGTCATTGTTGGGTAGGGTGATTCTGTCGAGACTTTATTTTTCTGCCTTATGTTTTTGTTTTTTTATTTTATTTTGTTCAGTTGATATTTGGTCAGTGGGATGCATTATGGCTGAACTGTTGACTGGAAGAACGTTGTTCCCTGGTACAGACCGTATCCTTTACAAGTACTGTGTTTTCTGTAAATGGAAGTTAGAGATCTCCACTTTCACTTAATTCACGAGGAAACAAGTTCTGTGCTTTTCTCTTGGTTTGATCTTAAAATTACTGTCAATGGTTTCTTCCACTCACAACATGATGAAGTGAGTTCTGAAATCATCAGTGTGCAAAGTGCAAGAGGCAAATCTATTATTTTTTATTG
Source organism: Nettapus auritus (assembly GCA_011076525.1). Classification (NCBI taxonomy): domain Eukaryota; kingdom Metazoa; phylum Chordata; class Aves; order Anseriformes; family Anatidae; genus Nettapus; species Nettapus auritus. The sequence goes on from CM021790.1 coordinate 1,548,563, forward strand.
TCTATTAGCATGACTAGAATTGTGCTGATCGTCTCTGGGAGTTAGTTTCTTATTTTCTAATTTATTTAAATTTATTTTTCTGTGAGGTTGTAGAAAATAACTGCTTGCAGTTGTCTGTCTGCTGTGAATCCTCTCGTGCTCCACGTTTCTAGCAAATGTTAAGCATCCCTTCTGGCCTCTCTTCTGTATCCTGGTGGTACGCTGTGAAAGCAGCGGGTTTGCAGATCCCTTAGTGCCAAGGATCCCAATCCAAACTGCTCCGCAATGTTTAGGTTCTACTGCCACGCTTGAGCGTAAACAGATTGCGAGCCTGCTTTCGCTGGATGCTTGTATAGATGTGAAAGCTCAGACTTGAATAAAATCTCTCCCAAATGATTCCTGTGGTATCAAAGCGTGGGCTTGGTAGGACACTGGCAAATTTAAGCAAGCGGTTTGTAAGAGCTGGTGGCTTTTCTCCGCAGGAGACTCGATGCAAAGCGATGTGCTTAGCACTTGTGTGGCTGAGCAGACTGACGGGGGCAATTCACCTCCAGGTGTTTCACTGCCTCAAAACCGGGCTTTCTTCGCAAGAGAAAATGATGCTGCCCACCGATAAAAGGTGGGCAAATGAAAAACTGAATTCTTTCGATTCGTTAATGTTATTAACTTCTGTTAATTTATTAGTATTTATGTCCGTTAATTGAAATGCATTCGCATTTGATTAAAAGAAAACGTTGCTGTTACTTCTGGAAGGCTTCCAGGTTCCAAAACTCTCTGGCAGGGGGAGCAACCCTCAGCACAGTTCTGACGCTTTCACCTCTCCTTCTGGCGTGCTCTGCCTTCACCATTTTCCTCTTTTTATGCCTGTCGTCCTGCCATCCGTCTCCAAACTTGGCGAACTCGCTGTACTCTGCTGTTTAGTTTCCTTTGGCGTATTTTCCGGTTGTCAGGAATAGAAGCGGGCTAACACGAAAGTGGTTAAGAAGCTAGAAAAAAAGTTATTTTTTTCGGCTGACTTAGCATTTATATTTTGGTGTCAGCAGATTTTTGTTTTTTCAAGGGGAAAAAAATAAGGATTAACTTAAAATATTAGCAAAGTTCTTTAAGCTATTGACGTTATTGCATCCTAGTAACAGTGACAATTTCGTTTTAAAAGTCTTGATACTTGCAATTCAGGTATTTCCTAATAGGATTTGAAACACGTAAGAAATGTTTCACGGCGTGTTCTTTACGAATTGGAGGAAGTTCTCAGGCTTGGAAGATCTGTTTTGTTCTACAGCTGTGTTTTTAGCTGTGAATTTAACTAATAATATCCACACAGCAAAATAAAGTTTGCTTTTAAGATAGAAATTAGTCAACTGTTCTAATGTCACAAAGTAGCTCTGATCTCCCTAAAGATGTTCGTGATTCTTCACGCTAAATGTTCGACTTCTTTTGTAAATGGTAGTAACGCTTCTGACTTAAATGCTTTTTCTGTTCTGAATTGGTTAAATTACCAAAAATTAGGCTCAATACTTTTCTATCCCATGTGCAACTTTGTAGTTCTTAGAGTTTGCATGGGTGGTTTCCCACTTCAAGTAACGGGTGTGCTGCTTGGTCGTGAGGTTCGGATGGTGAGGGGAGCAGGGTTTGTGGTTAGGAATCTTGTTTGTGCATCTTACGCTTATCCGAGAATCTAGAAAGGCACCAAGCTATCAGCTTCCACTCCGGTTTTGCTGACATCTCAAGAAAAGAAACAGAAGTAAGGTAACGGTAGGCTTTTGTCTTCCTTCTTTCTTTGTCTTTTTTCTTTTTGAAAGTTTTTATAATTTTCCAGATCTGGATCCCGCTGAGTCCTTCTGGTCTCTTGATAGTTTCTCCGTGCCGCAGATGCGCTGAGGTCTGTGTTGCCCCTGCAGTGTCGCTGCACACTCGCTGGCAAACTGGAGTGCTGAATTCGGAGTATATTTACCGTGCTTCTGGTAGCCAAGGATGCGGTATGTCCAAATCCACTGCAGTTCTAGGGAACTGGCATTCCAGTTGAAGGCAATGTGACCGTGTATTTTGGGTGTTGAGGAACTTGGAAACTCCTCCCCTCCAACAACTGGGAAAATTGACATCCTTGTTGCTTTTTGGTGTCAAGATGATAATTTTCTCAGCTCTATAGCTTCACGTTTCCTAAATGAAATAGACAATGACCGAGCAGCGCCTTTTCAGTATGCTCAGGACCTCTTGTTCAGGTGATTCTCTGACTGAAACACTGCTCCCTTCCACCAAGGATTTAGCAGAAGCGATGTGACGTTATTTACAGCCCACTGGGTATTACTTTACCAGGCTTAGAGATGCGCCCGTTACTTGTAGTGGGCTTCAGAACAAGCAAACCGTGCAGCTTACTTGTCCGGTAAGTAACCGAGTTGTATGTGGAGCTGAAGGTCTTCAACACGGTGTGATGGTTATGCCTCTGATAAAATAATGCTGAATTTAGTGTGAAGGCTTGAAGGAACTGATCTCTGGAGATCCTGAACGTGGCTGTCGTTGGCTTAGAGCAAGCGTTTTGGATGCTCTTAGAGAAAAAGAAAAAACAACGGTGACCCGTATGGGCTTAGCTTTGCAGGACTATTACAATATTGCTAACTTTCCTGAACGTAAACTAACTGAATTGTTCCTACTGCCATCTACGAATGAAAATATTTGCACGAAAAATGCATTTCTAATGTTGGTAAAATCTGCTAGGAGGTGGAAAAGGTTGTGGGGAAGGCTAGTTAGAGACAAAAAGTGAGGTGATAAAAATCAGAGTCCTTCAGGATTTTAACCTTGGGCTTCTTATCTGTTGTATTCAAAGATCAGTTTCTGTTAAAAGTGTCTACTCCTGATTTTTTTTTACAGCTCCTGCAATATGAATGATTCGTACACATACGTAGAAAGTTGACTTTTGTTTGACAATTCAATTTGTATGACAACGATAACGCACAAATAAGAAAACCTCGAATGTTCTGTTCTAGCTTAGACAACTTTGTGTTTCTGTGTATTTTAAGTTGACTGTATTCCCTTTAAACTCTGAAGAATACTTCTTTAATTATTTTCGTTCAGTAGTATGGGAACTCCACCATAACCTGCTAGTTCTTCTGATGCATCCCGTTTTTGCCTGCGGTGGCAGTTAAATCCACTTCTCACCTTTGCTTTGCCTGGATAAGCTCGTAGTCTTGCCATGCCTGCTACCGGTGCCGATGGAAGATGGTTTTCTGAATTTCGGAACCACTGAGACTTGTCAGTTGTCGCGGGTACCTTGGTGATGGCATTTGGGGTTTGCATGCTGTTTTCCTTCTCCATGCACATTTTTTTTTTCCTTTTGCTTTGTATTTACTAAGTGTTTTCTCTTGTCTGTAGTTGCTTATGGCTCACTTCCCTAGAACCCGGTAGGCCCTGCAGTTAAATGAACGCTGTAATTCAGCAGGTCAGAGACGGCAGACGTAAAACCAGATGCAGTGGATCAGTTTTGGCATGCCTGTAGCAGCGTGGGTGACATGTTCTGTGTTCTCTTTTATCTGAGAAGACACTGAAGCACCTTACACGAGTATCTTCCTATAGCATGCGGTCCCTGGGGAAAAGAGCTGACAGCAAACTGGGCAACAACACCGTTGGCAGACCTGATGTACACGATATTAAATACCTTTTAAAGAAGTTAAATATTTAAACTGAGGTGTGAGATGTAACATCTGAGGGATGCAGGCAGTCCTAAACTTGCACAGCTGTTTCTTTCACAAGAGTCAGGAAAAGGTCTAAGGGCTGTTTTAAGTGGCACAGAGGAAAATCCAATTTAAATGAGCTAATTATGGTTAGTGTAGCACCCCTGCTCCTTCTCCTACTCCAGTAGGCAGACTGATTTCATTTAAGCATTGATATCTAGGCGTTGGCAATTCAGCTGCTAAGCTAAATCCCGTTAGATACGTTAGATTTACTCCGAGGCTTTGAGTAGGTAGGAGTTGGCCGAGCAACTTGAGAGGTGAGCAATTAGTTCAGCTGTTCTGACGAAGTGCTGCTTCCAGAAGCTTCATGTTTTATATGGAAACCCTGAGACCGAGATTTACATTAAAAGATAAAGGTTTTAGCAAAGTATCGGGGATATCCTTCGTATACAGTCTCACAGGAACGCCGCGTTTAAAAGAAAAAGCGACCCCCAAGCCAGTCCCGTGGTAGGTGCAAAGATGCTTCTACATAAGTAGTAGGTGAGTTAAAAGATGCTCTCAGCAGGAATTGTAACTGCATCTGAAAACATCAGGAAGGCATTAATCCAGAAAAAAATGGTATATAGGCTGCTTTTATTGAAAGGAGAATTTGTGACTAGATTGAGAGAATTTGAGGGCAAATAGAAACATTACAGTCTGGGATCACCAGTGGGGTCTGAAGGACAGCATGGAGGACTTGGAGAAGAAGGGAGGTTATTCTTTTAATGATTTCAAAAATACCTCCTTACTATGTGGAGTTTTAGACATAGAACTGTCTTTAATGTTTTTTCATTGAGTGCGTTTTGTCACCCAACCCGAATACTGAATTTTTCTGCCTATTTCAGAGGGCAGCTCGGGATGGTGAGTGGCCTCGTGGAGGCTCTGTCCTGGATAAAACACTCCTTGTACCCGCAGTGCTGCGACCCGAGAGCTTCCTACAAGGAGATCTTGGATGTGAGCCTGCCTCGTGCTGTGGGTGCCTCTCGCCTCTAGCAGCTGGAGGGAGCCAGCACCCTCTGCCGGCCTCAGCCCCGGGTGCGAGGAAGGGTTCAGGGATCCCCAAAATCCCTCCCGCAGCCGAGCTGTGGGTGGTGAGCAGGGTCCAGTCACGTCCTTAACTCTCAGGTTTTCCACCTGGCTGAATCATCTTGGAAGGCGTTCGCAAAAGGCCTCGACTTCCCTACTACTAGCGCTTGCACTTCTCAGCCTTCTGCTTTGTGTGTCACTAATCCAGCCTAATCCTGCTGCCTGCTTCTACTTCGGTGTGGGGCTAACGGGGCGAGGCGAGCACGTACGGCCAACCTTTGCCAGCGGGGCCAAGAGCTCGGGCTTGTGCTCGGCGATGGGTAGGGATGCAGTGACCAACTCGATGCATGCGGTGCGTTCCCCGTCAAGTCGTTGAATCTAATACAGACGGAGCTGGGTCCTAAGTGGGTATTGCGTTTTGTTGGAGAAGAATGAATACAGTTTGCTTAAAACGGCTGTTCAGTTGAGGCCTTGGCAGGCGTTAACTTTCAACGTTACTAGGCTGATGTTTTGCGCTTTTCATTTTGATTTGTCCCAGCATTTTCCTTTATGGTCCATCATTAGATATTGATCAGTTGAAGCTCATTTTGAGACTCGTTGGAACCCCAGGGCCTGAGCTTTTGAAGAAAATCTCCTCAGAGTCTGTGAGTTTACACTTTGATTGTAATATCTGCCCTTTCGGAAGTCCCGAGTTTGTGTTGCCCTCCTGTAGTCTGTCTGTAGCATATGTCGAGATTTTCTGTATTTTTCTTTGTCATTCTTCACTCTCGGATGGCTTCGAGTCCGTATGCTGTGTGTATCTGATCTTTGTTTCTGTTAACTCTGCCTGTGGGACGATTTCTTCATTCCATATTCTGTTTTTACCGCTTCGTGACTTTTTTTTTTTTCCAGTTTGTGGGTTTATACTTTGTGATATATTGTACAACCAGATGCTGCTGGGAAAGTATTTTTCACAGCGAAGAACTTGAGGCTCGTCTCGATTATTATTTCCCCAGATTGCCTACCCAAGGATCTTTCTGGGAAGGGAAACTGAACAAGAGCAAGTGTTACCTTCTAGCCACGCACAGTCCCTTCTGTAGCGTGATTAATCCCTGAAACGCTGCTGCAACCGTCCTAGGCTTTTGTAGCATAAGAGCTGAAGTGCCTTTTAGGTGCTTTTATGTGTATGGGCCCCTTTTGTCAAGATAATCACAAAAAGCTTTCTACAGCCTCCTCTATAAAGGGCGACGTCTGCTTTCAGCCACATTGCCATGTCTTTGTTGTTTTAATCTTGGATTGTGAGCTTCTGCAGAGACAGCTTGACATGGCATTCGTTTTTACCTGTTACTGGAAGTAAGTTGCATAAAAAGGCAGAGCACAGGATGGTGTGAGGGTCCGGATTAACGAGTCAGTCTGTAGTGGGCAAGGGACTCGTTTACAGGTACCTGACGACGTACTTCAAGTCGCTGCTGTTTCTGTTAAGCAGCAGAGGGTCAGCGTGGCGGAGAGCAGTACGGTCACTTCGTGCTGCCCCTCGTGTTCTGTAACACCCACGGTGAAGGTGAGGTTAGCCTTGAGTCGCATTTCAGGAAGGTGGAAGCAGCGCAGGTTGGAACGAACGGGGAGATTTACCCAAGGTCACATCGAACATCCCGGGGCGTCGCTTGGAATGGTAGAAATGCTGAACGCAGGTCACCCGGGCTGCCTGGGAGCTCACCTCTGGGGCCTGAGGGAGGGAAGGCTGGTATCGGAAGTACGGCAGATGAGTGAGGGAGAAGCTTTAAAGGCTGGCTAGCTTAAGCAAAAGATTCGTTTGTGTAAGATTTAAACCATTTTTTCTTTAATATCGTGCAATAAAAAGAATCGATCTTAGCCAGGTTCAAATCAAGAGTGGTTTTTAAAAATGCAATGAAGTATTGGCTCTACTAAATTTTTCCATTGTACGGAGATAGCAAAAGTATTGGAGGGCCTTAAACGTGTCACCGTAAGAAACTCTGCGTTTGTTGTTCTGCTGCATTGCTCCGGTATCCTCTTACTTTCCCCGTCCTGTTCCCTGGCATCAGCTAACTCCCATGTCTTATGCAATGCTAATGTTTTGCTAATTTTGCACTTATTGCCTTCTGTCACTTCGCCCACATATCAGAGCGCATTCAAAGCTGTTTAGAAGGAGGTGTTAGTTGTAAGCTGATTTCACTTTGCACCACAAGGAACTTTAAATACTTTCTGTGCAGGAAGACAAAAAGCCGGTAACCAGTGCGGAGGATATGGTTCTGGTTGCTGCTCTCATCCTCCTTCGTTTTCCTCAGGCTTTATGTAGCTGCAGCAGCCTAGGAACATTTTTGGAGGAGCAGATTGATCCAAATAAAATGTCTGCTCCTAAAACCGCTGGGAAATGTGAAAGCAACCACGTCGTAGCGTAACGCTGCTTACGGCAGAGGGAAATGCTCCTTTCTGTATTGACGCCGTTACCAACTTAATCATTCCCCATTGGTTTAAGTGTTCGCTGGTGCAATCGCTAAACTTTCGCAAGTATTTGAGGGGGAAAAAAAGCCGTAGAGCCTGCCTGTTTGGCACGTGCCTTGTGGTTGGCAGAAGAGATGCTTTGTATGCAGCTGTTTTCTGTTTTAAAATGGTTTTTGCACTGTTTTTAACAAAGCCCTTGACTAGGCACTTAAGATATTAACCAGCTTCAGCAGATCATGCGTCTGACGGGAACACCCCCTGCCTATCTCATTAACAGGATGCCCAGCCACGAGGTGAGACCTGAGCAGATGAGGGGGTGGTTTGCAGGGCAGGTCGTCACTCGCAGCGTTGGCTGCCTCTCTAAACGATACGCTCGCATGTGGCATGGGGTGGGCGATTAACTACTTGTCCTTCAGCAAGATTCTTGTACTAAATGAAGACTTGAGATTTGGACAGTGCATACTCAACCACAGCCTTCTGAGACTCAGGAGAACCTGGAAGTGAGTTGGTTTTGCACTGCGTGAAACGTGCGGCTTACCAGCAGACACCGTACCGCACGCAGCCTTGTCGGGACGCCGAGGCAGGCAGCTCCCGCAGCACCTCTTTGCTTCTCGGTCTTGCATGAACCTGAACCCCAAGGAATGTCAGCTCGTGCCCCACTGTCCGGAGTGGCCTTTAGCTGGGATGGGATGAGATGGGCTTAGAAAGCATCAGAATAAGTAAAAAGGCAGTAGAGTGAGGAGACAGACCACAAGAAGCGGTGCTTCAGGGTGACTGAAATGTACTCTGTCTCGGCGGCTCGATCGCGTTATGCTTAACGGAGTATTCGTTTCCACAGGCAAGAAACTACATCCAGTCCTTGTCTTACATGCCGAAAATGAACTTTGAAAATGTGTTTATTGGTGCCAATCCGCTAGGTAAGGCTCGATTCTTTATTTTTGTTTATTTTTTAAATGTGCTGTTCCCAGAGCTCAACCTGGCATGTCCTGGGACACCGAGACTTGTCCCAAAGTTTTGATTTGGCTGCAGAAGTAGGTCAGAACAGAGATGTGTGCAATTTTTCGGTTTACAAAATACTAGGGGACGTGGGAAGCAATTATGGGGTGCTGGGTACCTCCTGAGAAACGAGATATTCCTCGTATACCTTGGGCTTTTATGGGCTACGTTTCAGAACACGCTGTTGCTCGCACAGCTCACTGTGTAAAATTCTCTTTCTTTTCTCTTTTGGTGCTTTTGCAGCTGTGGACTTGCTAGAGAAGATGTTGGTACTGGATACAGACAAGCGAATTACTGCAGCGGAAGCATTGGCTCACGCCTACTTTGCTCAGTACCATGACCCAGACGACGAACCCGTGGCAGACCCCTATGACCAGTCGTTTGAAAGCAGAGAACTTGAGATTGAGGAATGGAAAAGTGAGTCTGGGGGACAGGAGGGAGCTGATTCGCTCGTGGTCCGTCCTGTAAGCTGCAGTTCATTGAAGCCATGCTAGTCAGGGGTGCAAAAGAAGCTGATCAAAAAATCGTGGGCAATTTTGTTCTGAGGTCCTTGCAGTGAGTGAATCTATCACCCTCTGCACGTCATTAGCACAGTCCTTGGTAATTACTACTTAGGAGTACACAAGCATGTAGGTGGCGTGGTTGCTCACGTCTTTGTTTTTCAACTGCATCCGTGTCAATGTTTTGGAACTATCTTCTGTGTGCGTTACTCTCGGAGATGGTGTATCCACTCTTTTCTTTTTCTTAATTAAAACTTAGTTGATTTTCTTTAACGCTGCTGGAAATAAATGAATTTCCGATGATTTCCGATGCTTGCAGGTTTGGTGACGTGAGGGACGTCTTTAGCAATCCGTATTAAGTTTCTTTCCCGCTTTTCCCACCAGGCCTGACTTACGATGAAGTAATCAGCTTTGTGCCACCACCGCTTGACCAAGAGGAGATGGAGTCCTGAGAAGCTGCTCTCTTCTGATTGTCCCACGTCACTGTGAGGGGAAGGCCTTTTCATAGGGACTCTCCAAATATCATTCAAGTGCCTCGTCACAACAATATTCTCCTTGGTGGAGGGGTTTTGTGTGTGTTGAATCGGGGAGGGTGGGGGGAGGGAAGAAAGCTGAGTCTATGTAAACATGCTGCATGCTCTTGTATTCTGTGTACAGCCTGGGGCAAGCCTCTGAAGACCTGTTCTGACTGCTCTGTAGTCCTCCACAGAAACAGTGCTCAAACAGTTTGCGCTGCTGGGGCGAGGTGGGGAAGGTGACATTCGAAGTTCGGTTGCAATCGTTGCCATTTATCAGTTGTTCTACAATGAAGTAACCTCAAAGTAAGGGAAGTCGCTTGATAGGCGTAGAGACTCCTCTGTTCTCTTCAGGAGTGAGGGTAAGGTTGAGGGATGTCCTTGTTCCGTGCCAGGGGGCTGATCTACATCCAGATCTTCCTGGTACAGCAGAACGTCCAGGCTTTCTGATGACTGCTTCTTGGAAGGTGAAGAGGTTTTGTTTGAAACTGTAAATAAGTTTGTGCCTTAAGTGAATGGGGAATGAGGGGAAAGAAAGTCTGGAGTGGAAAATCTGACCCTGCTGTTTTTCAGGGTGAAGGCTCCCAGGTAGCCAGGCGTGAGCTCTATGGATTCAGGAAATAACTTTCCGAGGCAACAGCATCTCGCCTTGGGTTGGGTGTTCTGTGTTTTTGCCTCTTCCCCTCTTCTCGTTCTGAGGCTTCCCAGCATTAGTTCTCAGGAGACGGAGGCTGGGGAAGATCCTTGCTAGCCACACGTTGTGTATCTTGTTCCGTGAAAGGTGGGATTGGATGTTCCTGCATGTCGTAGCTGTATGTGCATGTAGAGCTGCTTACTTGTTACTGCTTGGGGATGGCACTGGGGCAGTTAAATCGTCGGTGAACAGTTTCACTGAGTACCTCAGCCAGTGCCATGAGGTCACAGCGTCCTTCCTCTTGTGTTGCAGCTCGGCGTGAAACACCTGCCATGATGGTGGAGGCTTTGGTGAGAACAGGATAAAATACGGCACAAACACGCACCTTTTCTTTAGCTCTGATCTGATTTCGGAGGAGGAGAGATTGGGATGGAGGGTTTCTCGTGAGATCAAGTGTAAAAAATGTCCTTCAAAGAAACAACTATGGCATCTTGTGCCAGATTTTAAGTTATTTCCTGAAAAGAATTTTTCCTAAAAATGTTGGAATCCAAAGCAAAGAAATAAGCATGCATAAAACCACAATCTCCCTTTCACTGTCCGTACCTATAAATATAAGTATTTATCTATATAAAGCTAACACTTACTAGAGGTATTTTACCATCTCAGATAGGAGCTTCTCGGCTGTTTTTTAGCAGGTCGATCTCTGCTTGAGGAAACAGGAAAAAGGAGTGTGTTTGAATACAAACGTGTTCACGTCTCTTGTATTTTACAGGTCTCTGCGTGAATTTAATGCCCAGAGGTAGCTACTGGCAGCAGGGAGGTTTCTCAGCATTTCTGTGTGCTAGAACTGTACCTGGGGAGCTCAGGAGCCCAGTTTTAGGCCGTGTGGAGACCTTTTTAAGACACGGACCTGTTGCAGGCATCCTGTGCAGGCAGCGTACCCGTGGATGTGAGGAGAAGGGCTTTTGCAGTATTTTGTATTCTTGTTACCTATGGAGAGGAACCGTTTGTAGTGTTTTTACCACATGTTGGAAGAGGCAGCACAAAGGGATGGGGCACGAAAAATAAAGCCATCGATTCCTCCTAGGCTACTTGCCGGTGATCTCTTCAGGTCCAACGCTTTATGAAGTCTGGGGTGAGATGAGTGGAGAGTTTTGCCATGCTCTGGGCTAAAACTCTCCTTTAGACCAACAAAATCAAGACAGAAAACCTCCCTTTTCTGCTGGACCGGCAGTCCAGGTATTCGAATGAAAAATGTAGATATACTCTGTAAACCTACAGCAAGATTATTTTTATCCGCCATTTTATGTGTAGATGCTCCAGTGTGATTCCGTGCGGAAATATTGCTACAGATTTTTAAAAAGATATAGACGTGGTGTGTGCGCGTGTGTCTGTGTGCGTGAGTGGGAATGTTTCATTCCAAGTCCGTACTCTGAGGGGAGCCCGTGTGGCATGCACTCCCTGCCTGCAGTGCAATGCTGTTCAGCTGCCTGGGGACTGACCAGGAGGATGCACTTCAAAGAAGAGATCTGCTCTTTTGTTTCTATCCATGAATTTTGCTGTAATTGGTTATGCCGGATAAGATGTCACAATACCACTGGTTAAAAAATAAAACCTATTTTTCAGATTTATTGCACTGATGGTACTTCAAAGCTCTTGTGCTAAACGCTTTGAGCAAGGTACGAACTTGGCCCTGGTGTCATCCAGGACGGGGGGGGAGGAAAGGTTGCATAACTGTTGACCGACTGTTGGCACAACGCTCGTGCGTCCGGAGCTCTCCCGAGCGGATTCTTCGATACAGAACTAGCCCAGAGTCCGACCGCGAGTGCTGGACACGGCACAGGTATTTCTGTTCAGTGCAGGGAAGCTTTTACTGAACGCAGTGAACAAGTGCTCTGCTACTTGCCTGAGCCTGGGACCTTTCCCCAGTAGCTTTGGTTTAGTTTTTTGCTATTTAGATGTGTTGTGGGGTTTTTTGTTGTTTGTTTTGCTCTTCAGCTGTCATCCAGCTGGAGGTGGAAGGGTGTTGATGGCAGCAGGAGCATCCTGGCTCTCCTTAACACAGATTTTCCAGATTTCCAGAAAGCTAATTTCTGAATGTGCTCAGTTCCAATACATCCTCGTTAACAACAGATCCTAAAATCAGTGAGAAGTGAACTGTGAGCAAGCTCCACCTACAAAATCTAATGAGTTCAGGTTTCCTAATCTCTGATGACTTAAGGTTTCCTATTTGATTTGAGTTGGTCACTTCAATTAACTCATCCTACTACAGCCAAGACACGTCTTAGATATTTAGAGCTCCTTAATTGCGTGCTGATTAGCTCTGTGTGCATGCATAGTTGAGCAAGAGCTCTGTGCTCATGAAATTACAAACGAGTTGCATGTTTGCTTATGTACCAGCAGTTTCTGCTGTAACACCTCTTGCTCACAGGTGTATTTATAGAACCAAGCCAATCTTTGTTTTATTTCCTTCCCCTGCTGTTGCTATAGCCGGATTCATTTGCATCCACATGCAGAAGCAAAGTCAAAACGGCACCAACACCCTGCCCGGGTTTGTTTTATGAGGCTGCAGACCTCACCAGTGCTATCAGAACTAAGGGCCAACTGTAATGTGTTACAGGTTCCTGTAACTGGGTAAAACGAATCCCCTAAAACCTCGACGGTGCGTTTTCCGTAATTCCTATTAGTAGATTGTAGTCGTGCTGCACGGACGCGCTCGAAGCAGGGCCACCCTCAGGGCTGGCAGGCACTGAGCTGGTAGGAGATGAGCAGGGTTAAAGGGTCCAGCACGGTGAGCTGGGCTGGCTCGTTAAGGCACACCTTAATCACTTCCTCTGTGCGCAGGATGCGCCTTCAGAGCCTCGCTTGGGCATCCAAAGTCAAAGCAGAGCGTGGAGGCGCTCCCTGCTTACCAGGACGACCTCGTGCAGGCTGCCTGGGTTTATTGCTCCGTCACCGTGCGGGAAGGCGCAGCAGCAAACCCGGGTTTTGTGCTGTCCTGGGGCACCTGGGATGGGGTCAGACCTGCCGCGGGGAAGGAAACCAGACCCAGCCGAGCCTCAGGCACCTGCAGGTCTCAGAATGGCTCCTCAGCGTCCTTGCTGCGGTCACCTGGGTGAAGGTGGAGAAGGAGAAGCTCAGCCAGCCCTCGTCTGCTGGAAAACCAAGCCGGGAGCTCGGAGAAAATCACCATCGCCTCCTCGCTCTTTGGTGGATTTAACACCCTGGTGTTTTCTTCGCCAGCCTGGCGCTGTCCTCCACGGGCTGGAAAGAACATCCCTCTCGTCTGACGAGGCGCTGCGGCTTGTCCTCCGCATCAAACGTGACCCCGGATTCCCCGGCTCGACGAGTCCTTACTCATCCGAGCGGTGATCTCACGAGACCCCCTCCGTGTCCCACGAAGGCATTTGGCGGCGCGTGCCGGGGGGGGATGGCTGCCGTCCCAAGCCGAAGCACGAGAGGCGAGACCGGCTGAGAGCGAGGCTCTGCGCCGTGGCCGGAGGTGTGTCTGCCGTGGGGCTCGCTGCTCCCCGCGCCGATAGGAGCGTCCAGAAATACCTGCACACGGCCGAGGCGTGTCTGGAAATCTGATGCCTCATCGCAGCCCATGTGGAGGCGGAGGGAGGAGGGCCGAAAGACATGTCCCTTCACGCTCACGACAGCTGAACACGGAGAAGGAAACTCGCTAGAGTCCTTTTTACCCGCACCGAAGGCCTTGGTGTCCCTGTCTCACCCCAGGAGCCTCGCCGTATTCCAGTACTCTGGGGGGGTGGCAGTCCCGCACCCGCCGGGCGATGAACATCGCAAGGAGACGAGGCTTTTACAGACAGGAACTCAACAAAACCGTCTGGGAGCTGCCCAGGAGATACACGTCCCTCCACCCGGTGGGGTCCGGGGCTTACGGCTCCGTCTGGTGAGTGGGGAGCAGCGGGGGGTGCTCAAAGCATCCCCGGGGGGGGGGAGCAAGGAGGTACCTCTCAGCGCCTCTCCGTGACGAAAGGCATTTGCATGCGTGATGGAGGTGGTTTGTCTGCTGCCCGGCACGGGTTGCTCGAAGAAAATGGACCTGTTTCCTCCTGCGGTTGCCCCAGGTGGGCAGCGGGGAGAGGTCTGAACCCGAGCTCACCTCTACAGCATCCGTTCGGTGGCGGGGGGAGCGGGACGGGAGGCTCTTGGGCAGCAGATGGAGCAGCAGGTAGGCAGGGAGCTCCTCGGCTTGCCTTGGTCTCGAGCTTGGATTAAGGGAGGATTTCGGTCCAGCAGCAAGGGAAGAAAAAGAGTAATAATAAAAAAAACCACCTAGGTATCTGAAAGTTTGTGAAGGGTACAAGAGATGGGTGCTGGAACTCCGGGGACAGGTGGCTGTGGCAGTTCAAGGCAGCTGGGTGGTAGAGCCCCCAGTTCTGCTTCCAGTTTAAGCTCATAAAACAGAAAGCATTATAACCGGGATCCGTAACAGCCCGGGGCTTCCTTCCTGGCTGATAGCAGTCCTCATCCTCCACCAGAGCCGCGCGAGCTACTGTTAATTACATGGGCAAAGGTGCCGATAGTGAAAGCAAGCAGAAGTCGGATCTTGCTTGATGCTGGTGAATCGGAGGAGACTGTTGACTTTTAGAAAGGCTGAACTTGAAGCAGCCCATTGATAGCATCTGAACGCAGCCCTTGTTGCATAAGGTGATGTGTTTTTTTTAAAAGGAGGTGTGTCCCCTCTCCTGGGCGTTGGGCAAAGTGCCTCTCCTGGGAGCAATCCCAAAACCCTGGGGCCTAAGTTCTGGCTTTGTCCCCTGGCTGCCTATTTCACAGCACACAAAGAGGCACCAAATGTTTTTCCTTCCCCACTTCGCCGTCCGTGTGCAAGGTGGGCTTCTGAGACACTTACACGAGTCCAGCAAACTCCAGCAGCAAGACTGAACTTGGCATTTTGTTATATTTGCGATGTGTGCTCTGCTCTTTATAATGAAGTAAAGCAGGAAGACTAAAAGAAAATAAAAATGGGTGAGTCATAGGGAAAAAAAAAAGGAAGACAAATCCCTCCAAATCCTTCTTGACCATCAGGAAAAGAAAAAGGAAGAAAACAGCAGTAAGACAAATCTTTTACTGGACCCTGTGAAAGTCTCAGCTGCCCTGAAGAATCTCAGGGAGGGACGGATGTGTTAAAACAGACCCAGGGTAGAGGGGGGCATTATTATGGCATGGACAGTGCTTGGCAGAGCGGGATTGCTGTTGATTCATGTGCAAAGAACAAGTGGAGTTGGGGTTTGCTGTCCTCTGCTGGGAATTGCTGGGAAGCTTTTCTAGCACGGCGTTTTCGGAGCAGCCAGCTTCTGCACGTCCTTGAGCTAATTCAGGAAAACCAGCCGATGCTCGTTTCTTCCCTCGTTAACTCTGCCGAAATCCGTAGCGGTTTTGTAGTTGCGGGAGGAGCCTTCTGCCAGCTAAGATGCTTTTGCCAGCCGAGGTGGGACCCCGGGTCCCCCGGGTGCGGCGGTGTCACCGTCACCCCCACCGTCACACACGCGGGGACCTCGCCTCCAGGTTGGCCTCGGCGTCATCGTGGACTTCCAGCTACTCATTAAACCGCTGCTGGGAAGCACGCTGCGGGCTCACCCCGGCTGTGGCAGCTGAATTAACTCTTAGCCGTGCCTTGGTGAGGGTGAAAGTAACGCCGTTCGTGCGGGGCAGGCTGAAGCTACGGCACTCGCACTCCTGCATTGAGTTAGTTGGGTTAGACACGTGCTCCGTAGGGCAGGTGTTGGGACAGCAGGTCAGAATGTGAGCGCCGAGGTTAGGAAAAGCACCTTGGATCCGCAGAAGGTGTTTGGCTGTGAGGTCTCAGTCCTTTCCTCTGAATTCCTTTGCTCCTTGGAGAATTTTTCCGCTGCGCTGCCATTTCTGCCAACGCCTGCTGATGTCCTCATGGAAGTGAGACGATCTCCCCTTTCCTCTCAAGAAGCCCTACGTGATCTTCAGCGCTGGAGCTGCCGGGCGTAGCTGTTCCAGCACTTCCTTGGCTTTTTTTCCAGCTGAACAGACTGACAGAATCGCCGTCATACCGAAGCTCTCAAAGGATGTGTCTGCTCTCATCCCCAGTAACAGAGCAGCTGGACGGGACCTGAGCGGCCATGAGCAGGAAGATTGCCGTATGGTACCAGAGATGTTGGCTCTGCTCGCTAGGTGAGAGCTGTTGATAAGCTGAACCGCTGGAGGCCACGCCACAACCGATTACTTGGGGCTGACAGTCAGAGAAAGCTGTTTAACAGACTATAATAACGCTTCCTCGGTATTAAACCAAAGGGGAAACCAGGCTGAGGATGTTTCCACCTCTCCTGTTGCGTGTCTGCCCTAAACCCAGCAGAACGCACCATCTGACGGCGTTATTATGTGGTGTTCTCTGCATGACGCCACTCAGAAAGCCTTGCCTGTGAGTGATGGCCCTGGAGGTGACGGTAGCGCCGTCTCTGCTCGACGGTACCGGCCCTTTGTAGGGTCAGGTCCAGCAAGAAGGAGCGGCGGATGGAGCCCGGTGGGCTGGGAGCTCTTGGAGGGCTCGAGGAGGGGCTGAGGTGTGATGAGGTGTGCTGATGCTCCCCTCCGTGTCCCTGGAAAACACCACCAAGAATCCTGCAGACAGCCTGAGGACGTCCCTCCCTCCTGCTTATCTGGTGAAATCCGGATCCTGCTTCGCAATCTGATTACAGAGCCTCCAAACGAAGAGCGTGTCACAGGCTCACCCAGTCCAGCTGCAGACAGTAAATGTGATCAGAGAACAACACGTCACGTCTCCAGCTACGGCTCTTGCACCAGGTTTCCATGAGCTCGTGAGCAGAATCCCATTTTCAGCCAGGCCTGCTTTTATACAGAAGCATACGTAGAACATCCGAGATCTTTAGTGCTGGGGAATTCATTCTAGGAGCCTCTGTTTTTACATGTCACAGCCTGGTTTTGCTCCAGAAAACAGCGAGGAAGGCTGACGTGCCTTTAACAGCAACTCCCAAGCAGATGGCAAAGAGGAAATTGCTTTAGTCCCTCATCTCCAGGACTTAGTAAAGGAGAAGGCAGAACTCGAAGCAATCCTGACCTTTAACCACTTGTGTTTCCTTCTCACTGCTCTGTTAGCTCCAGCTCAATGCTGCAGGTTAGAGGAAATGTTAAAGGGAGCAAGGACTGGCCGCTAACGCCTTGCTTGCTATCCTGTCTAGTCCTCCAAAAAGGCTGCAAACCCAAGTCACACAGTGGAGAAATCTGAGTGTAGAGCTTCACTGAGCTCCTCTGCCAGTACGGAAAGATCAAGGGACCTTTTTTTCTTTTTCTCTGAGGTCCAGAATTAGCTCTTTGCTAGGAGGGAACTTGTTAAAACACACGTGCGTTCAGACACATTTGCATAGTCGGAACTGTTTCTTATTCATCTGCTGCAGTTCAGCCATCGACAAGAAGACAGGAGAAAAAGTGGCCATCAAGAAGCTATGCCGCCCCTTCCAGTCGGAGATCTTCGCCAAGAGAGCGTACAGAGAGCTCATGCTGCTGAAGCATATGCAACATGAGAATGTAAGTAGCCGTTTTTCTTCCTGCTAAAGCAAGGGAAGCTTTCTTGCCGCTTGGGAGCAAGCCTGCTGTGGCGGCAGCACCGTAGTTTTGATTGAGACATCTCAAAGGTTGGCATGTGCAGGCAGTGTCAGGACTTAGCTGCCGCTTGCCTGCTGTGCCCAGCTGGCACCAGGCTTATGCAGATGTGTAATGGGTGCTCCTGAGTATTAGTAAGAAGAGAAGTAGCAATATAGCATAGCAAAGCATCCTCAGATTCCTCACGTAGAGTTCTCAGTGCTCACAGACGTGCATGTGCCGGTCCCTTACCTGCGTCCCACGTGCACAGCAAATGCTTTCCAGGTTTAAATTTGGACTTCTCTTATCCATCAGGTCATTGGGCTGCTCGATGTCTTCACCTCTGCTCCTTCCTACCACGGATTCCAGGACTTGTAAGTGTGGAGTTTGTGTTCGCTCTGTCTAGACGCGATCACCGCCCTAGACACCCGCAGGCTTAGCAGCAGGGTAGCGTATCGTGGTGAGGTGCAGTTCAACCGACCGATGTGAAAAGGGACAGACTAAATCCCCAGATAACGAGGAGAATCAAAAGCCCAGGTCAGCTCTTAGGGCTAAAACCCCCACATAAATAGATCACGTGCCATGTTCCCTGCTGGGAGAACGCCCCGTAGACAGCCCGAGATAGGTAACCGAGGCATTGCGTTCCACGGCATCACGTGTGGCATGATCCGTGCTAATGCTCCGGCTGCGTGACGGCTAACGAAGAGGCTGCAGTCAGGATGGGAGAAGTATTGCTCATCAGTCCCTGGGATAATTAAACCGAGAATTTCCACGACTTTATTTTTTTTCACCTTGATTCCGGATGCGTTTTTTGTTTGTGGAGTTGGTTTTTCCATTTCCCTCCGTGTTGACTGTTTTCACTTCCCCATCCTTGGGCACTCGCAGCGTGCTCCTGGGTTTGGATTTGCCGGATATTCAGCAGCCGGCACAACATTTGCCTGACGTTTCTCAGAGCAGTTCCTGCTGGAGGACTGGCAACCAATTAGCAGCCTCAGCAGGCAGGCCGAAGGCTGAGGGAACCTTGATGTTGTCTTCCAAGGCACGGCTGAAGAATATGATGAATTTGGTAGCCAACGCAGCAGTTTGGCAGGACTCTTTAAAGCTGAACAAGATGCTTCAGCTCCCAGACGGTGTAAGGCCAGCTGGAATTGAAGAGCTAAAGTCTAAACTAATTCAGCATTGTTAAGGTTTGCAAGATCCTTGTTTTTCCTTGATGTCAGGTATCTGATTTGAGGGAAGGAGGGCAATTTTCAGAGCAGGTAGAAATCGTAGCATCACTACAGGCTATGCTAGTTAGCTAGGAACACCGTCACAACTCCTTTCAGTTGCAGTAAGTTATGTAGCCACAGGAAACAAAGAAGTGAGAACAAGGCTAGCCTGGTTCCCCGTGTCTTTTCTTCTAGACTTAGGGCCTTGTCTTACTGCCTTTTAGCTACCTGGTGATGCCATACATGCGGACAGATTTACAAAAGATCATGGGACATGAATTCAGTGATGAAAAGATCCAGTACCTGGTCTACCAAATGCTGAAGGGGTTGAAGGTAGGTGGGCCTGGAGAAATGACAACAAGGCTGGGGCATCCGCTGATGTGGTGGCTCGCTGCAGCTCCTCTGCAAGTAGATCTTGCTCTGGGCTGACCATAATAAACCCCCTTCCAGCACCGTCTTGGAAGACTTGGGGGTTTATTGCGTGCAGTGAGAGCAGGTAATTGCTATCGAAATACTCTTGTTCCAGCACGCATCAATCAAAATTATTGCTCTTTCATGCTCGTCAATCAGGCATTGAAACTACAGCAGCTAGAGCTCACGATGGTTTCTCCGTGCCAGCGGCTGCGTCGCTGACTTCCCAAACCCTTAGCAAAGCTCCGCACAGAAAGTGAGGGGCTGGGGGCGAACGGAATGCCGCTGCGTTTCCCACACAGCGGAGAAGAGGGAGGGAATGATTTTGTGTTCGGTACAATAAGGAACGTGCTTGTTTTTTAGGGCCTCTGAGAGAGCAGGAAGTAATCACTTCAAACCCTGAAACGCAGGGGTAGTGTCTTCATGCTGCTGCCCTCTAATGCCCTTCCCCTAAAGTCAGAGCAGTGGCTTAAAGGCGTTAATTAATTCACCCTAATAACACCTTTCCCCAGATCGCTGTTATCTTGAGCTTAAATAAAGGGGGGAAGCGATACACAAAAGGCTTAACTGGTGTGATAAAAGTCAGTTTTTGCAACTCCAATCTGATTTCCAATTTTGTTTTAATGATTGATTTAAATTTGATTTGTTTCCACGCGGATTATCACTCAAAACAGAAGTTTTCTTGTCATCTACTGAACACGTTCCTATCCGTAATCGCGATGCTTTCGTTTTGATAGTTCAAGCTATTAGTTTACTTGCTGTAAGGAACTCTTGCTCCGTACCTCCTCTTCTTCTCTATGCCTCTTCTTTATAGTAGTAATAAAATTGTACTGTCAGAAATGCAGTGTGGATTTCAGATGGCTGCCAGGTGGCCTTCTCCTACCAGCCACTGCTCCTCCTGTGACCGTGGGCTTTATGTGGGGTCAGGCACTGAGGGCAGCAGGTTCCAGGGTTGTGTTCTCAACAAGCTCTCGTTTGTAGCTCTCGTTTCTCTGTGGGAGAACAGAAAGTCTTACCTGCTGTTGGTCACATTGTGGCTCCTCTTTTTATTGCAGTATATTCATTCTGCCGGAATCATCCACAGGGTAAGTTCACGTGCGCTGTTGTTCTGATTTTGTCTGTTTAGGAGAAACTCATAAAGCTAACGAATTCCTGAACGTCATTTCACTAACAGCCTCATCTGCTCTAAGTTCTCTCGAGCGTCCTCCCTCTTTTTCCCTCCTGTGCCCTGTGTTTGTTCGCATTTGCTCTCTCAGCTGTGCAGCATTTTGAGGAAATGTATTTTCTGATGAGCTGTGAAGCATTTTATGGTTTGTGAATGAAAACTGCTTCAGGAAAAAGTCTCTTTAATATAAACCTGTACAGTAGGCATGTTCTTTGCTGTGTTGGTGTTGGACTCGGGATGTTATGGGAAGCTATCCAAAGCGAACCGAGGTTTGACTGAGGCTCGTGTTGATGAGCTGCAAATCAAAACGTGGATATTATTCTGATCTTGTCTGTTTTAGGACCTGAAGCCAGGCAACCTGGCTGTGAACGAAGACTGCCAGCTAAAGGTAGGTGAAAAAGCACCGTGCTGTAGCACGTAGCGTGTCAGATTGCTGGTGAACTGCTCTGCGAGCAGGAATCCTGGCATTTGGGCGTCATCGTGTTTCCTCTTGCGTTCTGCGACTCGATTCAGGGTGCTTCATTACACGGCGGTTGCAGTCGGTGGGAAATGCTCACCTGCTTATGCAACTTGCTGAATCAGGGCCCAAGACTTGGAATGAACATCCTGTCACTCTAATTCCAGCTGCACTGAAGTTCATAATGACTTCCTAAATAAATGCAATGCTTCTGAGCAACGCTTGGGTTAGGTGAACGATCCCTGAAGGATAGCTGGATACCACCACGGTTTCGCTTTGGTTCCCCTGGACTAGGACCTGAAACGTGGTGGCTGTGATTCTAGGCAAACTTATTTTCAGTCTTGCTGTGAAGGGATGGCTTACAGCTCGCTGGTGTGATGGTCTAGCGTGTGTTTTCTGTAATGTATATTACAGGGAGTGGCTCCGTTGCCTGTAAAGGTTGGGTCAAGCCATGTTCATCTCCAGTACTGAGGGAGAGGTCATCTCCTGTCAGCTGCAGGGTGTTTTTATAGGACACGGTGAGTCGCAATGGCCTGCGAGCATGCCTTGGCCTCAGGTTCTAGACATCTATACTCAATGAGATTTTTAAATTGACTTAAGCTACGAGAAAGGAAGTGACCTTCCAGGCAGCACACGACAGAGATCCTTTCCACAGGGTCTCTCTCCCCAGGACAACTGGTTTTGCAGCTGGCTTGCAATTTACAGTGGAATTAAGACAAACCTGTTAGTTCTTTGAACCATCCCATGAGTGGTTTTGGCGTAGTTAGAACTTCATTATTATCTGATTGGATCTGCTTCATTTCTTCTTAGAAGCAGATCCTCAGTTGCCTGTAGGATTTCTTTTTTTTCTTTTCTTTTTTTTTTTCTTTTCTTTTTTCTTTCCTGCCCTTCCTTCTTTCTCTTGCTTTGATGACCTGCAGATCTTGGACTTTGGCTTGGCAAGACACGCTGATGCTGAGATGACCGGCTACGTGGTCACACGCTGGTACAGAGCTCCTGAAGTCATTCTGAACTGGATGCATTACAACCAGACAGGTGAGTTGTGTTGCTTCAGCTGTGTGACCGTCTTGTGACAAATCCCAAGATCCCTCTGTCATGCCTGTGTCAAATCTCACGTAATCCACCGGATGGTTTTGCTCTTTATCATCGGTGTCCCCTGGAGCACGGCTCTGCTCCAGTCGTACGGTCCCAGCTGCGCTACTCCCAGAGCTATTGCCTGTGGGAAATGATGAGAGCGAAGATTATAGCAGCATAGAAAAGGCAGGGGAGGATGGAAAATGGGAGTGAAATTGAAATCAGTGACTGCTGAGGACTGAAAATGCTTCCTAAAAGCTGTCATTCTCTTTTTTTTTCTTTTCTCTCTCTCCCCGAACAGTGGATATCTGGTCTATCGGCTGCATCATGGCAGAAATGCTGACTGGGAAAACGCTGTTTAAAGGAAAAGATTGTATCCTTTCAAACTGAACCTTTTCCCTTCGGGGCAATGATCCTTGGCCTGTGTGAAAGGGCTTTTATGAAAATGAGGCTACTGAGGGAAATCGGTGGTGGCCTGGTTTATGAAGATGTAATCACAGGGGACCAGCGGGGTCTTTTTGGTGAGGAAAACAGGGACGGGATTCCCACAGCCTCATGCATATCCCTCAAACCTATGGGCATGGGCCTTGGTAGAATTGTGCCAGAGCTCCTTGTTGATGAAAATTGCATCCCGGGAAAAGATTGCTCCTGGAGGACAGATAATCTTTAACACAGCCTACCAGACCTAGATCAACTGACTCAGATCCTGAAAGTAATGGGGCATCCAGGAGAAGAATTCATGGAGAAACTGGAGGACAAAGCGGTAAGGACGTTCAGTGTGGCTGTTCGTGTCTTGCTGCCGGAGGTGTGGAGAGGTGCTGCTTTTATAGCAGGCACATGAAACAGGAGAGACAGCAGTCCGTCCTCCGGACAGCAGTGTTTCTTAGTGACGCATCTGATGTGTTTGACTTCAGTGCTTTGCGTTAAGAACTGGTGTGGACTGTGGGGGCCGGGCGTTAGGACTCCGAAGTGAGGTGCCTAACGCACCAGCAAACCACATCCCTCCTCTGTTCTCCAGCTTGGCTGTTCTTAAAGCATCAATGCTTCTGTACCGCAGTTGATAAAGTTTGTTCCTCACAAAGCGGTCACTGAAATGACATCTGAGATAATTTGCTGTTCTCTTCTTCTAAGTAATGAGACCCAAGAGCTCTATTTTACCACCCATTTACTCACAGGTGTCCAGTTGCAGTAAATGCATGTGCTGTGCTTTCCTTTCAGGCTAAGAGTTACATCAAGTCCCTTCCCAAAATGCCCAAGAAGGATTTATCTGTGCTTTTCCCCAAAGCCAATCCCCAAGGTAAGTAATCTTCAGCGTTTCTCACAAGTTTTCACAGCTGGAAACGAGCCGGGCTGACCGCCACAGCTGCAGTTTGGTTGCTCCTCTTTCTCAGAGCTTCTTACTGCTTCCTCCCTTGCAGGCTGTGTGCCCACAGGAGGCTGCCCCCCAGGGCAAATAATTAATGAATTATGAATTAATGAATTAAAAGCAAAACAATTTTTTATTGGTGCTGCAGCGTCAGTGGTCTGTTACTGGCTTGTTCGGGTTTGGTTTTTAATTTTAAAAGGACGCAGTCCGTAGCAAACAACTTCTAAGGAAGAGGTGAACTTCAGGCTCTTGTGTTAATAAGCCAGAAGAGTGTGCTGTCTTAGCAAACTTCGTGTCTAGGTTGCAGGATGCAAATTACAGGATTAGACCAGTTGTATGTAATTGTATTCAGCTACACCTTCAGCTGCACTTGGTACAAGATTTGGGATGAGTTTTGGCTGACGCTGGCTTTGAGAGCTTGTAGCAAAGCAGATGATATTATGGTTAGGAATCTTTGAATGAGGCTTTTTTTTTTTTTTTTTTCCCACATCCAAGGCATTGCAGGTTTTGATAAAGTGCTGAGAGAGCCCCGAAGTCCACTCAAGTAAAATTTCTGCCTGGGGGCATTGCACAGTTCAGATCACAGCTGCCTGTTGAACACGTGCACCTTCTGGTACCCAACAGGTAGCTGGAACGTGCCCTTTCCACTGTAACAATTGCCCCTATAAATAGCTCTTTCCCTAAGTAAATTACAAATGAGAGTAAAACTCTTCTAAAAGGTGAGAAGAAAGCGTTAAGCTATTAAAACCAAGCCAGCATGGGGCTAACAGGCAGCCAGCATCTGAGTCTCCTACCTTCCTGTTCACCAGGGATGTACAGATTTCTAGATTACTCATGACAAAGCTATACTGAGGTGCAGGTGTCAGAGTGAAAGCAAATGAATGAAAAATAGCTTGAAATGACTGGCTTGCTGTTTACGTTCTTGCCGCCCCATCCATGCAGCCAGGCCTACCCAAGACTGATTTGTTACTTCTACACAATTTACCCCAACGCTCCTGTTAGTAAGTTACCTGACGCTGCCGTTGGGCATCTCCACTGAGCCGCG
This sequence comes from Nettapus auritus, assembly GCA_011076525.1. Classification (NCBI taxonomy): domain Eukaryota; kingdom Metazoa; phylum Chordata; class Aves; order Anseriformes; family Anatidae; genus Nettapus; species Nettapus auritus. The sequence goes on from CM021790.1 coordinate 1,572,684, forward strand.
TGCTGCCTAGGCCAGGTGGAGGAATCTGTTTCATTTTCAGGTCTGGAGATGTATTGCTGGAAACGCTAGTCCTATCACGGGGTTCATGCTCAGGATGCCTGTTGTCCATTGCGTGCACTTAGCCGTGTTCCTGTCTCCTCCCGTAGCAGTGGACCTGCTTGACAAGATGTTGCAGCTGGACGTGGAAAAGCGCCTCACGGCCACAGAGGCACTGGCCCACCCGTATTTCGAACAGTTCCGAGACATCGAGGAGGAGACAGAAGCACAACAGTCCTACGATGATTCTCTGGAACATGAAAAGCTTTCGATAGAGGAGTGGAAAAGTAAGAAGTTTTTCTCTGAAGTCGTGGCCCTGTCGAGCATGGGACTTTCCTGCCTCTTTCTCTGTTTCCTGTGAGCGTGCTAAGGCCAGCTTAGCTGCGACTGCCCATTAGAGCCTCGATGATGGCATGCATCTTCCTTTCTTTGCTCTTGCTTTTATGTATTCAGCAAAGATCCCTTCTGCCTCTCTCTTCACTCCTGTTTTGCCTCTCTGCTTTGTCTGCCTCTCTCAGCTTGTACCTGCCGTTATCTTTTGGGATGAATGCTTCCTCTCTTCCCATGTAACGGTCCAAATTTCATTTGTGTCCTCTACAATCACACGTGCTACCGATAACCACAATTATGTTGTTCTGTTCCTTTTTTTTCAAGAGCATATTTACAAGGAGATCTTGTCCTTCAGTCCCATTGCACGGAAGGACTCGAAGAAGCGCAGCGGAATGTCACTGTAGCCACCGGTGCAGCTGTGACCGGGTTTCACTTCTGGTGCTGGACAGATGGGATTTATTCCACGCTACCTCGCTCATAGCCATCGTTTGGCCTGTCGGACTTCTGTGTGTGTGAACACGAAGACGCCACCACACTGTGGGCATTGGACTTTGTACTACCGAAGGGGGAAGCGCCCCCAGTTTTCAAGGCTCAAGATAAATACGCGTTCATTGAAACTCTGTGGGTGATTTTACCTCGTGTTTCTTTGTTCCTTCCCCGTATTCCTCCAGCTGAGCAAGCAGGGCTTACGTTGCTCCTTTCTCGTTATTCTTTCCAAGGACAAGTTTCGGCACTTTAAGAGAAGGGTAAATTTGCCTGGGAAGTGAGTCCAAAGCAAAACAGTAAATTGGGAAATTCAGCATAACAAGACTTTATCCAGTCTAACTTCGAACCTGTTCCCTTTCCCTGAGCATCCGGCACAGTGAGGTTGCTGAGGTGATGCAGGCTCCCAGCACACCATGGGAATCCAGTTGCTGGTGGACTCAAGTCTCCTTTCAGAGCAGCCGCAGGCCTTTGTCACTCAGCAGGTCGGGTATTTGGTTACACGGTCCAGAGATGTGACCCCTCGATGTTCTCATTGCCTCTGCTCTGAGGGATCAGCTAAACCTGGGGTCTTCTGCTCCAGTCTTCCAAAAGATCTGTTCATCCCTTAGCGTGAAGAGACGCTCAAACTGATCATTTGGGAAATGTCTTAACTGTCTCGTCAGTCCTAAGGCTCAGATGCCAGAGTAAGGATCAGAAATTTTATATACAGGAGAAAAAAGGGTTAAAATACATTGCTTGAACAGTGTAGCATTAGCAGAAAGGAAAAGAACTCAGCGAGCACAAAAAGAACTTCAGCATTTGCTTGCATAGATTATTAAATGCTCTCTCTTGACCACTTGTATCTGAGGTGATGTGATCCTTCGGTATGTGTGAGACCAGGGACTCGATAGTGGTTTTTAACAATTTCTCCCTTCTTCCTCTATTCTTACTAGTTCTCATTGCTCATACGCTAAACACTTAATTGCAGAGCTTCCTAAGTCCTATAGGGTCTTTACAGCTGTTTATCCCTCTTCTGCAGTGCTACAGAATAGATTTTTCTCTGGCAGGCCTTTGTTCCTGCTCAAAAAATGAATGAGCATGCCTCACCCCCACAAAAAAATCTTCAGATATGTATTAGGACGCCTCCCAGCCTGTCACATATTCCCTTAAACACCACTTTGGTTAATAATCACGTGGGAATGCTAATTGCTAAACTAAAACTGATAGAAGTACTTAAAAAAGACATCATTTTCTGCTGGTTCTATGCTGAGCCCGATACAAAGGTACGGCCACTTTTAAAGAGTGACTCTCTAACAAGTCACCTACCTGCAGCTTCGCTATGGATGGAAATGGCTCCTTTTCTTGAATGGACTGTAATAAACCCCTGGATAAGTTCCATGTGCCTACATCTTAATGGTAGCACCGAGAAAAGCCTAAATAGTGATGGAGTTATGATTCACGCAGGTTAAGCATCTTCTTATGGTCTGCACAGGGGTACAGATTAATGCAATCAGCCCCCTCTGCAGAGGTTTTCCTGAAAGCCATCGAGCGTAAGGCTCGCGAGGTTGGTCAGATGTAAAATGATGTACAAAGTACAGACACAGATGGGTTTGGGACCCACATTTTTTCTCTACAGTTGCAGGTGCCATCATCAGAGCTCCTTGGTTGCTGAAGCGCAGTACAGAAGGGTTCTGGTGCTGCCCAGCTCCTAAACCTCTCGCCGGAATATTCTGCCTGCAGTTGACAGCAAAGGTTAAAAATATTACAAGTCACTGCAATCACTTTCCAAATCCTTTCCTGTAAATTGGGAGTTAGGCGCGGATCCACCCGGTGATCCAGAGGTGTGATGCGTGCAAGCACAGCTGAACTAGCTTGCAGTAAGCTGCTGAGCTCGGTATTAATAGAACAAGCTGTCAAGTAGCAAGGAGCTCAGCGCCTCAGCCTGTTAAACCTTCAGAAAGTTTCTGCAGCCTGTGCTGAACGCGGCCCGCCTGCAGACCCACTGCTTATTGGTACGGGCACTGTTCAGAGCTAGGCAGCTGCGACTGTTAGTTGTGATAACAGCTTTGAACTAGAGCATAAATATCTTAGCTGGCATCTCCTGCCCTGTTGCGGTGTGACAGGTTCACAGGTGGTTGTTCCGAAGTCCATCCCAGGGGATGTGTGCCAAGAGAGCAGGGTCTTCTCTGCAGGAGCCCAGAGAACTTGGTCCCTAGGGTTACATGAACACAGAAGGTGTATGAGCTCAGTTATATATGCAATATTTTTCCACTCACCACCCCTTCTGTAGCTGCGGAGTCATTTTAGTTTGTTTTAGCCAGGACGCGCGCTTTCAGTACTCTTCTGCTTTTCTTCTTTGCCTGTGAGCGATTTCTGGTTTCGCTGTACAGACCTCAAGTGAGGGAGAAGTGCCCCATGAACAGAATTTTGTGAGCTCTGGTCTTCACTGCGAATCAGACGAGGTGACGTTGCGCTTCTCGTCTCTCTCTGCTGCAGTTCGTGGTGTCCTGCCCAGGACAGCCCGGCGGCAACTGCAGCTTTTTGATACGACTGTGTTGATGTTATCTTGCCGTAGCTGCACAGATGCTCTGCGCTGATGCAGTTTCCCTTGGCTTGTATCTCTTTGGGCCACGTACAGCCCTGTGCCTCACTGCACCCTTAGGTAAGGACAGTGAGTGCAGAGCTGTTGCCATCTTCCCTCAATTCCCTTGAAATTCAACACTTCTGCTACAAAATACCCTGGAAAGCTGGGCTGGAAGGCACGCGGCGGGATCCTGGTGACAAGATCTTGAAGAAGCAAAGTTTAAGGAGAGTAAGGGAGCATCCTTTCTTCCTCCTGCTCTGTGTGATGCACTTTCCCTGAGCAGTGGAAGGGAGAGGTTGCGGCTGCATCAAACCCCAGCTGAAATACTATCCCTTTGAACCTGCCGGCTGACTTGGCTGCCGTGTCCACGGCATAATCTTTAACGAACAGAGGTCAGAGAGCTCTGCGCGGCTGCCACAAACATCTCAGCTGCACGTGTTTCGAGCTGCCCGTTTACAGCTGCTTATGCCCCAGTAAAAATGAGGCTCGGTGTCTAGCAGAGGACGCTCACCACGCAGGTCAGTGTGTGCAGACGTACGGGGAGGTGGTGCAGGACTGCAGGTAAGGCACAGTGCTCTGATGATGCGTGGTGATGGCCAGCGAGAGGTGGACAAGGCTCTGAAATGGAGTGAATCTGCAGCACAGACTTGGAGTGCAGTGCTTTCTTTGAGGAAGGAGCCATTCAGGTTGAAGACCACTTTAAATGGGAATTTGGAGCGGGACTTATCTGTCTTGCCACGCTTCAGAGGGGGAGGCCAGGAAGACCCGAGAAGGACTGGAGTTTGCTGCCATTCAGTAATGACTGAGGGAGAAAACATCTCTGTGATAACGTGACATACTGAACGTCCTAATGGCAGTTGAAAAGGAGCCTCCATAGCTCTAAATAACCTGAGATGCCATTCAGGACTTGTGTCCGACCACAGGATGAGCAGAAGAGGTACTAGGAGCTTCCAGTACCACTTGGCAAGAGAAACGTGACCACCACCGAGTGGGTACACAGCTTTTGCTTTCTGGTTCGCTTGTTTCAGGTGTAGCACCTGGAAATCTTGTCATTATCGGTCTTTCTGCTGAATATACTGCCAGAAAGTATCGCCTGCTTCACAGAGCAGGTTTCTGAGTATGCTTTCTGTGTTGTGCGTTTACACTGAACACTGAAATAGAACAATCTTAACAGTTTCCTGCGTGGGCTCCACACTCTGAGTCATTCATTCAGTCACTGACCTTGCTGAGTGCTCCTTTAGTACGCCGCACGTCCTCCGAGAGCTCGATACTGGTTATCTGCGTTTTCCAGTATCTTGCCAAGCATGGGGAGCCCAAGAACCAGGGAGGTGTGCGCGCTGTTGTGTGTACGAGATAGCAGGAAGTGTAGCGGGATGACAGCGCATAGTCAGCATTCGGTTACAGACCGACTGCCCCACGTACACGTGGCACTTCAGGACGTTTTTCACTGAAGAAGAATGAGCTACTTGAAAAAAAATAATTCATATTCACTTGTCATGTAAAGAGCTTGAAAAACACTTACTTGACAGAGACACTGACTCAGGCCAAGGTATAAAATACTTCAAAATCAGCACAAGAGGCATGGGGTGCGTGACCCTGACAGACACCATTAGTCAAAGCAGGAATGACGTTACGCTGGGGCGCAGGTGCGTCTATTTGATGACCCACACCGACACGTAATTGATGCACATTCCTTTGGGTAGTTTTTCCCCTTGTGTAGTTGACGCGCTTTAAAATACAAAATCGAGTGGTGAGAGTCACTCAGCTGTTAAGTGAACATCCGAAATTCTGTAGATTAGGCCGGTCAGAAACACGTTTGCTATTTATATTAAGGATCTACAATTAAGAATGATGTTGATACAATTCATCTGTGCCTACCTCACGTAACGTACAGGTGTCCCTGCTGAAATACTTGTGTTCATTCTGCGTTTATTTCTGAGCTTAGGAAGCATTATTCTTTATTGTTACTTGGAAAGTGAAACCTTCATCATAAACAATCCTTCTGTGCGAGTTTTTTGACAGCAAATGAGGTCTGTGAGTTGCAACGTTATGGGACAGATCTTATTTATTCGGTACTTACAGTTGGGAGCGAGCAAGAAACAATGGATGAAACTTTTTTTTTCTTCTTAAGAGTCACTACAAAGTTATCAGCATTTTTTTTTAACAAGGACAGGATGTTCATCACATTTTGGACACCACCTAGAAACCTTTCAGTGCAGAGCTTTGGAAGCATCTACAGCTTCTTAGAAAGCCATGCACTTGTTTTTATCCCATAGGAAAGAGAATCTGTTTTCGCATTTAATCTTTTCACATTCTAAGTAAGACCGAACAGACAAATCATTTTCAGTTAAGCGTGTGATAATGGGTTAGGAAAAGAAAACACAGGAGATTATAAACACATCTGAGAGCTGCAATGCTGCAAGGACGGTGATGTGTTTTCCTATTTCCATGTCTCACTTGCCTAAGTAACCAGGCAAAGTGTTCCTAATCCTCTACCGTTTCCCGTATCATGGGTCAGTGGAGTGCTGGCTGGTAATATAATTGTCTTTTTTTCCCCACTAAGAGAAACAAGACGTGAAAGAAAAGCCAAAGTAGCCTGTACTCATTCATTTCTTCCCCAGAACGGATGGACGCTTACTTCACTAATTGCAGTTACGTTCAAGGCCATCAGCATCACTCCGCTGTGAAAATGTCAGTGTTCCCAAGCAATTGTGATATATGGGATGTTTTCCCCTGATTTCTCTCTGCGAGGTCATTTTCTGATCACGTGGGTTTATACAGCTTTTAATATCACGCTCAGCCAATGCTGCTTCACAACTGATGCAGTCAGCACTTCGGCTGATTGATAACTCCTTTTTTGGTTGGGTTGTGCTCTATTAAATAATACTGAAAGGTTAGTGTTCATCTTTAACCCCTGTTCATTTTCAGTTGACTCCTTTTGGCCACGTTTGGTTACCAAAAATTGTGAATCTTCCTCCTATCAACCACAGTATCAGATCTTTCCTCAGAAAACTTTACCTCAAAAGGGTTTTAAAACTGATTTGGCTGTTAAGATTTTAAAAAAATTAAAAAAAGAACACCTTTAATTACCACTGGGGTGACAGCGCTGGGTGCCTGCGCCGCCTCTCTGAAGTTACTGGGACTGAAGAGGGTTATAAATACTCCACACAAAAGCAGGGTCTTAGGAAGTACAGCCAAGCACTTGCAAATCCAGCTAAAATATACTGCAGCTAAGGCTAATCGCTTTGAGATATCAGGCTTTTGACCTTTAAGGTGCTCGGGTCCTTTTTAGCAATTGCATTCGTTTCAGTGTTTCTGAAGAAAACAGCCCCAGAACAAACTGAGGCACAGACAGAAAAGCATACACATCTTGAGGCTTAATGAATCAACCAACAAAAAAAGGTCACTCTTCAGTTCTCAGTTCCAAATGGTAATTTTCTCCCCTTTTAAATATGTTTATATAATTGAATCAATATGAAGAAAATTACGGCTGAAGGTGCCCAGCTCTGTTTGAACTGTCTCAGCTGCTCTTTTTATTTGAAGCGACATCGCTGGTTTTGCGCTCGTACCCTTTAGAAAGTAGGAGAGCAAAGAAATTAAATTAAGTTGTGCCCCTGGGATTCGAGATAAGTCCAGGATGTTTTTTCAAATAACACATTAGTTCCACAGCTCTATTTTACCATTAAATGATGGATAACTTGTTTTGATGTTCTAACATATGGCCCCCAATCTTTAGAGATGTCTGTACATACTTCACGTCGTGCACGAGTCATCCTACCGGATTTAATAGGGCTATTCACACGGTTGACATTAAGCATGTATGCAAATCTCTGCAAGACTGGAACCTAATGTGATTATAATAAGCCAATTTCAGTGCAAATCTAAGAGCATAAAGAGCTTCAAAACTGAGGTCAAAATAAAAGAAGTTGCACAAGTTTTCATATTAAAAAAAAAAAGCACAAGAAAACCCTCTGTTGCAATCAAAACTAAGTTCTCACATAAAGAAGGGAAACGAGCTAGTGAAATTGCTCGTTGCAGTTATTAAAATGATTTTACTTACAGTGTAACTCTCTTCCCAACACTACTCAGATGCTGAAACACCTATTTGGTAGATTTTTTTTTGTTATCTTTCATAGATAGGATTGTGCTTTGCACAGTTGTTCTCTGGGGGGTAGGTGGGATCTTACGTAAAAGAGGATTTTATTTCTCTAACTCTGATTATTTTTCATCCGTAAAGAAATCGTAGAATATTTAATATTATATTGAGTCCTGATGTGTTAACAACAGATTATTTAAAAAAATATATATAGAAAGGAGTACTTAGAGGTTGCCATGTAAAATCTGTCACAGCATCACTGTTCCACATTAAGTAACATGTTTTCCCATGTTTTTTAAGCTTCAACAAGCTCTGGTCCAACCGGAGCACTGTGCAGAACAGACTTGTCACAGGCTGTTTGGCTGCTCTCGTGTTCTGCAGTCAACATACGTTCAAAGACAAAAGATCTATAGCTGGGACTGTAAACGAGGGAAAACAACATTCAATTTTTCCTTTGGAAACAATTCGGTTCATTCTGTAAATTCAGATGGTAATATTATGCAATGCTCTGCATGATCGTGAGTGGGAGGTGGAGTGTACATATGCACAAGTATGTGGTACGCGCTATAAAAAATGAGTGTAGGAGCTTCTGGAGTTCCTATCACCACTTATCTCAGTTGCAAGCGTAACTTCTTCCTCGCTCATTCCTCTCGGTCCCTCTCTGTGTCCTTCTACCCTGCCACACCTCCGCACATCAGAAGGCCATCTGGACCTGGAGTATTAGACTAGAAAATAAATACGGACTCTTATTATTCTCCTCATTTGTTTGATGTTGCTTGTTTGGTCGAACCGTGGCAGACACAAGGCTTACATGCTCTCTGGGGGGGGGTGCAGAGCAGCCGGGCTAGCCGGCGCCTGGCGTTGCTCCCAAGCAGGCTCCCACGTGTTTTTAAGCACCCCACGCCTCCTGCAAATAAATAAATAAAATATTTTTTTTAAAAAAAAACGAAGGCACACTCACGAACCTGGGCCAAAAACCGGATTGCCCATCACCGGGGGTACCAAAGATGGGCAAACCTCAAGCTTGGGGGAGACACGACTGTGTGTGTCCCCCCCAACCACCCGGAGCCAGCAGCAGCTCCGCAGCCCCCTCTTCACCACGCACGAAGCATGGAGGGGGAGGACACACCACCACCACCCACCAGCAACACCCCCAACCGCCACCAATCCCCCTCCAAACCTCCTCCCCATCACCCCGCAGCCCCCGGGGGCCTCCAGCTCGGCGCAGCCCGGGGTGGGAAGGGACCGGAGAGGGGCGGGCGGTCCCTGCCCGCGGCGGGAGGAGAAGGAGGGGGGGGGGACGGGAAAGAAAAAGCGGAGCGGAGAACCACAGCAGCCCCCTCCCCCGCCGCCTTCCCTCGCCGCTCGGCCGGGCTCCAGCACCGCCACCTCCATCTTGTGCCCGTGTGTCCCCTGCTCCCCCCCCCCCCCCAAAAAAAATCCCCTCCACACAGCACCGGGGGGCGCTGGGGGGAGCCCCCGGGAGGGACTTATTTTT
>CM021790.1:1581792-1615314 GCA_011076525.1 Nettapus auritus
TTTTTTTAAAAAAAAGAGGGGAAAAATCCCTTCAAAAAATCCTAAAAGGAGGCGGCAGCACCGGCGGGGAGCGCTGGAGCGGGCAGGTAACGCGGTGCGCGGCAGGCCGCGGCCCCCCTCAACCCCTTCCCTCAGGGGCTCTCCCCTCACGCACCCCCCGCGTTGGGGTCGCGGGAAGGTGACCGGGCAGGGCGGGAAGGAGCCGGGGGAGCCTCAAGCAGCGGGTCCGGTCCTCCCGGCTCGGTTTCCCCTTAAAGACCCGCGGCTCTCAGCGAGCGGGGGGCGGCGGCGGCGCGGCCGGGGAGCGGGGCCGGGCAGCGCCGCGGCCGCCGAGCCCCCCCCCTGGCCGCCATCTTGGCTCCCCCTCAGCACGGCGCCGGTGGCGGCCCCGCCCACCTTCTCCCACGCTATTGGTCCAAGGCGGGGCCGAACGCGCCCCCCTTTAGGCCCGCGGCGCTTCGCGTTGGGATTGGCGGCGGGGCCGGGATGGACAGCGGCGGAAGCCAATAGCGTCTTGGCTTTTCGTGCGCTTTTTGGCGCTCCCCCTCCCGGCCCGGTCCGTGGCTCCTTGGGGACTTTTTTCGCACCCCGGGGTGCTGAGGACGGGCAGAGCTCATCGCAGCCGCCCGCCTCGCCTCTTGCACGGCATTATGGCTGTGCAGGGTCCCTGCTGTGCCTGCCCCAGATCTCTGGCTGCAGCTGGGGCTGCCTGTGGGGCTGCCGTGGCCCTGGCAGCACCCAGGAGCTCCCGAGAGTTGCCCCCAGCTGGCACCTGCCACAGCTCCCCTCAGGGCGCTGCAGCTGAGACCAGGCTTCCCCTTAAACTTCATTCCCAGCCTGCCACAAACGTGTTGCACCCAACCATGTCCACACAGAGCTCCCCTCCTGCGGCCTGGCACAACTCCCGGCTTGCGCCGCGGCTCCGTTAGATTACAGAAATATTCAGGGGTCGATAACAGTATGCTGGAGCATGCGCCAGCTCGAAACACAATTCCTCATGCTGCTTCGTAGGCATTGGGGTGGACTCACAGGGTCTGGGGTCCGTGTGGGTCTGTGGAGAGGCATGGACATTGCAGGCACATGGAGGAGTTTGGCCCTATTGGTGCTCTTGGCTGGCAAGAGAAGGAGACGTGGTGGAGAGGGGACGCGGCAGCCTCAGGCGGTTTCTCTCCTGTGGTGTCTGTTGCCGTTATTTCACGAATACGTTTCTTAAATAGCTCTGTAGGTGCTCGTTCCATGCTGCGCGGGAGCAGATTTAAAATCAGGGCAAACAGCAACAGGTAGCTGCCCAGGGCTGGGGCGCTGCCAGCACGGGACGATGCTGAGGAGCAGGGGGACAAACATCTCCAGACCTTGTGTCTGACTTGGTGCCCCGAGGAGAGGTGCTTGATGCTAACACAAGGGTAAACCTTAACTAAAACCGGGCTGTTTAGGGCTGTATAAGCTGTAGTGAACATCGTCAGGATGCTTTGGAGTGGAGTGAGAGCAGCACTGTTCCTATCTTCTGCCTCCCACTGAGGTCCAGGTGGCCTTCCTCTCACTAAATCACTAAGATCTTCGTCAGCAAGGGACCTAGCTCTTCTCTGGGATCCACATACCCTGCTGGAAGTGGCCCAGAAGCTCCCCAGCATCACTGCCTTGAGCTCCAGACTTATGACCTCTACAGGTTTAGCAAAGAAACCTGGTTCTGAAAATAAAATCCTTGGTCATCTGCATGGCGAGGCCAGAAAGAAGGACTGCAGCAGGACGGAGGGCTGGGAAGGAGGCTGAGGGCTCCTGAGGTGTGAGCGGGTGCCTCTGGTCCTCAGAGGAGAGTTGGATGGGTGTAAACCACCGCGACATTTAGCCCTGTTAGGGGGATCCACTTGTGCTGGATTTTTCCAGGCTGCATATACAATAGGGGCCTGTATTGCAATAAAATGTGGATCTCTCTCATTTTTTTAAGCGGAGCTGTCTACCCCTCTGTAGTACGTTTAAGTCTCCTGATGGGGCTTGTTTTTGTTAGTTCCCTTTTTAGACCCCAGGCATTTCTGGGCCACAGGGATGAAAACTGCTGCTCGGGAGGACTGAGCCATTTCTGAGCAAACTGGTGGGATAGAATTAAATTAAGCTCTGGCAGCTTTGTGTGTTTTAGCCACGTTGTTTGTTCAGTTGTGCTCTCTAGGAACCTATCCCCCTGTTCCTGGCGCAATACCCAGCGGAAATGGATTATGGGAGGTTTTTGGAAAGCCTTGAGCACGCTGGCGACAGCGAGAGGACGACTCTTTGAACTTTCTGCTTTTACATCAACAACCTTTGTCCATGGTAGGACAGAAACGGCATGGGCTGAAACAGCGTTTAACCCTGCTGAAGTCAAGTCTCTTCAGCGTTTCAGCGTGCACGGATGCTGTTTGCAGAGGGATTATTTTTATATGTGGCTGGGAGATGTTTTCAAGTGTGCCAAGAAGATCAAAACGTTCCTAGATTGCTTCTTAGAAGTTTCTGTGTTGCAGACAAGGTCTCAGTGTTCAGTGCAGTGTCTGAGTTCATTTCATGGCTGCTTTCAAGGCATTTTGGAGGTGGGTAGCTGTGCCTCTCCTAATATCTAGATACCTTTTAGAAATCAGCTGGCATGCCTTATCCCAGGCACTCAGTGCTTGCTGGCAGCAATTTCCATACCGTTTTAGATCCTTCTGTGTAGCGTTAAGTAATTGTGTGTTTTACAAATGGGCTGGTTTATAACAGTCAGTTGCTGTGGTAGAAAACCCACTTGGGGTAATTTCTCCAGACAATATACTGATTGTTTCACTAAAGCTACAACAGTGTGGTACCCTTGTTGTTTCTGTCAGCAGGTAAAAAAAAACCCTTCCTTGGGGTGCTTGGTTTGTTAAAATATATATATATGTATATTCTCATCTCTCTGCACTCCCAGGAATCAGCTAATGCTTTGTTTTTCCTGAACACAATATTAATAATGACTGTGGTCAGGTCATTCTAATTCCTTTATCCTCCAATATCTTTTTGTTCATATAACTTCTTGCCTCCAATATCTTCTTCAGTTAACAGAGCCTTATGTCAGCAGGGTTTTCTTGGTTTTTCACCTGTACATCAAGCTGCCTTTATACCCTTTTTAAAAATTATTATTATTTTTTTTCCTACTGGCTGAAGCAATTGGAGTTTGTCTGGGACAAGTTCAGCTGCATTTCTGCAGTCTGCTGATCAAGTGGCTGAGTAGAGTTTTAAGGCAAAAATGCTGGAAATCATGGTGTCTATATTTGCAGGTAGAAATTGCCCTCTCATATTTTGCATCTGAACTTAGGCCGTGCTTTCAGACTCCATCATCATGGGTGTGCTTACTGAAACCGGCACGTGCAGCTTATTTCTGTGGATGCAAAGGAGGGTTTAGAAACTTTTCCCAAAGCCTGTTTGTTTCTCAGCATACATGTCATACCATGGCTTACTCCCGTGGTTAACACAGCCAGTACTTTTGAGAGAAATGTGTCACTCCTGGAATTTGTTACTCCTTTCTTGGAATAACTTCATGAATTCTTGTAGGCACTGGTCCCGTGAGGTGCTGCTTGCTCTGACTCACACAAATGAGGTTTTGTGAGGTTATATCCATCACAGAGTAGAAATAATGCAACAGCTAAACACAAATTGTGTTTTCTGTAGTGGTTTTTCTTGTCTGCAAGTCCCACAGAAGAGGGCTGCAAGTGTGGAATGCTCTAAGTGAGGGTGAGGTGCTGGTTCAGGCCTCTGCGCAGCCACAGATAAGCTCTGGGCCAGCTTATCTTCTTGGGGAGATTTTACATTTGCTTTTCTTTTCCTCCTCTCCCTCTTTCCTCGGCCTGTTTCCTCCTCAGCCCGTTTCTTCCCGTATCTCGTGTTCCCATCCCTGACACTGTCCTTCTCCGTTGCATTACTCACTTGGCTTCCTCTCCACTTTCCCTCTTTGCTGCCTCCCTCCTTCACCCTGAGAGCGCTGGGCTCCTGCCGCTGTGTTTCCATCCTCCCCCAGCTCTTCTCATCGCTCCAGGCTTCAGCTTCGCTCCCCCGTGCCGGGCACCTCCTTAACGTCAGGAGCCGACTCTCAAATAATTATCTCAGTTGCCGATTAGCCATTTGCGAGGGCAGAGCTGGCGTGAGTTTTTAGTTAAGGCTCTGTGTGAATACCGTTGCACAGCTCCCGGGACAGCTCAGTCCAGGAGGTGTCTTGCTGCTTTCCTGCTTTTACCCTTGGGATCCTGCATGCAGAACCAGCTCAGGTGCCTGAACATGGATTGTGGCTCCGGAGGGGCTGATGCTGAGCCAGAGCCAGTAAGTCCATCTGGATCCGTGCTGCTCATTCCCTGTTGCTTCCTCGTAGATCCCACCAAAGAGCAGAAGGGATGCACACCTAGCACCCATTGCTCGGTTCATCCTGTGGTTCTTCTCAGGCTTGTGTGACCCTTTTTGCATAATGTGAAGGATGTGGGTCATTCTTGTTCTGTCTGCAGAGTGGTGTGAGGAACAGCAGGAGAAGGGAAAGCAAAACTGGAGCAAAACCAAACTTTCTGCATCCGCAGTGTGAGAAAGGAAGAAGCGGCAGTGGCAGCCTTGAGGTGGGGAATGTGGCTGAGCTCCTTCCAGGACTGAGGGAGCACTGCTGGTTTTCTCACGTGGAGCTCAGCCTCACACACACACACACACACAAAAAAGGAGCTGCTTTTATAGGGCAGGAACAGCGCTTTCGTTTAGGTCTGGAAAACATCCAGCACATTGTGTGTGCTGTTGGGGATATAAAAGAAAAGTCACGGGCAAAAGAACAGAGAGAAGAACTTGGCCTGTGTGAACTAAGCGTGTGAACGGTGCAAGCAGATGGAATAAGTACTGGTTGAGTTTCGGGGGATCTGAGCGGTTTGCTGACCTGAATGCACAGCAGAGTGTTTAGATGCTGTGCTGTGAAACACATTTCAGCTCTTCTCAGCTGGTACTATGGGGGTATGTACGTCTCCTGGCATGCACGTGGAGAAAGTTGGAGGGTGCTGTGCGTTGCTGTGATAGGCGTTGCAAGAAATGATTGATATATCTAGTCCTTGCTTGTAGCTAAGATGAAAAACCTCAGCAAGCCTGGAACTGCTGGGGGCTTTAGTGGAAATGTTTTTCTGTTGAGATGCCGTGTGACTTTTTCAATCTGTGCTGCTCCTCTTTGCTCGTCTCCTTGGCTTACGCTGGTGCTGGTTTGTTGCAGGGTCTCTGGGCCGCAGCAATGAGGAAGCCTCGGAGGAGGTCCCGGCAGAACTTGGAGGGGAGGCGTTCTCCTTCACCCTACAGCCTCAAGTGCTCGCCGACTCGGGAGACGCTGACGTATGCTCAGGCCCAGCGGATCGTGGAAGTGGACATCGATGGGCGGCTTCACCGCATCAGCATCTATGATCCCTTAAAAATCATCACCGAGGACGAGCTGACTGCCCAGGACATCACGGAGTGCAACAGCAACAAGGAAAACAGCGAGCAGCCCCTTTTCCCTTCCAAATCCAAGAAAACACCTTCCAAAGGCAAGAAGAAGGAGTCCTGCTCCAAACACGCCCCAGGGACATCTTTACACTTACCCCAGCCCAACTTTCGTGTGGTGGACTCCTTCAGCCAGCCAGATGCACCCCCTCTCCCTGCCGCCTACTACCGATACATTGAAAAACCTCCCGAGGACCTCGATGCGGAGGTGGAGTATGACATGGATGAGGAGGATCTGGCCTGGCTGGAAATGGTCAATGAGAAGAGAAGGGATGATGGTTACGGGACAGTTTCTGCTGACACTTTTGAGCTGCTGGTGGACCGGTTGGAGAAGGAGTCGTACCTCGAGAGCCGGAACAACGGGGCTCAGCAGTCCCTCATCGACGAGGACGCCTTCTGCTGCGTCTGCATGGACGATGAGTGTCACAACAGCAACGTCATCCTGTTCTGTGATATCTGCAATCTGGCCGTGCACCAGGAGTGTTACGGCGTGCCCTACATCCCCGAGGGGCAGTGGCTTTGCCGCTGCTGCCTACAGTCTCCTTCTCGCCCCGTGGATTGTGTCCTTTGCCCGAACAAAGGTGGAGCTTTCAAGCAGACCAGCGATGGCCGCTGGGCTCACGTGGTTTGTGCCATCTGGATCCCAGAGGTCTGCTTTGCAAACACTGTGTTCCTGGAGCCCATCGAAGGGATAAACAACATTCCCCCAGCTCGGTGGAAGCTCACGTGCTATATCTGCAAGCAGAAGGGCATGGGAGCTGCTATCCAGTGCCACAAGGTGAACTGTTACACTGCCTTCCATGTCACCTGTGCCCAGCGGGCCGGTCTCTTCATGAAGATCGAACCCATGAGAGAGACCAGCATCAACGGCACGACCTTCACCGTGCGCAAGACTGCTTATTGTGAGAGCCATTCCCCTCCTGGGACAGTGAGAAAAGGGGCTCCAGCTGCTGCCGGTGAGAGGCAGGAGGACACTGTGAAGGAGGAGGGAGAGGAGGAAGCCAATTCTGGCCCTCCCAAAGGGTCCTTGAAAAAGAACCAAGTGAAATTGAAGCAGAAGATCAAAAAGGAGCCTGGCGATGCGACTGATGGGCGTTCGTCTGTGCCCATGGTGACAGTTGCACAAATTCCCTCTTACAGGTGAGTGTTGGAGCTGGGCAGCAGGAGCTGGACGGGGTCTGTTTGAGGACTCGGTCCCTCTGATTGTTGAACTTGAGTCAAGACCTAGCAATAACTGGGTTCAGATTGTGCTCCTCACCAGCGTTCTTCCCTGTGTCAGTGGCACACTGGTTTCCCTGCCTTGTCAAGCAGCAATCCCAAACCATCACATAATGCAGTGTCTTCGGTGCCTAACAGGCAAACATTTAAACTTCTCATTTCATAGTTTTTTTAATTCCTCCTTTTACGACAGAGCATGTCAAAGCTGTCAGTGTTGCAGGCAGCTTTGAATCTGGCTGTGTGTTTTTTCTCCCAGCTCTCTCATGCAGAATTAGCTAGTGCTGAATTTTCACTTGGTGCCTGAGGAATTGCGGTGAAGTGTCGCCAGTATTTCAGCAGATTAGCTTTGAAAGACTGCTGATAAGGCACCGTGTATAATCTAATGAATGGTTTGAAAAGGTTAAAATAGGCACTATATTATTCCTGGACTCCTGTCAGGTTAGTTTCCCAGACTCCAGCTTCATAATATAAAACTTCAGTGACCCCAGTAAAGTTATTCTGGCACTGAAAATAGTTTTTGCTTTTTCAGCTGTAGTTGAAAAATTGTTTTTTTTCAGCTCCAAGTTACTGCTTGGAGCTTGCATACTTCGACTGCGCGGTGATGTACCTGGTAAGACCCTCCAGCCAAGCTGCTACTGAGATAGGGATATGCTCTGAAAAGCGAGCACGTACATCTTTGTGGCTGAGAGGCCCCAGCTTGTGCCTGTTGCAGGTGTGGATCGGAGCATGCGTCGACATACAGCCTCAAAGCTGCCCACCACAAAGCCTCATCAGGAACCTGGTGGCATCACCAGGGTCTGCGGAGTTACCACTGCTTTGCAGCTGGCTCCATGACGCCTCTTTGCTTCCTTTAGGCTGAACAAAATCTGCAGCGGCCTCTCTCTCCAGAGGAAGAACCAGTTCATGCAGAGGCTCCACAACTACTGGCTGCTGAAGCGCCAAGCGAGGAATGGGGTGCCCCTGATCCGGCGCCTGCACTCGCACCTCCAGTCCCAGAGGAACGCGGAGCAGGTACCGTGCTGCGGGCTGGGCCCGCGCGGGAGGATGGCAAACACACATGGCCTTGAGCATTTCCAAACATGGGGCATCCACAGCCCTCTTCCCATGCCTCGCCACCCTCATAGTAAAATAATTTCTTCTGAATATCTGATCTAAATCTACCCTCTTTTAGTCTAAAGCCATTACCCCTTGTCCCATCGCTACACTCCCTCATAAAGAATCCCTCTCCAGGTGGAGAAGGACAGTGGCTCTTCCTGAGTTACTTTTGTTCTCTGGGTATGTTCATGCCTAAATAGCTGGGATGTCCACTGTGCCACCAGAATTGGTGTTGATGAGGCAGCAGGTAAGAGTTTTCCACCTGAGTCAGGAGACCTGGGATTGTGCAGAGGCTTGACGGGCCCTCGGTAGCCTCATCTCTCAGATGAGTCAGAGAACCATGTTCCTCTCTCGTGATTAAAGATCCTCTCCTCAGGAAAATGGGTGTGAGCTCCAGAGCACTGGCTAAATTCCAGTTTGGATCATTCTTCCTGCAGCTTGAATTTCTGACCCTCCCATGGACATTCACATGGAAGTGTACACATAATCATCAGCTCTGGGCTTCTTTGCTTCCTCCTCTGAGCTGGCATCCAGAGTGATGTGATGCAGTTAACCAGTGCTGTGTTTGGCACAAGGAACAGTTGGTGAGGTAATGAAGTAGTAAGACTCTGCCCTGTGACACAGCCGGGTAGTAGGTATTGTGCGCGTTGTGCACGTTTAGTTTTACTGTAGTTGGAGGAATTTATAGGCTTTCGATTTGCATCAAGACGGCTCTGGATGAATAATAATAAAAATATTTCCCACTCATCAGCCTGGAGCTTGGGGAAACTCAGCATTTCCTTGCTGTATTAACAATTTGCCATAAGTAAGTTCTTAAAGACAGACGTTCTACAAATATAAGCCATCGAGATCATGGAAAGCATTTATCATCCTTCTCTTGGCTGTGAGGCAAAAGTATGTGCCCCTCGGCTGTATCCTCAAAACCATGCGAAAAGCTGCAGATTTAGGAGAGGAAGGATGATTGCACTGTGAAACCACTGAGCTGTGTCTTGGAAGGCGTGAGCTCATCTCCCAGCGTTGGCTGTTCCTTTGTGTTTTGGCGAATCTCTCTCTGCCTCAATTTCCTATTGGTTACAAAGAGGATAATAATAGCTTTTCTTTTTTTTTTTCTCTCCAGTGCTTTTGCTCGCCTTGCCTTTGTACTGTAAACCTTTGGGCTGCCTCTTCAACGCGCAGCAGCCAACAAAAGGAATTTCCAGCCTCTGTAATGAACTTTGATATAAAGGCACGGAGAGCAGAAGTGAGCAAGCACTGAAGTGTTTTCCTGGAGTGTAGCTACGGTATGATTTAGGCCAAACTTCACAGATAATGCAAAATCCAGAAGGGCTGATTTTATGTTTGTTAGACAGCAAAACACTGTAGGGAGGAGGCGACATAATCTGTACAAGAGACAAGGAGAGAAGAGTCAGGCTATTAGAGCGTTGCATGGGGGACGCCTAGAAAAGAGGAGGAAACAGAGGAAGCCAGTTGTGGTTTTCATCTCGCCCCGCTGTTATGTGTTACAGAAGGAGCAGGATGAGAAGACCAGCGCGGTGAAGGAAGAGCTGAAGTACTGGCAAAAACTGCGGCATGACTTGGAGCGGGCACGGCTGCTCATCGAGCTCATCCGTAAGAGGGAAAAGCTCAAACGGGAGCAGGTAGGTACCTTGGGCTGTCAGGCTGCTGCTTCAGTCCCATGCAAGCACCCTGTGTTGCAGAAAGCAGAGGAGCACGGCAGGTTTTTTTAGGGCTTTTTCCTCTTTTCATAGAGCCTGACTTAGGGATGTGCAGAGCAGCCGTCCCTCGCTCAGCACCTACATCAGTAACAGCCTCTGCCCCCAGGACCAGTGCTGGGCTGCAGAATGCTGGGGAAATGTGTTTGCATAACTAGCGGTGAATTGTATTCATGACCCCCAACACCCCTTCTCTTTTTCTGTCCTGGGCATGGACTAGGTGTTCTGCAGAGTAGAAATTGGATCTCCTGTTTATTTCAGGATGTTGGTAACACCTTCTCCAGAAAAAGGCCTAAATCACAATTCTTCTCATCATTTCTATATCTAAAAATTCCCATATTTTGCCCTCTGAGTATCCTTTTTGAGAAGAAGCGGTTTTAAGGTGACCATTTACTAAATTTTCCAATTCCCTCTTTGACCTGTGTGCATTTGCACTGGTTCGAGTTACCTCCTCTGCTTCCAGCTCTGCCTGTTGAGGGTCTTTCCTTGTCTCGGATGGTGCTGTGCTCTCTGGCACAAGTATCTTCAAGGACAGCTTCATGAAAGACTCAACCTGCACATGTGAGCCTGAATGCATGCCCTCAGGCACTGCCTGGGTGCTCTCCCTGCTGCTAGGCACTGCAGGGAGCCAGAGAGAGGTAAAGCAGCATCCTCTGTGATCATGGCCCCTCGACAAGCTGGTTTTTTTTCATGTCCAGAAACTGCCCACGGCTTTTCTGGAGGCCTCTTGATGCCAGCACTGGTTCATCTGCTGTGATATCTCTGATTTATAGCAGTGGCTCAGTCCTGCTTGCTGTGTGGACATATTTTAGGTAGGAGGATTAAAAAAAAAAATCACTCGAGCTTTGTATCTGTTTGCTTTTGATATCTCAGTGTATCCATATCTCAGTTGGATAAATCCATACAAGCTTTTTGAAACTCCAGCGTGCTTTAGAAATGGATATGGTATCACAAAAAAGTGTATCTGGTTGGAGCTCCAGCCCAGCCCAGCCTTTAGGTGAGTGGCAGGGATGTTCCAGAGCTGTGACTCTTTGTTCAGGTTCTTTCCTGTTTTGGGGGAAGAGTGTGGTCATGCTGTTGACTTAAAGGTCGTTTTATCTGCCTTCATTCATTCTCCTATTGATGCTGGCTTGTTGCTGAGCACATCAAATACAGTTTGCTTTGTGTAAACAGACTTCCTTTTCTTTCCTTTCCTATTGAAGTGGTTGATTTAATGACATAATGATGGATTACAAGATCAAAGAAATTAAAATGTTACAGGAGAAATAAATACCTCTGTCCTTTCCCAGTCTCCCCTGAACAGAGTTTCAGTGTAAGAGATCGAACTGGTGCTACAACTTGTTTGCTTGAAATCAAGACAGCATTAGGGACTCCGTAAAGAATGGAATAAGAAACTGTGCTAGGAAACTCATGTGCTTCTAAGCATTATTGTGGTGTGGCTTCTGCCTTGAAGTGCGAGAGCTTATATCCTAAACTTTGTTTATGCTCACTCGTCTAATTGCGAGTGTTGTTGTTCATGTAAACGCCTACGTACTTTTAACCTTTTTGTAATGTTGCTAATTGGCATAATAATATCTCGAGGCAGGGAGTTCTACAGGATAATTTACCAGGCATGAAAAACTTCTTCCTGTTTTCATTTTTAGTTCTATTCTCTTTCAACTTTATGGGGTTTCCTCTTGTTTGGCTTTATGAGATGGGATGAAAAGGAGTTCCCCGTACAAAAAGTTTGGACTCTGAAATTAGGCAAAGTGCTGTCTGCTAATCTGCATCGTGCACACGGAAAAGACAAACTGTGTGCCAGAAATTCTTCAGCGGTGAGTCTGCCAGGCCAGTGGCATGATGACCTGAGGTTTCCACCGCTGAGCGGGGCAGGGTTGATGATTCAGGAGAAACAAGAGGGAGACACTATCTGCATATCCTGTCCTCGATAACTGTGCTCATCGCCGTTTTCCCGTTCTCAGGTCAAGGTTCAGCAGGCTGCTATGGAGCTACAGCTGACGCCTTTCAATGTCCTTCTGCGCACAACGCTGGACCTGCTGCAGGAGAAGGATGCTGCCCAGATCTTCGCAGAGCCTGTTAACCTGAACGAGGCAAGTCTCTTTCCTAGGGGTGTCTAACGGGTTGGAGATGAGGTGTTGCTGGGCAGAAGCTCATCTGCTGTCATAACCCGGGCAGCGCAAACCACCTTGTCCCAAGCTGCTGGTGGACTGAAGAATATCTCAAAGAGGACTCACAGTGTGGGGATCCTTCCAGGCCAAAACAGGGTGTTGTTTTCTGGAAGCTGCGGCGCATCTCAGACAAGTAATGTTTTGCGGAGACAGGATGTGTCTGCCTTGACTGGGTGACACACAGATAAACTGCTGGCACTGCCCCTTGCAGGTGGAAAGGGCGTTCGGAGTGCTTATGATGGATGCGCTCTAGTTGGCTAGTAAATGGTTTTTGTAATTGTACAGGTTTTATATGTTTAGGTTCCAGATTACCTGGAATTCATTTCCAACCCAATGGATTTTTCCACCATGAGGCGGAAGCTGGAGTCCCACCTGTACCGAACATTGGATGAGTTTGAGGAAGACTTTAACCTTATAGTTACCAACTGCATGAGGTATAATGCTAAAGACACGATTTTCCACCGAGCAGCTGTCCGGCTCAGAGACCTCGGAGGAGCGATATTGCGTCATGCACGGCGGCAGGCTGAAAACATCGGCTTTGACACTGATGTGGGGATTCACCTGCCCGAGTCACCCAAAACTGAGGACTTTTACCGCTTTTCTTGGGAGGATGGTGAGTGTTGATTAGTATTTATTTTCTGGAGAGATCGTAACCATTTTGTTCTGAGCATGTCACATAGCCTGTGTGAAAATCATAGCCATCGTTCAACATAAAAAATGTTTCCTATCCATGAATTTACCTAAGCATATATCTAACTCCTTCACAGCCTCAAAGAGCAGGTTTTCAGGTGAGTTGAGCTCTTGGAGCTAAGTGCAACTTAGTTCCAGCTCTTTTAGTGCAGATCTGCCTCAGAAGTTTGTACCTGCCTGTGCTATTTGATTTGTGCCGTGGGTGTATCATAAATTGGTATTTTAAAGAAGAATGCAAAGCTGGATCTAGGATTTTTGCTCTAAGGGAAGATCATATATTTAATTGTAAATCAAAACGATAATCATTATATGCTTGTGGCTTGTTACAGAGCCAGCTCTGTATTGTTCAGGGGTTGAGACTATTTTCCTTCTCAGTTTCTGTGATTCTATAGTTGCAAATGTGACAAATAATGAGAAAACTAACATGGTTTCACCCCTGTTCGAGGATTGCACAGGAGGCACAAAGCCTTTCAGGGTAGGCAACAAATTGACAAAGTATAGACCAGCTAGATTAGATGGAGCCCTAAGGGCTGGGAGGAGATGATGTGGCATTCCAGTACTGGGAGCCAAACAGTCCTAAGTGAGACTTCCCGTTCACAACGTGACCCTGGCCATGCCCACAGCCAAGATCAGCATCTCAAGAGGCAGATCCCAAGCACTGGTTGGCAATTGCTTTGCTAAACTTTGTGCAGAACACGGCTGCCATCCAGCACTCGGAGCTTGCAGTGTGTGATGCATTTCCTAAATGTTTCAACCCTTTCAAATACAGATAGCCTGTTACGAAATTCATGTTAGTGCACGACAGGGCAGCCCTCAGCCTTCTCCAAAAAGCCTTGCTCCTTCTCTTCACTGTTAATATTTCTTTTGCTGCAGTGGATAACATCCTCCTGCCAGAGAACCGGGCTCATCTCTCCTTGGAGGCCCAGCTGAAGGAGCTGCTAGAGAAGCTGGACATAGTGAGCCCCATGCGGTCCAGTGGTGCCCGGACGCGACGCATCCGCCTCCTGAGACGGGAAATCAACTCCATTCGGCAGAAGTTGGCCCAACAGCAGAACAAGACCATGCCCAATGGGGAGCCTGTGCCGTGGGAAGAGGGGCTGGATAGAACGTTGAAGGAAGAGGATGAGGAAGGGGAGAAAGGTGAGAGGTTGCAACAGGATTTCACTTCTAACTCTCCTAGTTGAGAGCCAGCACCTGCTGTTCCTCCTGTCTGTGGCCTTAGTGGAAGACAGGAGTGACCCTGGGTAGTTTTGAGAATAACTCTTTCTAAAATGTTGACGCAGATTCTTTGTTCCTTTATCAGATGATGCCAAGCCCCCGCACCCTCCCACCCTGGAGCCCACGGGACCCGCACCCTCCTTCTCGGAGCTGGAGTCTCGGCAGGACCCTCCGACGCTCAAACCCATCAACGAAAGCAAGTCCTTGAACCAGCTGCAGAAGAAAGTGATGTCGGACAGGGAGTTCTTCGACAAGAAGGCGCTGCAGCGGGAGAGCCAAGCCTTCCAGCGCCTGCTGAGTGACAATGGCCTGAACGGACTCGCCTTGCCATCTGCAGACACCCCCACCAGCCCCCCCTTCAGTGGCGTGGGCCGACGGACATCTGTCCTTTTTAAAAAAGCTAAGAATGGGGTGAAGCTGCAGAGGGGCTTGGAATGCTCCCTGGAGAATGGGGAGGACCACGGGCAGAGCGACAGGGAGCGACAAGCCCGGAAACGGCCGCAGAGCAGGAGTTACAGCGAGAGCGACGGAGAGAAGTCGCCCAGGCAGGCAGGACAGAGAGGTGATTCCTGGGGAGTTCTCTTCCTTTTGTACACCTGGGAACTGCTAGGTAGGGCTGGGGGAGTGGGAGTGCTGAGGCCAGGTAAAGATGTTTGCACGCGAACTGCTCGCCTGAAACTCACTTTGTGCTTGGAGGACACAGTCACCAGAGCCAGAGGTGCCTGAGGAAAGCCTCACCTCTTCCGCAGGTTCCTAAAATGGGGCAGACAAGACATATCCGAGATGAGTTGCACCTCTTTTCTCTCCTGACTGTCCTGGAGTTTGTAGTAACTTAGTTCAGCTCTAGACAGCTCTCTTTTAGACATTTAAAGCTAATGGGATGAAACCCAGATTGGGTTGGAAGTAATTCTTCCTTTCACCAGTCAGCAGGGCTGCTGAGAGAAGGAATTTGCCATTTTTTGTAGAGCAAACCACCACGCCCAGCTGCTTGCAAAGATGTTGAATGGCCTGGCTGGAGATTCCAGGGTCTGTAGTAAGGGTTGAGAAGTGCTGGCATTCCTGCCCTCATGGGAAACTTAGTGTTGAGTAGACTACTCTGAGGAGTGAGGGCTTCCTTCTGCAGAAGTGATGTGTCTGTTTGGAAGTGTGCAGTGGACCAGTAACACAACACTCGTGTAAGATGAGATGGTAAACACTGCTTTTAAACCAGCTGTACTCTCAGTTCTCAGACTCAGATAAAATTAGAGGGAAGACCAAACAGGTTCCTTTTCGAATGAGACCCGTAAACAAGAATAAGCAGCCGAGATCAAATTTAGAAAGATTCAAGGTGAAGAGGAACACCTGAGTGACAGCAATGTGATTTCTTTCCAGTTCTGTGTTAACAGCCATCGTGGGACAGCTCCCAAGTGTAAGGCTTGACAGCCCATACCTCAAATACCATCTTAAAGTTATTTGGCTGTCGAAGGTTGTTCGTAAATAGAGAGTGGGAGGAAAGCAATTGCACGTTGGGGTTGACTTACCAGGACGGGTTAAAGGAAACGTGAATGTCTTCTCCAAAGAGAGGCTGCTAGTCGAGGGACACACTGTCATTGTGTGCCAGTAATTAAAGCAGAGAGGAGTTAGCCACTGTGGATGAAGCTCAGAATGAGAAGTTGAAATTTAAAAAGGAAAAACACAGGAAGGGTGCTGGAAAACCAGTGATAGCTAGGCAGTAATATTTTTCCTCTGCTGAAGAAGCACTGCTGTGTTTTTTTTTCCTGAATCGCAGCGCTGCTTTGGTGATTCGGTGCCTTGGACTGTTTCAAACACAATTGTTTTCTCCTAACTGCAGGGAGCGTCTGGTACACCAAGTCTGTGTTGCCACAGGGGCAGGTCAGCGTGATCGGGGCTGTCACACCAAGGTGTTGCCCAGAAGCGCGCTCCCTGTGGCAGTTGCAAAGTTAAAGCTGGAAAAATAATAGTGGCCTTGACACGATTTTGCCCTTTGTGTGGCTCATGGACTTCTGGGGAGCCCGCAGGAAACCTGGGGACTGTTGGATCCCCGTGCTGTGCTTAGGATGGGTAAAGGCAGTGGTTGCCTGCTTGTGCCTGCTCTGCTCTTCTTGGGGCAGCGCTGGATTAGTGCTTGGTCTTGTTTGTTTTTTTTTTTTCCTTCTGCACCTCTGCCTGTGCTGGGGAGGTTTGGTTCTTGTCTAAGCCCAGAGGTGATGCCAGCTCCCTCTGTAGGTATCCCTCTGGTGCACGGAGCAGGAAACCTGGCAGCAAAGGTAAGATTTCCAGTGCAGTCAGCGCCTGGGGCAAGGAATTGAAATATTCCACTGCAGTGACATTTGTACTGGCCTGAGGGAAGAGGGAGGGCTTCTACCCAGGGGGAATTTGCTTCCTCAGTGTCTGCTCTGCCTGTTGGAAAATCTCATTTTCAGATATTGAAGCAAACAATTTTTCCAGAGAAGTTTTGTTCTCAGTACGGAAGCTGTAACCAAATAAGCGATGGGTTCCTATGCCTGCTCTATGGGCAGGGACCAGCCTGGGAGCCAGGCCTGAGGTGAGGCAGGGATAAGTCAGTGTGAAGCTTCCACGTCTTTTCCAAATGCACTTGAAGCCAGATGTGCAAGGGCTTCACTCCTCAGCCTGTGTCTGGCCTTGCCCAGTGAGCCGTGTGCTGCATGGAGCTCTCCTGCTCCATCCCCAGGCACTTCCCCAGCACTCGCTGCTTCTTCAGCCCAATTTCCCAGGTGTGGGGAGCAGAAATACCTCTCCCTGGTCACCTTCGGGTTCCGGCTGAGCCTGGGGAGCTCAGAATTTCCCTCTCCTGTTGAAGTGCTCAGCATCTTTGTGACTGCTCCTGCCTTTCCAGGTCAGCAGGCCCGGACCCTACCGAGTTTTGGCAGCGTCCCCGTGTGTTGTTGCTGTTTCTTGGGGCTGATTCCCATTTGTCTCCTTGGCAGGAGTGACCAACGGCTTTGCGAAGCACGCAGAAAACGGCTCCGACTCCGAGTGTGGCTCAGGCCTGAGCGGTGGGCTGGTGCTTGAAGCCTGCAGGTAAGACCTCTGCTTTGCAGTGATCCTAAACGTTAGCTGCCGAAAGAGGTGTATAACTTCGCTGGTATAGCTAAGGTTTGGTTAGCGTCTCCATCATAAATCGATTTTCCAAGGCTTAAAATTTGGCCACAGCACAGTTGGTTTGGGGTTGAAATTAACATTTTAACCCTGGAGCAAACTTTGGGGGGGATCCCTGTGTTCCTCATCCAGAACTTTTGAAAAAAAAAACGAATGTGTGCATTGTGGAGCAGCAAACAAGAGGAGCTGGCATCTTGTTAGTTGGCCTTTTAGCTCATGACCAGCTTTGTTTAAAGCATGGTTTGGACAAAAAGATAAGCCATTATGTGCCTTCATTCCTTCAAATGTTTTAGCAAATACTTGGAAAGGCCCGAGGCAACAGGCAGTGTTCTTACAGGTATGCAGAGCAGTGTTTTTGTCTCCTTTCCTGGTGTTGCTCGAGGGCCTTGTGGTGCCTGTGTCTTGGGAAAGAGGCAAGGCCTAGGTTTGGAGGGAACGAGCTCTCTGCAAGGGTAGGAAGTGGTGGCAGAGAGATCCCAGTCCACAGTCAGGGTCTGGGCAGCCCTAGGGGAGTACACAGCACCCCAGTGAGTTATCTCACAAAGGGCTTCCGATGCTTCTCTGAGCTGGCATCCACCCCCCTCCTCCTCCCTCCCCTTTTCTCTGGGTTTTGTACCCAGATCTTCAGCTTGAGCATCACTGCCTCTCCTCTAAGTCGGGTATTGCCGCTGTCCCCGTGCAGATCTCACAAGAAACTACTGCAGTAAAATACTGTAAGTCGAGAAGCTGCGTGGATGGGAACAAAAAGCAGAGAGCCGGAGTCACGCGGAGTTGTAATGTCATTTAAATGGGAGCCCTTGAGTCACGCAGAAATCCTCCACGGGGTGAGGATGAACTCAGAACAGGACAAGGAGCCAGAAACTCGCTTTCAGACCGTGTCTTGGTCCCATGGCCCTGCTATATTTACCTCAGTTTCCCCATCTGGAAGCGAGAGAGACAAAACGGAATTCACAGGGGAGCGTGGGGGCTTGTTAGTTGATGTTTGCAAAGTACTTTGAAGATGAAAAGTGCGGTGTAAGTGCTTATTACAGTAATTGCAAGCAATTCACATAGCAAAAATTGCATTAGAGCTGTGTGACACCCACAAAACAAGGAATTAAAAACAAGCTGATGGCTCGTGGAGAACTTGTACAATTATTCTATTTAGGAGCAGCTCTGTTTACTGCTTTTTTCTCCACTCTTTCTTTTTGAGCACCAAATAGAATGGGGTGGTTATTAGAGAGTTGTTACAAATAATTACAAGAAGAGAAAAAAAATAGGATTGCCTAAGATGGAGACGGTCCATTTTCTGAAATGTGTGTAGTAGGGGGGTAAAAGGATGTTCAGAACTTGTTCAGTTGCTGATAGATCGTACCAGAGGGCTGCTCTGTCCTCTCTGAAGTCTACACACAACTGGGTGAGCCCACGGGAGTGCCGAACATCACTGCATCACCTCTCCAGCATGAAGTCCTTGCTGGGTTTCTTCCTCACGTTAATAGTGAGGTTTTTATGAGGCTCCCTTCATCACTCGTGGAAAAGCTGGGGCAACGTCCAGCGTTTCTGCACCAGAAGAGACGTTTTGCTCAAGTATTCGGTGTTCTTTTCACATCAGGGAGGCACCAGTGCAGTAATTTTCTGGTATTTTAAACGGGGGTGTCCATTTATTTGGCTGTGTGTTCAAGGGTAATCTGTTTTTTCCTAATTCCCTGCTTTTCCTTTGTTGTTCCAACAGTGGTTTGATGCCTCCCAAGCGAAGTCGAGGGAAGCCAGCCCTGTCTCGGGTGCCCTTCTTGGACGGTGTGAACGGAGACTCCGATTACAGCAGCTCAGGTGAGAGCAGCTCACGGGGACTCTGCTTTGGGGATCACCTCGCTCCTGTCCCCCAGCATGACAGGGCTGAGACCCCACCTGAAGCAGGGGGAGCAGGGCTCAGCAGCCCTCCAGGAAGCACACAGTTGGCACGGTCACGATGCTAACCTCCGTGTGTGTTACCACCCTGCTTTTTACCAAGTTATGCTATTGCATAAAAGGTTTTTCCTGCTTTCACTTTGCCTGGTTGCTGTGCCCTGTATTCTCCTCGGGTATTTGCTTTCCGTTCTGGTGTAACGTCTGGCACGGCCTTCTTCAGATGGGGGACTAGTTCTCTGTAATGCTGCTGCAGTACAAACAGTAAATGATAATTACAAGACAGGTCTCTCTGGAGATGACTTCATAGCTCTTCCCTCTTGTATTGCTATCCTTGCTTTCAAGGTCTTCGTAACAAAGTCGTTGTCTTTGTCAGACTGCGCTATCCAGTAGTGTAATTAAGTCACACTCCTCTAATGCTCCCCAAGGCAACACACCATTCTTCCAGCACTCACGTGGCCAGATTCTCATCTTGGTTACGGGGTGTCATTGACAGAGTCATTGCCGGTTTACGCTGGTGTCTCTGAAGTAAGAATTCAGCTTTGGCATCCCGGTATGCCCGTGCCCTTCTGTACAGCTCCTGTGCACTGGCTCCTGTCTCCGCGGGAGCTGTTATCATCCTGGACCCTTCGTGCTCAGCAATCTGCTCTGGAAATAAGCTTACAGAGAGGGGCTGGTGTCAGGAGAATCGGAATCACACGATTCTGTGCTTTATAACATCGTTTCATTAGCAGAAGAATGCACTTGGAATGTAATAACGGAGAAGCACATCAGATCTGCCTTGGCACTGCACTCATTTGGGTTGTGTTCGGCGTACTCTAGATTCAGTTTGACTTGTGGTAAAGTCGGAGTATTGACCATTCCCCCCAGAGGAAGCACTGCTTGCTGTAAAATTCGCAGTAATGAAAATTGCTCCTTTTCCAGGGCCAGGAGCTAGCAGATGAGTTATTCATGTCTTGAATAGATCTCCTGCAACATTTCTGACCCGAGTTTGAAAAAATTGGTAGCTAACAGACTTCTGTCAATGAGAAGCAGGCATTTCCTACAGAGATCAAATACTCTCAACCTATGTGACATCAGAATTGGCTGGATATTTGTATTTACAAGGAGTAAAAAGGAGCTCTCTGAGCAGAGGTCCAAATCAATCTCAGATACAGCTTCATCAGTCCCACTGAGGGTGGATTTAGCTTGGTGGAGCGTAATGGACCAAATTCATCACTTTTATACCCATTTGGTTTCAGCAGTGTTGCAGCTATTCATTTCAGAGCGCAGTTTGCTGAACCTGATCTAATGGAAAGTGTCCCTGGGGGTGGAACTGGATGGTCTTGAAGGTCCCTTCCAACCCCAACCATACTATGATTTCTCTGATATTATGATTCTACGTGGGTGCATGGATTTAGACCTATGATTTAGGAGAACAAGTATCTTAAGTCTGTACAGACAGACCATAAAAAGAGGCTGGACATGTATGGATGTGGATACCAAATGTATGTAGGTTCAAACGGTAAGTGGCTTTCCATTTTACCAGGAGTTGGACTTGATGATCCTTACGGGTCCCTTCCAACTCAGGATGTTCTATGATTTGCTCTCTGTCTTTATTAAGAGAAATGGTTTGGAATTGTGTATATGTGTATGTCGGTGACTAGATGTATGCCTTTGTGTGACAAATAAGTGGACAGTAGGTTTGTTCTCGGCATAAGTGAAAGTCCAGCTCTCTGCTTGCTGCCTAACCCAACAGGATAAAAGAAATTGAAACAGAAATATTGTCAACGTGCTTTAAGTGCAAGTCGTTCAGCTGCTTTAGCTGACTGCCACCAAGACAAGGCAAGCCATCAGGACTGGGTTAGGTTGGGTGGTTTCTTGTGTTACTGCAACCTCCGTGCTGGTACCCAGGCCCTTGTAAGCCATGTCTCCTTCTGTCCCTTAGGCAGGACTCTCCTGATGGCCTTTGAGAGTCAGGCTGAGCTGGAGCCCTTGGAGCTCGTGTGGGCCAAGTGCCGTGGCTATCCCTCCTACCCTGCCTTGGTAAGTACCTTCTGCTCTCTTGCAGTCTGTAGCAGCAGCGCAGGTACCCCAGAGCACGGTGCTAGCGTGCAGTGTAGCCAGACAGAGAAGGAGAGCATCTCAAAATCATGCAATATGTGGCTTTTGGTTTTTGTTTTTTTTTTTGCTTTTCACAGTTCATTTTCCCTGTGCTCATAGTTTCAGAGCCCTCTCGTCTCCCTCTCCACTCTGCAGTACTATAGGGATGAGAAGACTTAAATTTTGTGAAGGCAGGCGCTGGGTGCCACTGGCGTCTCACTGCCCGTACGTTTTCTTACCAGCGAGTACAGCTGTAGGTGCCCAGCTGGCCTTATGGTGTATATAGACCCTCTTGCAATAGCTGTATGTTTGACTTGAAAATGAGAATGTATGCATGTTCTGACACCTAGTCCTCTGAACAGTGCTTCTTTAATATTTACCCTTTTTAAATATTTAACTGTTAGTGTGAAATCCATAAACTTGGCTTCAGTGAGCACCATGCTCAGTTCCAAAGTAGGATAACGTGCAGCTAGTGCTAGGAAGTGCCAGTAGCACTGCAGGCTTTTAACTGCTTGTTAAGTTATCAACGGAGAGAGATTGCTGAAGTAAGTATAAAAGAAAGAACATGGACTGTGTCTTCTTGTTTCTGCTACTTTTAAATACATCCCTTGAGACGCGGCTCTTCCAGCCGTCTCCGTGTAGTTTCTGCCTGGCTGCAGCCGTTCCCCGAAGTACCTTTATGGCTGGGATCCCTAAGAGAGACAGCGCCTGTGACTGCTGAGAAATTGCAGGGGGCTGAAAGCAAGCGTAGTCGTCACGGAAATTATACAGGTCTCTAGATCCAAACAGCAGAGCTGTGAAACCATGCGTAAGCTGACACAGCACGTATGCCCGGCCGTGGCTGAGTACAGTTCTGATGCTGTCAAAAAGAGCAGATTCTGCTAAAAGAGTGACCCTCAGCCGTGCTTTTACTCTAAGTAGGAATCCGGAGGAGAGACCAGCTTTGGATCTGCCTGCCGTATTGGCCAGCCAAAGCGTTTTTTAGATCACGATGTGGCTACAACCAAAGTTAGATTGTGCTTTAGCGCGGCGAGGTTGCCCAGAAATAAGGCTTTTTTTCATAGCAATGTGTCGTGGTGGTAAAGTGGCTTAAAAAATCCCACAGCTGGCCAGTGTCAAAGCCAAGCTGCTTTTTTGAGCCCTTAGAAGCCAGGATCAGGAGGCAGAGAAGAGAAGACCTGGCGTTATATCCACATTTCGCTGCTTCGTTCCCCTCCTGTGATCACACAGCACAAATGTTGGACACTGACATTTCTGCTTGATGTAGGGGCAATTGATGCATTTGTTGTAATTTCTCTCCAAAATGAGTGTAGTCCGCGCTCCCCTCGCCTGATAAAGCCACAATCGCTTGTCAGCTCTCTTAAAATACTGGGTCTGATTCTGATCTAATAACAGCATAAATCTCAGCCGTGCCGCTAAAGTCAGTCGAATCGCACCAGAACGGAGCTGTTGTGAAATAACATTATGCCTGCTGAGTACAGCAATGGTCTTAAATTTATCGCACGGGTTTGGAGAGAGGGAGGGAAATCCTTTGCTGAACACAACCACGCTGAGTTTGTGCTTAATTACCAATTAGCATATATGCATCTGCAGCCACACAGAGCCACATACTTCTGTCCTTTCGCTTTTTTGTTAATACCAGGTGCTTGGCTGTTGGGCTGACTGGTTTCCTTTCCAAACTGAAGCCTTGAGGATAGGAGAATTCGTTTAAAAAGAGCTGCTGAGATAGAGGAGCAATTGGCCTACCCATCCTAAGTAGGTTTTAATTGTGTAGATTGGATAAGTGGAAAGAACAGGAAAAATAAACGCATTTTCTGCAGTGCTTGAGGGTGTTTGTGCTTAAATATCCTTTCCCTGTGTCCCCAGATAATCGACCCCAAGATGCCGCGTGAGGGTTTGCTCCACAATGGAGTCCCCATCCCGGTCCCACCCATGGACGTGTTGAAGCTGGGGGAGCAGAGGCAGACGGAGGCAGGCGAAAAACTCTTCCTTGTCCTTTTCTTTGACAACAAGAGAACCTGGTGAGTGCTGCGGGAGAGAGGGAAGACTGAACATCATCCTTGGTGTACGGGAGCGTGCAGGAGTTATTGTGACGATGGTGTTACATGTAAATCAGAATTTAAATATGCAGCGATCAAGGCAAGTCTAAATGGGGAAAAGCCGGTCTGCTTTTCCCTGGCCCAAGAACGTGACATTTGACCGCTCCGTTTCCGTGCTGAGCAGCACGACAGCCTTCACCCGGGGGTCACAGCACCACAAAAACACAGACACATGAAGAGCCAATTTAGTGGTCAAAATCTCTGGCAAATTAGAGGGAGCGTTTTGCTTCAAAACACAAGCAGGCTCAGCAGCCAGCTTCCCTGCTGCACAAAAGATTTGCCAAGAATCTCCAGGGTAACATTTTCAAAATGCTGGATTTTTTTTTTTTCCATATTTAGACCTGAACTAACAGCCTGATTTTTCAGAGGTAGCGATACCTGCGGTTTTCAAATGAAGCCATTTGTTTTAAGATGGAAAATGTAGGTGTAAGCACCTGGTTCAGGGCAAGAGAAATATCTCAGGGCCTTTTACTGTTCTCAGGAAGAATGAATCTGCTGATTTCAGTGTCGGTGGCTGACCAGGCTCATGGGGTAACAATAACCCAGACATACAGTAAGCCACAAACCAGTGAAGTGCCTTAAAAACGAGCAATAAGGCTTTGAAATCAGCATGTGAAACAATGGGAGGCTTGTAAAATTGGAGAGTTGTGCAGGAAGAGGTGAGTCCCCCTAACGAGGCAGGCAGCCGTCCGCTGAGCCTGCTGGACTATTTAACCTGCAAATGCAACAGGAACCAAGGAAATAAACAGTAACACAGGAGCGGGTGTCTGCGCACCGCTGGGATCAAAGATCTGCAGGGTTTAAACTGAGGACAGAGCAGATGCTGAGCAGTTGGGGCGCACATGCAAATGGAGGAGAGAGTAGACTTGCCTATTGTTCTCTTTCCTCTATAAACCGAGACACCAACAGTTTAAAAAGGAGCCTCACGGGACTTCAGGAGCCCTCCTCCTCCTTCATCTCCTTGATGTAGTCTTTACCTGCAGCCCTGGAAGGGTTTTTAGGGGAAAAAAAAACCCTTTTCCTTGTCTCGGAAACTCCTGGGACGACCTCCTTGTCCTGAGCCAGGCACATGGGAGCAGTCAGCCTCCTGCAGAGAGCTGGGGGGGATGCTGCGAGGTCGGGATTCCTCCGGGTATTGGCTCTTCTTTCCCCAGCCTTCCTCTGTGCCCTTGGTGACGGGGTTTTGTGCTCTTCCCGCAGGCAGTGGCTCCCGCGTGACAAGGTGTACCCCCTCGGCGTGGACGACACCGTGGACAAACTAAAGATGATGGAAGGCCGAAAAACCAGCATCCGCAAGTCCGTGCAGGTGGCGTACGACCGAGCCATGATTCACATGAGCCGCGTGCGGGGAGATCACCCCTTCGTTACGTCTAATTACCTGTAACGGGTCGGGGCAGCCGGTCCTCCTCCTCCAGACCCCGTGCTCACCGGGGGGGTCAGAGCAGACCGCTCGTGCGCTGAGCAACCGGGGGCTCGCTGCCAGCGGGGAACGGGGCAGCTTCCACCCCTTTGTGTCCTCGTGCGAGGTGCGCCGTTCCCAGCAGCCGCCAGCACTCCTCGAAGTACCCTGACACGTGCCAAAAAGCCTGTCCAGCTTCTTTCTGAATGTGTCTCGCCGAAGAGCTGGCAGGAGATGAAATGTCTAAGTCTCCAGGGCCGGGAGGAAGGTGTTAGGAAAAGCTGCTGGGCGGCGGGAGCCGCGGTGAGCTGACGTTCGGACCCTCGCCCCTGCCTCCCCCGTGCCACCAGGGTTTGCAGTCACCAGCCAGCCCTGAGCGATTCCCGGGAACCCGTCACCGCTGTAAGCAAACCAGGATCCTTCATGGAAATCCCAACTGGACTTTCTCGTGCCAAATTTACCCTGACCGTCACTGGCCTTTTTATTTTTGTTTAGATGACGTTGATTGTCCCATCACGTTCAAGAAATTGTAGCCGGGAGTTGGTAGCACGCTGTTCCTGCCTACGTACGTGTTCGTGTTGGGTTTCTTGCATTGCATTTAGAGAAGTTTGAGATATTTTGGTAACCTTCCCCTCTGCTACACACACTTAACATGCACAGAGCTTTAAATATAAAAAGCAAATTATCTGCTTTTATTTTTTTTTTGGTGTGTGTTGATGTCCTAGAATTTTTTTTGGTAGTTTCACATTTAAATTCTGATTTCCGTGACTGTGCTTGTTTCAGCCACATTTCACATCATGGTTTAGTACAGAATTGAGTCTATAAGCAAAGATGATTTCCTTTTTTGAAGAAACAAAGCTAATTTTGGAGGTGTCCAAAGAGCTAGAGCAGCTTTGCAGGCACTGAGGTTGATCAGGGTTGGAGGGAGATGCATCGTTTGTGTTGGTTTATGCACATTTGGTGTGAGGCTCCTCTTCCTTTCTTCCTTCTTTTCTGTCTCTTTCAAGTTTTCCTCGGGCTTGGTTTGGGTTGAAACCGAGCACTAAGTAGAGCACACGACCATTTTGCCTTTTCGCCTTCTCTCACACACGTCTGTCCCTTCCCTAGTGTGTGGGTCTCCAGCGTTGTCATCCTTAAAAACCAATGAACCCAGCTCTGCTGACAGCCCCTGTTTGTGTCTGGGTTTGCACGGCAAAAACAGGGACAACTGACGTTCGGAAACCGATGACAAAACCTTTTCTATTAGCCAAGGACTTTTGATTTCTGATCTCTTCTGTTGTGTATCCCTCTTTGCTTTCCCATTTTTAAGAACCAAAGGCGCAGAGCAAGATTGTAGATTGAATATCACCATTTCGCTTTTTAACTCGGTATTTTTTTATTATTTTAACTTTTTCATACTGAAGAGAATGTGGGGTCAAAATAATAATTAATAATAATGAATAGCGGGGAGTAATCACTGCCATTTCTACTTGGTCTACTTTTTTAAAATACCACTTCTTATACATTGGGACACGGAACCACACTTTAAGGAAGATTCCTGTAACATATAGAGAAGGGGCATAGGATTTTGTAATAATAATAATAATAAATGCCTACGGAGTGTGGCTAGGGAAGGATGTTGTGTATATAGTTGTAAGATACTGTTCTAAATTATTTAGACCTATTGTCACCGTTCTTGAAGTCCTCAGTTGTGTTGCTGGGTCTTTTATATGCCCGCGGTGTAATTTATTTCGAGGAACATACACTTCTCCAGGTGGTAGCTCAGCTGTGGACTTGTGACCTGTGTATATGTTCTGAGATCTTGGGGTTTGTTTGTTTCGTTTTCTTTTGTTTTGGTTTTTTGTTTGTTTTTTTTTTAATGACATTTTAGGATTTGGATTGGCTAATATCCTGCTGTTGCTACGGGACCTAAACGTTACTGTCAGTCTGCTGTAAAGCACAGATTGCTCTATTTATTGTAGAAAGTGAGTTTATTTGCTTTCTAGAACTGTTTATATCAGATGGTATAAGAGAGGTAATATGAAAATCTATGCTTGTAAAGAGAAAACAAATGCTAATTTTACCTACTATAATCTGACTGTCTGAGACTATATTTTCTCTCTGAGAAATAAATGTTCTAATGTATAAAAAAAAAAAAAAAAAAGAGTCCTGATATTTAATTAAATTCACCTTTATTTAATTTAATTAACTTAATAAATTTAATTTAGCTGCTGTACCTACAGCAGCTGAACCTGGGCAGGGCTGGGAGCCTGATGGCAGCTGTGGCTGAGGGCTACGGGGCAGCAGCACTGGGCACAGCTGACCTGAAGGCCACAAAAAGCACAAAAAAAGCAGAAAAAAAGCAAAGCTGTCCTGTGTGACGGCTCCAAGCACCCATCCTGCTGCTCCTCAGTGCTGCCTGGCCACGAGCACCACCCTGGGATGCTCTCTGTGCCTCCCCAGCAGCCTTGCTGGGGCTGTCTTACTGCAGTTTTCGTTTCTGAGCCTCGTAGAGCAGAAACAAACCCCGGCTCGCCGTCCCTACCCTCTCTGGGCACAGCCTGACCCAGCGGGATGGGTGAAGTTCCGCGGGGGTACCTGCGAAGGCTTTATGGTGTCATTTCCTGGCTCAGCGAGCGCTGCAGATGCGTGGGGAGGCATTAAAAGGTGAGGGCCTAACTTGCTTTTTAATGTTTTCTACCTGTTGCAAGATCGGGATGCGGGAGCAGCACGGGGGCTCTGCAGCTTCCCAGAAGGAAAGCCCCAAAAAAAACAGCAGCCGTGGCCCTGCATCAGTCCACCCGCCTGATCCATTCCACGCAGGCGTTTCGGTTGGCATTAGTAGGTATTAATGAACTAGCTTCCCTCCACCTCCTCCTTTTCCTCTTTTAACAAACAAAATGATGATTTAGGGAATTACTCTGCGGCTAAAAGGTTTCCATGACAATGGCACCAGCAGCAGCCGGCCCCAGTCCCGGTGCTCGCAGCTTCTCCCCGTGGGCCAAGGGAAGCTGAAAAACCCATGGGGGTAATAGGGCTGAGCCCCAAATTAACACCCTGCAGCCCGATTGTAGCACACGGGGCAGGGATTTAGGGGCTTGGGGTTGCCCCCGGCCCTTTTCTGAGACCTGGGGCTGAGCCGATCCCTCCCAGCCCAGTGGCCACCAACAAAGCAGCGCTGCTTTGGGCTTTGCAAGGGGTAAATATTTCCCTGGGGGGGAAATACGGAGAGAAAGGTTCAGAGGGGCAGAGCAGGGAGAAGCAGAGGCCGTGGGATGAAGAGCAAACCTCAAGCCCCCCTGCCGTCCCCGACCCAAAGCGCTCCGGGCCCCCCCCCCCCACCCCCAGCCTTGCGGGGGGACCCCTCCTGTGTGATTTCAATTCTCTGAAAAAAAAACCCAAACCACAATTATTTTCCCCCAGAACGGTACAAAAAGGAGCATTTCCAAATTTTAGGGACAGGAAAAGTGAGGCCCAAGGGAAGGAAACGACTTGCCCGCAGCCCCCTGGGGCCGACCGAGGACCTGCCCCCCCCAGCCCCTGCGCAAACAGCTCACGGGCAGACCACTGAGCTCAGCCCCCCGTTGGCTCGGGTTGGTTTTTCCTTTTTCTTTTAATCAGTCATGTCAAACTACCCCCCGCCAGGTCCGTCTCGGAGAAAACAACAAAAGGCACACACGAAAATAAAAGTCCAAACGCCTGAGAGAAATTAAAAACACATACTCCAGATCAGGAAAGCCATTTCTTGAGACACTGTTTGGAGTTTTATTGGCAACAAGGCTCTGCCTTCCACATGCTTGGCCCCGGCCTCACGGCCCGCTGCCTCTTCGCACCGGGCACCCCCACGTCCTGCCCCAACAGCCCCGAGAAACCCCAGCGGGGTCCGGACCCGTCCCCTGCACCCAACCCCGGCAGGACAGGGACAGCGTCCATCCGCGGAAGAAACCAGCCCAATAAAACATTCCCGCTTGGTTTCGGTTAAGAACCGAGGGAGGTGAGGCCAAGCCAGCTGTGCTGGGGCCCCGGAGGATGTGTCCAGACCAGGGGGAGCACCGGGGGCAGCCAGCGCCGGATCTGGGACCCTTTGTGCCCGGGAGAGCCCCCGGCAGCACTGGCACCGCTGTGCCCTGCGGTGCCGGGACCGGGCACCGTACCCTGTATCTCCTCGCCCTGCTCTCCCCCTGGGAGCTCCCCTCTCCTTTAACCCCCCCAAATCCCCTTTGTGTGAGATTTATCGACCGCACAGCTCCCTGACAAACCCAACACCCCAAAAACACAGTAGGGCAGAATCAGCTGTGGCTCCCCCCTCACCTCCGGAGGGGTCCAAAGCCCTACAACGCTGTACCCAGGCAGCCTTCACAGGCGTGGAGAGGATGGGAAGAACAAGGGATGCATGTTATAAATATAAAATCATATCTGCTACAAACAGAAGGACTGATATTGTACATCTTCGACCCATATACACAAGAACACGATATACACAGAACGCCTTGGAGGAGCGGGGGCTCGGCGAGGGGCGTTAAGGAGGCCCCCGCTCCCCCCACGCCAGGAGGGGTTGTACCGACGGCACGTCGGTCGCAGAAGGTCTCGGCGAGCCGACGAGCATCACTCGAAGCACACGTGGGTGAAGTGGGGCCCCCGCCGTGCCCACCACGCCAACACCTGGAGGAAGGCGAAG
The DNA here is from genome assembly GCA_011076525.1 of Nettapus auritus. NCBI lineage: Eukaryota > Metazoa > Chordata > Aves > Anseriformes > Anatidae > Nettapus > Nettapus auritus. Next base: position 1,610,607 of record CM021790.1, read on the forward strand.
AGGATGGAGAGGAGAGGGCAGAGCACGAGCAGCTCCCTCGCGAACCCACAAAGCGCTCGGGGTCTTCGGACGCTCGGAGTGAAGCCAGGCCCTGAGAAAACTTCTTGCCCTGCAGCCCCGGGGAAGGTCTCCGGCCAGGCAGTCTCTGATAAGGCATTTTCGTCTGGGAGTTGGATCAAACTGCGGCTGAAGAGAGAAGGGAGGGGGCTGGGGCAGCGCACACGGGTGCGAGGCGGCGAGCACGTGTGTACGCGTGTGCAGCGGGGGGCGAACACGCGGCAGCAAAGCCAAGGCAGTCAGCAGCTGGACAAGCCCTGGGCCGGGGTGGGAGAGGACAGGAGGGCTCCGTCCTCGGTCAGTTTTTCTGCAAAGCTGCCCCCGAGCCCCTTCGAGCCTCTCTCCCTGGCTCGGGCCACCGGCAGGGCATGAAATACTGACGGTGGTTGGAGTGGCACACCAGGCGCGCGGAGTGGCAGACAGGCACACAGAAGAGTTAAGACAAGTCGATGTGAGCTTTGTACAGCGAGGGAGCAGCTCCCGGCTGGAGTGTCCGAGGGACTCGGGACGACAAAATGCCACAGTGATCAGATTGGGCCAGGAGGAGGAGGTGGGCACAGGGCAGAGGAGGGAGTCGAGTCCTGGCACCTATCGGCGGTAATGATTGGGAGCGTCTGCAAACATGTACTTGAGTCTGTAGGCTTCAGCGAGCAGGAGTCCGATCTCTTCGTTGCCCCAGTGTATCGTGGGCAGGTTTTGTAACAACATTAGAAGGCCCTGAAAGAGGGGAAGACGCTTAGTTTGGGGCAGCTGAAGGCAGAATACGGCTCCAGAGCAGGCTCAGGGCACGAACAGAGGCGGTGACCTTCCCTCGTCACTCTCACAGGTCCAAAAGGCTCAGAGGCAGCATTAAGGAGCGCTCGTGTCCCGCTCTGAATGAGGGGAGCGCCTCAGATGCTCCCAAACCACGATGGGACTTACTGCGACCAAAGCTCGAGCCCAGGGAAGAGCCGGTGTTTGATGTCTGCAGCCTCCAGCTGAGCACAGCGGCTCAGAAGTTACTTTTAGGCAAAGATCCCGAGACCAGACGATCTGGGAGCCAGTCCTGAGGCGGTGGGTGACCAGGCCCACGGTGGGCTCCCACCTAGGGCAGTTCCCTCCCCTCTTCCCCAGAGGGAACTACCCCCGCTCCCAGGGACTTACTTGGAAGTCTTCCTCATCTAGGATCTCCTTCCGCCACTTGATCAAGAAGGCGGCGCAGACGTACAGGTGGAAATGCGAGAATCCCTCCGGCTCCGACTGCGGACAACAAAAAGCTCCGGGTCAGCTCCAGCAGCTCCACCAGACACAGACGTCCGACCGCCCCCAGCGATCTGGGAAAGCCCCAGGGGCACCCTGCTTTGTTTTCCTCCTCTCCCCGCCGCACGAAACCTCCCCTGCGCGGGGAACGAGCCCCGCAGCGAGCGGCCTGCGTACCTGGTAGGTGTCCCAGAGGCGGATGGTGCAGCGCAGAGGCAGCTCCCTCATCAGCAGGTTGTTCATCCAGCGGAAGGCGAACTGCAGGTATTCGACCTCGTACTTCCTAAAGTGGTTATGTACCTGCTCTGAAACAGCACGCTTCACTTACACACCTGGCGAGCACCGTGCCCCAGCTCCCGCGCGAGGCACTGCCCCCGGCACACCGGCTTCCTCACGCTCCAAGGCTGAGACCTCCTCCCAAACGCCTCCACTACTCATCCTGGGCTACCTCGCCAGCAAATTCCCGTCCCCAGGGGGCTTTTTGGCCAACCCAAGCTTCCACACCTTGCAGGCGAGCATCAAACCCCTGCGCGAAGGGTGCTGCTGGCAAAGGGAGCCTCGTGCTGCCCAAATCCCCTCGTCACCTACCATCGATCCGGCTGACCAGCTCCTCCAGGGCTTTCACTTTCTTCTGGATCCCCGGCTGTGCAAAGGTGTAGTTATCCTGGGGGGAGAGGCTATCGGTCACAAGCAGCAGATCTAAGAACTACAAAAAAAACCCCACGCCAGATCCCCAGCTCTGCAGGAAGCCAAGGCAGCCACCAGGCAGCGAGACGAGGCTGCCGAGCGCCGGGATTTGCCTGCTGTGAGGTCCCCGGTGGGGCAGCACTGCTTGTACAGCTGCAGCAGCTCATTTCCCCAGGATTTTGCCCCCCCGGATCATGCCCAATGAAGCAGAAATCTCTGAAACGCTGGGAGCTGCTGTCAGAGGACCAAGAGCCCCGCGGCCCCCGAGGCTCACCTGTATCCCGTCCAGCAGTTTGCTCATGCACCAGAAGCTGTCGGCTTCGATGCTCCGTAAAACGTCCTGCGACAGGTTGGTCACGTCGAAGTTCTCCACGTCCTCCTCTGCGAAACAGACGGGGAAGAGGATCAGGGGGGTAGAGGACACCAGGGGGGCTCACGGGGACACCGAGGGGCTTTGAGGCTGATCGCACGCAGCTGCCCAACAGGTCTCTGGGCAGAAAAGTTGCCGAGTTAATTCCGGCGCGGAGCCTGGCAGCAGAACTGGGGGGACTGCAGAGCCTCTCCTCCTCGAGCTGGGCTAAGAGGAGAGCTCCAGCCAGCAGGAGCGGCCCCGTGCACGGAACTTGCTGCAAGGGCTGCGCTGGGAGCAGAGGCCCCCAGGAGGGCAGCAGCCGGAGGCATCCGCGGGAGCCGTCACCGCTAAATTGAATCAACGGATGGCAGGGCTGAACGGGCTCGTCTCCAAACCCAGATGCTCGGAAATCCGAACGGGCATCTCTGAGATCTTGCTTGGAAAGGAGCACGAGATGGAGAGGAGCCAGGCCACCCTCTTGGCTTAGATATTCTGCCACAGGGCACCGTGAAAACCGACGACACCGGATCCCGGTGGCAGAGGACGGGAAGGGACGGAGCAAATTCCCACCTCTGCTCCTCACCCGGGGCAGGGCTCAGCTCCGGAGCTGCCCCGCTGAGCTTTAGGACAGGCTCAGGCTTCAGCTGCAATAGTCTGGCAATCCCGTAGTGTAGAAAGCTGTTTCCCAGCTGTAGGTCATCCAAAAATTAGCAGTCACTCCTCTGCAGCACCCTCAAACGCTCCAGGTAATTAGCAAGGCAGGCAAAGCCTCTGTGTAGCTTCTGACCTGAAGCCTGGCTTCGAATCCCAAGCTCTTAAGCCAGAAGGGGATGGGAGATGTTGTTAGCCTGGCTAGAAAGTGGAAGGTTTCAGTGACTTTGGACCAGACCCTACAATATTTGTCAGGCAGGATTTCTCTGTCACTAACGGAGTCTTAGGAAATCCTTTTTCCTTCTCCTCGCAGACAAAAAGAGATGATGGGCACAGGGATTACGGCACGCTGGCGTTAAGGTCAGCCCCAAAACACAGCTGGTGCAGGGGAAAGAGTAAAAATCCCCTAAGTGACAAGGACTTGAGCTCAGGCTGAGAAGAAAGCCACAAGCAGCAGGGAGAAGTCGATTTGCCTTCCGAAAGCCTCGGCTTGACAGCCACACCTGCACTGGCAGCACAGGCTGGGAATCCTTACCCAAACCCTTACCCATTTATTTTACCTGCTCAGCGGGGTCTCTTTACGCTTCGCTCCCCCTAGAGCAAAAGCGAGCTCCAAATTCGAGCTCTGAGGGCACCGGGCCTTTGACAAACCCCCCCCCCAGTGCCTCGGAGGCCCCATCCTCCTCCAAGCCAAGCACATCCAGATGCAAAACCACCCCGAGCACTTCAGCTTGCGAGGAGCTCGGCGGGGTTGTGACACCGAAGGGGATTCAAGCAGGTAGCAAAGACGCTCTTAAGGTCAAGACACATCTCCAGCGTGACTCGGGAGCCGCAGGGCGCATCCCCTCCGGCAAGGCGAGCTTTTGGGGTGCCAGCACTTCACACCATTTCCAACGGTGGGGTTGAGAGGCAGCTTTCAAGCGCTTTTACGTCCCTTACCGACGTATTCAGAGAGGAACACGACGAAGAACGGGGTGACCAGGTCATTGATGCCCTGTACGTAGCCGCTGGCTGGGTGTCGGATGGCCCAGATGAACAGGATCCTTTCAAAGATCTGGGGGAGAAGGAAGGAAAGCCGGTACCTGCGTTAGCCGTGCACAAAGGAAAGGCAGAGAAGCCAAACTGCAAAGCTCAGGGAGCTTAAGCGGTCCGACCCCGCTCGCAAACAGCCCGACCCTACGGCGATGCGGGGCAGGAGCCTCGCTCCCCCTCACCTCCTGGACAAGCGGCTGCTGGAAAAGGGGGATGAGCGGGTTGGTCCTCGGAATGTCGATGTGGATCTGGAAAACAGCGCAGGTTCTACGCACCGGGGCGCAGCAACTCGACACGGCCCACCAGAAGGGAATCCAGCCCGCAGTACTGCCCCCGAGGCGAGAGCTGGGCTTGCTGACGAGCACCGGGAGGGTACGGACGGCAGCTGCACAAAGGCACTACAATTTTATCTCCAATCTCCTTCGCCCGGGTCTGGCGATCAGAGGTGGGCTGGGAAAGAGTTGGAGTCTGAAATCCAGTTGTTCGGTCAGTTTAAGGAAGGATTAACCCAGAATTTGTAAGGAAAGGGACAGAAACGTGGTGTCCTGGCCCTGAGGGGAAGGCTCCTACCACGGAACGGGCAGAAGTCGTCCTGGCATGACCCCGAGTGCATGGGGAAGGCAGCAGCCAGGGGGAGGAAAAGAAAGAAGGGAAAAGAAGGGAAAAGAAGGGAAAAGAAGGGAAAAGAAG
>CM021790.1:1630467-1770399 GCA_011076525.1 Nettapus auritus
CCGAACCTCCCCTGGCACAACTCGAGGCCGTTCCCTCTGGTCCTATCGGGGGGGGGGATGAGCCCTGCGGGTTGGGGCCGGGAGACCCCGTGGCGGCGGGGAGCTGTGAGGGGACGGGGAGGTGGGGGGTGGAATGGGGTTGGGTGGGCTGAGGGGGGACAGGGCATGGCCGGGGGGACAGGGTGGCTTCAGGGGGGACAGGGTGGCTTCAGGGGGGATAGGGTGGCTTCTGGGGGGATAGGGTGTCCTCAGGGGGTCATGGTGCCCTCAGGGGGTCATGGTGTCCTGAGGAGGGGCAGGGTGTCCTCCAGGGGTCATGGTGCCCTCAGGGGGGACGCAAAATCACACAACCCTTAGGGTTGGAGAAGCCCTCCCAGATCATCTGGTCCAACCACCCCCTGCTACCAGTGTCACCCACTGAATCGTGTCCCCAAGCACCACGTCCAACCTCTCCTTGAACACCCCCAGGGACGGTGACTCCACCACCTCCCTGGGCAACCCATCCCAACACCAACCCAATGCTCTTTCTTAGAAATGTCTCCAAATTTCCTACCCGAACCTCCCCTGGCACAACTCGAGGCCGTTCCCTCTGGTCCTATCCCTGATTATCTGCGAGAAGAGGCTGACCCCCAGCTCCCCACAGCTTCCTTTCTGGTACTTGCAGAGAGCAATGAGCTCTCCCAACAGGGCATCGTCAAGGTTGACATGGCATCCTAAGGGTGTCCTCGGTGTGACATGGCATCAGGGGGGACAGGGCATCCTCAGGTGTGACACGGCGTCCTGAGGTGGGACATGACATCCTGAGGGGGACACCAAGCCATGGCAGGGCTGACCGGTGCGCCCTCCACCATCTTGCACCAACTGGGAGCCCAACGCGTGCCCAGGTGCCACCAGCCCATGCTGGGACCGGCTGAGGGACACATGGGGTCAGAGGCACCAATCTGGCCACCCGGCCTCACCCTTCCCATCTATAACCCCAACGGGATGGATTTGGGATGCTGGCAGCCCACCAGCTCGCTTCCCATCCATCCCTTCCCCTTCTCCAATTCCAGCGAAAAACCCCAAAGCAGTTCCTACCTATTATTATTATTATTATTTGCATTACATTTTGCAATTTTTTGGCTCTCCCAGCCTCTCCCGGCCACCCCATACCATCACTGCCTTTACTTCATCGCTTCCTACGAACCGCGGGCGATCCAGAGCCTGAACTTTTCCCTTTTCTAGTAAAAGTGGCGGTTCCAGCTGGGGGCTCTTGACTAACAGCCTTTTTTTTTTTCATTTTCCGCAGAAGTCACTGGCTGAAATGCTCCGCCGAGTTCCAGAGATAAGATAAATAATTTACTGGATGGAGGTTTCTGATTACTCACTCTGTTAGCATGTAGAGCAAAGAGCTCCGGCCGCTGGGAGCTGCGCTGCTCCAGCCGGAGCCCATCTGGGCTCCTGCGCCCGAGCGGGACCGAGGAGTTCCCAGCATCCCACACATAGTTGTGGGATGAATTGCCGAAATTGAATGGGTTTTACTGGAAATGCTGGTGAGCGCCGGGCTCTTTTAGTATTTCTGTTAAAATAAAAACACCGGGACGCCACCCAACCCAACCCGAGAGCTGTGCGCGGGCGATGCTCGCTGCCTCTCTGAGACTCGCTGGGAGATGCAGCGCATCCTCCTGCATGGTTGGGACCCCCCGAGCCTGGTTCCTGCCCCGTAGGTGACATTTCTGCTTCAGGAAAGTGCAGAGAAATCCGTCACAGCCTCTCTCCCTTTTGTTGTATTTATTTATTTTTTGTTGTTATTGTTTTTTTTGGGGGGTGATGCAAGCTCGGGGTGGAGCGGAGGGCGGGTGGCGCGTTTCTCCTGCCTTATTCCCACCCGAAAGCCTGGGCAGGTTGGGGACGACAGGTTCTGCGAGTCAGCGCTCAGCCATGGGACCGAGTGACTCAGCAGCTGCCCCAACCTCATTACCAGATTCCTTGCCCCGATGATGAAAGGTGCCACACGGGCTGCCCTGGAAACGGGCTCTGTATTTACAAACAGGGCTCACCCCGCGAGCAGCAGGGCTTTCCTTGGGGGCTGCCTTCCTCTGACCTCCTCCGGAGCCGCCGGGGAGGCTCATCCTCCTCCTCGCCCTGCCCAAACTGCTCGTTAGCGTCGAGGGGAGCAGTGCGTCTCGCAACCCGGATGGTTTGGGGCCAGATCATCGCCCTGCACGAGCCTTGCCCAAGCGCCGATTTCCTGGGTGCTGAGCCCTTCCTGCGGGCATGGAGCAGGCTGGCAGCCCGTCATGGGGGCGTTGGGGAGGCATTTCCCCATGCTGCCCTATTTCCCAACCGTATCCATCTCCTCCCAGAACAACTCACCGAGCCACATCCCCGGTTCCCAGAGGACCCCAAGCAGGGCTGGGAGCCAGTTGTTCCCCCAGAGCCCGACCCACGAGCTCACTTCTCCCTCCCGCCAACCCCAGGCGACGCAGTTGGGATGCGTCAGGCATTCAGGTTAACATGAAGCCAACCTCATCCTGCTTGGCCTTCCTCCGGAGGAATCACCTTTTCCCCCAACCCTCTTCCTCTTACTGAAAGCCATCGGGCGCAGCAGAGCGGGCGCACGGCTGGCCCTATACAGGTGGCCCCAAGGGCCGGGCAGCATCATCCCCAGCCCGTGCTGGCTTTTTCCACCCCAGGGTCAAACCCGAGGCTCGGGAGGAGGTTACGTGGGGCTGGGAGGACAAAAAGCCCAAGGGACCCGTGCTGGGGAGAAGCAGGACCCCGGGGTGCACGCGGGGCCAGTGGCGGGTCTGCGGGAGAGCAGCTCCCAGCAGACATCAGCAGATCAGTTCTCAGCCTGCAAACAATCCCGGCAGCTTTCTGGGCTCTTCAGCGGCATTCCAGTCTAACCAGGGCTGCCTTGCATGATAATCAGGCTTAATTACTGCTTTATCGCTTGATTGCTGCGCTGGGCCCTCGGAGCTGCAGCCTGGCTTTCTCAGTTTACTTTTTGTATTTCCTCCTCTCGCCTCCCGCCCTTCCCTGCCGGCACAATTAGCAAATATGGGTGACGATGGGGAGGGCCAGGGCAGTACCCAGGGTGAGAGAGGGGCAATTCCCCGCTCTCGCTGCCGAAGCAGATCTGCACCTTTCGGAGGAGGCTTGGGCAAAACAGCCGCCTCGGAGGCAGGCGGGAGGGAGCACAACCCCGTATCAGCCCCGCGAGCATCCCCCTGCGGAGGGGCATCCCTGTGGGAGGGAGGGGAGGACGATGACCGCCGTGACACAGAAAGGCTTTCTGCGGTTTTCCTCGCCGGAGCTTTGAGTCACGGCGTGACCTTGGCTGCGCCTGCCCGTGGCTCGCGGCCGCTGGGGCTCAGTCGCCCGCAGAACCGGCTGGCCCAGGGCGTGGGGCGAGCCCCAGCTCCGAGCGGCGTCGCCGCCTCGCCGGGCATTGGGAAAGCCCGAAACCGCCTCGCACGGGGCCAGAAAAGGTGCTGCCGCCCCACAGCGAGCGATTCCTCCCCAAAAGGGGCGCGGGCCAGGCATTTTGGGACATCCCCCCCCGTGTTTGGGGCATCCCCAGCCTGTTTTTGCCTTCTTGAGGTCACCCAAAACGTGTCCTGGTGTCTCACCGGTGATGTTGGGATTGCCATGAGACCTGTACACGATCCCGGTGCCACCACGGTGCTGGGGACAGGCACTGCCCTGCAGGATGCGGCCGAGCCCGGGCCACGTGGGAGCATGGATACCCCAAAAAATCATGGTCCGTAGGGCATCCCTCCCCACCCGACCTCTGGGTGCTGGGGTCCCCCACACCTTCTGGGACCCCAAAACACCGGTGACAGCTCGGGACACGCACGTCCCATCCTTGGGCTGGCGTCACTCGGTTAAACCGTCACCTTTGGGCGCTTTGGCCGTGGCTGGGAGCGGGGCGGGAGGAGGAAAGGATGTGGGAATTTGGGGCTTTTTCGTCCCTTTTTGGGGTTTTCGCCTCGTCGGCTTTTAGCGCGGGCTTTTTTTGGGAGAGGTGCGCGTGGAGCCGGCAGCATGGCTAATCTGCTCGGTGAATGGAGCCGCATGGGGGGCGGCGGAGGGGACGGGGAGGTGGAGAGAGAGCCACATTTTTGGGATTCCTTCATCTGGGTGGGCTCCTTCTCCCCAGACTCTCAGGATGTGGGAAATGGAAGATGAAAGGCGCTGCATTTCCAGCCTCTCGGGTTACAATGGCTAAAGGAGAAAAAAAGGGTGGCTTGGGGAAGGAGCAGGGGGGGGGGGGATGCTACAGGGAAACCTGGGTTGGGAAATGGCCCCGGCGAGATTTGGGGCAGGGAAGGGGGCGGCTGGGGCCGAGCCGCTCGCGTTTCACATCACGTCAGGCCTGAGGAATTTCCTCCGCTCTGGGGGTGCCTCGGCAGAGAAAGGGGGAGGCTTTAAGGTTAGCCGGGGATGAATAATAGCCTAAGAGGCGACGGATTAAAAGTGTTACCCGGGGACTGCTGTTTACAAGCAAAACCCTCTCGCCGAGCGGAGCCGAGGGGAGCGAGGGGCTCGTCGGGGCACCAAGACACGTGCTGCGGGGGTCCTGGGGCTGGGTGCCACCCGCGGGCCCTCCGGAGGGGAAAATCCTCCTGCCACCCCCTGGGTGCCCTGGGACGGGGCAAGGAGAAGGGCAGGAGCCAGGAAGCATCACCCGAGGCTTTGGGCGCAGGGTTTGTGCCGTGCCGGGGCACGGAGCAGCTCCAGGACCTCCCGGTGTCATCCCGGCAATGCCCCGGGTGCCGTCCCCATTCCCTTCGCTTTCGTCTCCCTTTTATTCTTCTTTCGGGTGATGCAAGGTCAAGGTGGAGAAGAGGGGAAGGAAAGGTGGTAGGGACACGTCACAAGGCGCTGTTCCACGCAGGTGGGACCCAGCACCGTGCCCAGAGACTCAGGATCCGTCCCGGTGGCATCACCTGGGGGGAAAGGACACAAAAAACCCATCTGCAGCCCAGGCTCCCTTGCACCCCCAGCCTGTCCCAGCAGATTGCTCCCTTCCGCAGAGCATTTCCATGGGGAAAGCATCTTTTTAAGAGGCTAAGGGGGATTTCTTCCCCTGCCGCCCTGCCCGGCCTATCCCCAGGTACATTCCTGGCATTGCTCCGGGCCCGGGAGGGCAGGGAGGGCGCTGACCCCTCCGAGCATGGGAAAAATGCCTCGTCTGCCCGCGGGAGCGGAGGTGCAAACAGCGCGGGGTGAGGAGGTCAGCGGGGAAATCCCTTTCATCTTTTTCCCGGGGTTTTGGCGGACACGCGGCTGGGAAAGCGCGGGAGGGAGGAAGGGAGAGGGTTTTGTCTGCGAGGCCGGAGGCTGGGGAGGCTGCGTGGCCACGTGGGGAGGTCGGAGCGGCGATGGGCTCCCGGTGCCGGGGGGGAGCTGGAGCAGGGTGCTGCTCGGAGAAATCCCGCTGGAAATCCAGCCCCGTGTCGGCGAGGCAGCCTGCGGGTTGGGAGCAGGGATCAGGAGCAGCCCTGGCACAGGACCTGGGCCGTACGCAGCCCCCGGGGCCACCCGCGCTGTCCTCTTGGCTTGTTGGCCAAAGGAGGAGTCCCCAGCACAGCCCTGCCCCGCGCGGAGCCGGATCCCGCCTGGCTTCCAGGAATCGGGGCTGTGGGTGACAGCTGGCGCCTGGGCTGGCAGCGGCGTGTCCGAGGGCAGCCGGGGTCCGAACGGCTCCCCGTGCGCCCAGGGATTTCCTTTGGCATGGCGAGGGATTCTCCTGCATGCGCAAAGCAGATGGTAAAACGCGGCCTAACGAGATCAGCCGCTAAGCTGCGCTTTGCTCCCCAATCGCATAATCACGCAATTATTCTCGGTATCGGGGCGGAGCGGGACCCTGCTCGCTCCCCATGGGAGCACGCCCAGCCCAGCGACTCCCAGTTGCCACCAGTAAGAGGACACAGGGCTGGCACTGGGGCATCACCCCTCGGCCACCCGGGGCCGCCTCCTCCCCGGCACTTCAGAGCAGAGGAACCGGGGTGGAGGGGGGAAAAAATCTCGCATTTTCGGGGCGAATTCCTGCGCGGCACCGGCGCGGCCCTGTTATCAGCAGGCGCGGGCTGTTTGCTGGAAAAGGGCGGCAGCGGGGCCGGGTGACCCCACACTTCCTTCCTTTCTTGGAAGCCGCTCGCTCCGAGCGTGACGCTCGCGCGCTGATAACCGGCTGCTTTCACAACCCGGGGCAGCTCCTGCTCTGCGCTCTCTCGATTTCCCCTTTCCATCTCCTCGCCCTTCTCCCGGTCTCCCCCTGGGTGGCTGCGGGACCTCTGTGAGATGTGGGATGGCTCGAGGGCCTCGTGGTGTCCCCGTGGCATCGCCGGGTGGTTCCCTGGATGCCGTTTGGCACCTCCTGGGGCCGCTCGGAGCCAGGCCGGTGACAACAGGGTTTGGTCCTGGGCTCGTGCTGGGTGCTGAGCAGCTCACGTTCCCCTAAACCTTTTCTGGTGTCCGCAGCACTGGCACCAAGGGACCCCCAAGGGCATCGACAACCCCGATGCAATGGGTAGAGGCTGGAGGCGAGGCTGCGGCGTCCTCCCCGTGAGGCCGGAGCGGGGCCGAACGCGGCTCCCCCGCCTTATCGGGGCCGAGCGAGGAGGAAGTTTGCAGGGTGGATTCCAGCAGGCAGGTAAACAGCAACCAGATGGGGCCCAGATACCTGCCCGGAGACACCCGCCGAGCCGGGTTTGCACAGCCTGGCCACTTATTTGCTCTGGGGACGGCTTTTCCCTCCGTCGGACGTCAGCAGCGGGGCTGGGACGTCACCGCAGCAGCCCGGTCGGGCTCCTCCGTCACCGGCCTGGCCGGGTGCCTGCATCCAGGGTGGCACCGTGGGACCTGCGTGGCACCACGGCCCCCCGGGGGGCCGCATCTTCCAGAGCCGGCGCTCAGGGCGATGCTCGTGCTGTGGTCAAAAGGATTCGGGGTGCTTTTGGGGTCTCATAGGCACTGGGATGCAGGAGGGGTGGCAGGATGAGAGGTCCCCCGGGCCGTTTTTGGGGCATTTTCCCCCATCGTGGGTTGGCAGCGGCAGGCGCCAGGCGTGCCCTGGCGCACGGGCGGCTTTGCCTCGTGCCCAGCCCTGGCCCGCAGCACCGGCGGGATGCTCCCAGCCCCGGTTGCGAGATCCTGGCTGGGCTCATCCGGCTCGCCCGGCTCCTCCTGCCGCCCCTGGCAGCCCCATTTGTGCTCCGTGGGGGAAACCGAGGCGGCGGGCGCTGCGGGAGCGGTGCAGGGACCTGGAGGGGAGGACACCGGGCAGATGGAGCGCCTGGGCAGGCTGAGCCCCCACCAAGCATCCCCCATCCATCAGACCACGGCATCTTGGGGGTCCCGAGGCGTTACTCGAAGCCGTCTGCGTCTCTCCCATCCGTCGGATGCTGCTGTGGGGTCTCTCCTTCCAGGTCTCCACCTCCCCGGGAGCGAGCCCCGTGTGCTGCTGCTCGGTTCCCCTGCTGGGGCGAGGAGGGGACAGGCAGGTCGGGACCCTGGGGAGAACCCCGCAGCTGCTCGGAGCCCGCGTTTGCTGTGTCAGAAGCCGTAAATTCGCCCGGTTTAATTGAAAGCCGGTGCTGTGGGTTTGGCTTAATCCGCCCTCCTCCTCCTCCCTCATTAGATAACGTCTGGCTCAAACCACTTTGCAAACTCACAGCATTCCTGCGTGCTGAGCCCGGGGGCAGCCGCCGGGGCCGTGGCCCCGCTGCTCCGCTCTCATCCATGTGGCAGCGGGGAGAAGGGACCCGCTGGTGGAGAGGGGACCCAATGGTGGAGAGGGGACCCGCTGGTGGAGAACGGACCCACTCGTGATGTGGATGGGGATGGGACGGGGATGCTGCGGGTGGTGGGAGAGGGATGCAGCGAGACGCAGGGGTGCGCAAAGGCCAAGAGGAGAAACGGCCTCGTGGGGCCGGCAGGAACGGGATTGGGCTCGTTTAGGGGGAAAAAAAAAAAAAAAAAAAGAAAAATTTCTCCCAGCTTTTGAAAGGGCAAAAAAAGGTCTCTGGGAGTGGATTCAAAGGGCTCAGATTGGAAAGATAAAGGGGAATGTTTAGGGCGGGGGCAACCCAGCCGGATGCGATGTGTCCAAAAAAAGAAAGCGTGGGTACCCTCCGTGCCCAGCGGCACCGCGTTGGCACCGCTCCCCCCGGCCCCGTGCCCGGGGAAACCGAGGCACGGAGCTGGGCAGGGCTGGGGGCACTCGGGGGGGGGGGGGGGGGGGTTTTGGGGCCGTTCCTCTTTGTGTTTCTTCAGAAGCAGCCGAAGAGGAAACTTGCAGGTTGCGGAGAGGCCGGCTTGCTGGCGGCACGCTTCTCGCTAACTACCCACGCTCTTCGTCACCCGTCCCCATCATCCTCCCCACCTTGGCCACCCGTGTTTGTGCGTGTGGGGGTCCCCGCTGCGTCCCGCATCCTTGGCACCCGTCTCAGGGGGAACTTTGCTTGGGATGGGGAGTTCAGCGGCAGGGCAGGGTTTGGGGTGGGCCGTCGGGGTGTCCCCCGCGCCGCTGACCTGCGAGGAATGCCGTGAATCACGGGGAAGGCATCCCCACGCCGCCGGCACGCTCCCGGCTATTGGCACGGCACGCTCCGGGGACGACAGCTCCGGGGTTTTTTGGGACAGAACCGGGTGTGCCCCATGTGTCCGCCCCCATGACATCCCCCACGGGCACCCCGGGAAAAAGCAGGGTGCGGGGAGCGGGGTAGGGGCACGCTGGTGCCGCAGAGGTGGCCGTCACCGCAGCGCTTGGCCGCGGTCCCCAGCCGGGGAGGCCAGACGTGACCTCAGCCTCTCCGAGCAGGGAGAGGTGACTCGAGGCTGGGAGGCCAGCCGGGGCCGTTCTCCGGCTCTCCACATCTGGCTGGAGGGATGGAAAGGGGCAGGGATGCTCCCCGAGGCTCCTCCTGCTCCCTCCCTGGGAACGCGGCCGTGTCGGGCTTTATCAGCTCGCTGCAGCCTCGAGCCCGGCATTGGAGAGAAAGGTTGTGTGTGTGTTGTTTTTTTCCCAGCGGTGCCTTATCGAGGTGCTGAGCCCTGGACCATGCTTTGTTTCAGCTCAGGTCACAATTAAAGATGGAAAACGGTGTTTGGGTGAACAATTGCGAATTCCTGGAAGATTATCAGAGAGCCCCAGCTGCCCCGAGGGCTCTGCAGGGAGGGCGCGGGGCAGGAACCCCAGGAGGGGCCGAACCTGGGAGCATCCTTCCACGGGGAGCATCCAGGAGCCCGTTTTTTGGAGCTGTCCCCTCGGGAGCAGCCCGCTGCTTCGGCTTCCGTGCAATAAAAGGTGCTGGCCCATTGCAGGGACAAGCGTGCGGGGACCTGTTGCCACCTCGTGCCCATCCCCAGCACCAGGGCAATGAGGAGGTGACGGGGACAGCCCGGCTTCGGGGCTGGTGGAGGGGGGCAGGAAGGGATTTTTGGGACCCTCGGGGGTCTCCAGCTCTGAGGTGCCACCTCTTTATTCCGTCCCTCCTGTCCCATGCCACCACCCCTCTTCTTGGGAGGAGCAAAGCCCCGATGCTCATGTGACACCTAACGGCAGGGACTTTTCATAGCCACCCACGGCCCTCCCCAGGTGCTCGCACACGCTCCAGGACACCAAAAAACAGAAAGGTTTGGGGAACAGAGATCCGGGCCCCAGGGAAGATGAGCCCAGGAGCTGGATTTTTTCCCCCGTTCCTTAGGGACACGCAGGCTGTGATCGTGCCTCTCATCAGCTCACCTCCTTTTGGACCCCCCGGCCAAATCCAGCCCCAAACCGAGCGTGTGGCAGCACTCGCAGGGACAGGGGGAGAAAATCTGCAGGATCCCGGGCAGGAGGAGCCCCAGCTCTCTCCCTCTTCCATCCTCCCCCAGACGCAGGGAAAGGCAGGAGCCTGCCCTCAACCACAGCGCCAGACATCAGAGAATCCACAGCAAAGCAGCCGGGAGCAGCCCTGGCTCCCCAAATCCTGCTGCCAGGGGAACGCCCTGATAAAGCCGGGGAGCAGGAGACGTCCCCTCGCAGCACTGCCGGAGGACACCTCGGGGAGAGCCCCGCATCAGCCGGGGAGACACCAGAGCCCCCCAAATCCCCCCGCCGAGGGGCTGCCCTCCTCCACGGATGACAACCCCGGACTGAAGCCGATCCCGATGATGCTTTTATTTCCCTTCCTGGGCTCATCCACCTCGGCTCCAAGCCTCAGCCCCTCTGCAGCGGAGCCACGGGGGCTTTTCCCACCCCGGGGCCACCCTTTCGGTGACCGCGGGGCCACCCCGGGTGCCGCACCGGGGCCTCGGGTGCGGACGGGGTTTGGGGAACTTGGCCACCCAGCCACGCCGCCGCTTCCTTTCCTGGGAAGGGAGGTGATGGGGGACACGGCACGGACACGGGGACAGCACCCGGCAGCACCAAATGGGGAAACCGAGGCACGAAGCGGGTACGGGGCCACCCGGGGTCGGTGTCACCGGGGTCCCAAAGGAGGCAGCCGAACCCAGGAGGGTCCTCGCTGCCTCCCCTGCGCCTCCATCCACCCCCAGCCCATTTTCCCTGCCTGAAGCCGCTCTTGGGAGGGGGGGGGGGGGGGGGGGGGGGGGGGGCACCGCCTTTAAGTGTATTTGATGGATAATTTCTCATTACCTTAATGCATTCGCAAGCCGGGATAATTGATGGATGTTTAACAGGATGCGTTTCCGACAGTCGGGCCGGAGAAATGGACTCCCATTACTCTGCTTTCCCCCCCCCCCCCTCCTTGAACTCCTTTGTTTCGATTGATCCTCGCCTTTCCCAGCATTCGCCGCTCATTAAGAATCCCCCAAGCAGCTGCTTCCCCCCGGCCCTCGGCACGCTCGCTCCTCGACCTGCGAGGCCGAAGGCTCTCGCTGGGCTTTCCGGGAGGATTTGGGTCCCCACCCCATAAAAGAAGGGGATTTTTTTCCCCCGAGACGAGGGGTCCGAGACAAGACGAGGGGTCCGAGACGAGGCGAACCTACAAAGAAAACAGGAGGGGGAAGCGCACCGGGGGTGGCACCGCGGTCAATCAGAGCCATGCAACCTGCGTGAAATTTTGGGGTGAAAAACAGAGGGAGTGGGACCGAGCCCCAGGGAGAGGTCGCCCTCGGGGCCGGTATCAGCCCCGCGCAGGCGAGGAGCTGCGCACACCACTTTTATCTGCGGATCCTTCTGCTCGGGACGGGGTTATCTGCCCTGCCCTCCCGTGTCCCACCCCGGGGGGCACAGCACCAGGCGGTCCCTGAGCCGTTCCCCGTCCTGGTGCCTCCCAGGTGCTGCCTCGATGCTCTCCCCGTGCGCTCAGGTCAAGGCTCCCAGCTCCGTCCCCGCCTCCGGCCCCGTTCCCTCGCCCCCAGCCTGGATTCAGGGCTCCCCATTCCCCCTTTTCCCCGCAGATCTCAGCTCCTGCCCGCCCGTGGCTCACCTCCTCACCTCCCCACGTTCCTTCCATCTCTGGGGGCTTTCTGTGGGGTTTGCCCTTCTCTCTTCCCCCTCGTAGGGCCTGGCCTGTGTCTCACCGCAGCAGGACCCTCTGCCACGCTGGGGAGCAGGGCTGGAGACCCCCAGCCGGGGTTGAGGTGGCTCCGCTTAGGGTGAGGGTGCCCGAAGGGGACGTCCTCACCTCTTGGAGCCCCCCCGTGTCCCTTAGCACAGCCCCTGGGGACGATTTGCTTTAGGGGGCTCTCGGCACGACCCAGGGACTTGGCCACCCGTGTCCATCCCCTGCTGGATGAGGAGATGCTGAGCGGGATGGGGACATGGGGACAGCGGGGACCGGGACTTCCCAGGACCCAGGGAATGTGCCCAACCCAGGCTCGTTCCCCAGAGACGTCCCCATGGAGCACACAAGGTCGGTGCCTGCCGTGCAAGGCTGATCCAAGCCCAGACCGGGTTTAACCCGGGCAAACCCGGGGGGGTCCCACGCAGCCACCGGCCACGGCTCCGCTCCCTTCCCGAAGCGCAGAGCCGGCCTTAAATCATCGCGGGAAGGCTGGTAAAAGCCTCGGTGCCTTCGAGCATGAAATACAAAGCACTCACCGCCCCCTTTCAGCCTCTTCCCTGAGTGCCCGTCGTCTCACCGCATGAAACCTTTTATATCCCCCTCCCCGCTCTCCCCGCCAGCCCCCAGAGCGCCGGCGTGCTGCCGGGGCCTCCGCTAGCAGCGCTCTCCAAAAATTGCTCAACCCCCCCCCCCAAAGACGAGGCCACAATTTCCCTTCTCACCTCTGAAAAGCCAATGGGGCGAGGAGAAGGGCCGGGACCCCAAAACCTCCCCGCGGTCCCGTCCCCGGTGTCTACCCCAAACCCCAAATGGACCAATTGTAAGGGGAAAGGGCACCGCAGCGGGGATCGCGGGGAGGATGCGCAGCCTCCGAGGGGGACCCCGGGGTGGGGACGGCTCCGTGGGGCGATGGCACCGTGGGCAGATGGGGCCACGGGTGGCACGGGGCCGTCCCCGGCTGCCGGAGGAGGATGCAGATGGGTGGGATGCCGTCGCACTGCCATCAATCAGCAGCAGCGTCGCCGGGGCGTAAATCAGACCCCAACGAGGCCGGGGATTTCTCCGCGGGGTTTGGCCTCGCTGGTGGCATTCACTACGGGTGGCAGCCGGGGAGGGAGAGCTCGCGGCCCCAGGAGCTGCCACCGTGCTGCCATCGGGGCACGTGGGGCCCTTGCTGTGGCCAGGAGAGCCCCGGCAGCACTGCCTCCTCTTTTTGATGCTCTCCTTCCCACATCCTGCTGCTGGGGGATCGGCCGAGCCCCCTGGGTGCTTGCAGGGATCCTGTAACGCCTCGGTGGTTTCTATCCCTGCATGGACAGGGGGTGTTGGTGCAAGGCCAGGCGTGCAGAAAGGGAGACCTGGATGGGGACAGGGAGCCCTTGGGTGGCCAGGGCAGTGGCAGGGGTCTGGCTTGTCCCCATGTCCCTGTGTCCTTGCTGGAAGACTGGGCTGTGGGATGTCTCCATTCAAGCTCTCCCCATTTTTCTTGGAGCCCGTTAGGTCTGGCACAACCCCGCTCCTCCAGCCGCAAGGACAAACTCAGGAAGCCTCTTCCCTGCCCCCCAAACCCTCTTCTGTCCGCCCGTTGGCTTTTTCCCGCATCAAGCACTACTTCTCTAACTGCAAGAACTTGGAAATCCTCTCTGATGACCTGTGACCACGAAAAGATGGAAAAGATGCCGGGTCTGAGCATCGCCGTAACTGATCCACACGCACCGAGTCCAGGAGTTCCTGGCCGCCTCCCTTCCCCTCTCAGCCTCGTGTTTTCATCCACTTTTTGCCATCACGCTCCTCCCTGTGATGCTTCTCCTTCTTTCCCAGTCGTGCTCTGTTGTTCTCCCTCCCCTGTGTGCCCCCCGGTGCCCCCGCTCTCTCCCTCCTGCCCTGTTCATCTCCTCCGCCTCCATCCTTGTGCTGCGGTCCCCGGCCCCAGCGAAATGCGGCTGAATCCGCTCCTTTCCTGCCGCAGCGGCGGCTGGGGCACAGCCTTTAGCTGCAGGAGGGGGGTGGGAAGAGCAAGCGAGCTCCGTGTTGTCTCGTGCCAGAGAGCCGTGAGCATCCTTCATCCCCGCACGATCGCGCTCGCATCCAAGGCGCGATCACCGCGTGACTCAGCCGCTCCGGCGAGCGCCGGCGGCTCCGTGCCCTGCTTCATCCTGCAGCACCCTCCTCATCCTCCCTGGCCCTGCAGACCCCTGGGGGCATCGGCTGCCAGGTGAGGGCTGGGAACCCCCTGTGTGTTCCCCTGGGCACATCGGACCCCTGGGGACAGCGGTGCCCGTGCAGGGGACGTCGGCAGCCCGGGATGCAGCGATCCAGCGGCACCCACAGCATCCTGTGCTGGGGCTGCCGCCCGTGCACGCACCCAGGGAGGGCTGGGGCGGCTGCGATTCTTCAATCTGGAGCAACCCTGACCTGCTGACAAAGGCAGAGTTATTTTTAAAAAGCAGCCACTCAGCAAAATTCGCCTCCGCCGCCCGTCCTGCAGCCGCTGCCCGCCGCCGGGGATAAATCCACCCCGGGATTCGGGCTCGGGGATGCCCGTGACGGGGACGGGGAGCACGGTTCTGCACCCTCCCAGCCCCCAGAGCATCGCAGGATTTTTTTGGGGCTGCCAAAGCCTCGGTGGAGTGACAGGAGCGTTGCAACCTGCTTTCCTGCACTATTTATAGCCCCGCGCACACGGCGCAGCCAGCCCAGGGTGCGGCGGATGGGGGGGGCACCCCGCACGCAGACCCTGGAGCGTGGCAAGCAGCGGGGTGGATAGATCCTGCCCAGCTCCCAGGCCTTTTTCTTTATTGCTCGGTTCTTTCTTTATTTATTTATCGCATTTCCAGGTCAATAACCGGACCCACGTGGAATTTGCAGGGTGAGGAAGCGGCCCCGAGCCTCGCTCCGGCGGCTTTTTGATGGCAAACGAATGCCTGGTTGGAGGGGCGGGCTACGCTTTGCCTGCAGCCGGCGCTCCCGTTTCGCAGCCCCCATTTTATTTTCATTTTATTGAGTCCCAAAAACCTCTCGGGGGGGGAATTTCCAGCTGGGGACAGGGGGAGATTGGCTGCAACAGGGCCCGGCCGCTCCCCAGCCCTGCTCAGCCGCACTCCCTGGGGGCCGCCACTCTGCCCGGGAGCCCTCCTTCCCCTTTATTGCCTGCCTGTGAATTAATACCCATTTCCTGAAGCTTTTTATGGTTTCCTCCCAAATGGCCCTTACATCAGGGGGATATTGGGTTACAGCAAGCGCTCGCAGCGAGGAAAGAGCCCGGGCTCCGCGTGCTCCTAACCCCACAGCCGGGCTCTGCCTCCCCCCTGCCTGCCCCTGCCCTGCGCCCAGGGGGGTTCGGTGCAAATTCCCCCCCTCGGGACATTGGGAAGCACCCAGAGCCCTCCGGAACCGCTGAGAGGGGACAGAAAGGCTCTCTGTGCACGTGGGGTACCGGGGGTTTTTGGGGTTTTCGGGGGGGGGGGGGGGGGGGGGTCCCCATTTTTGGGTTGGTTTCGGGGTTCCTGGCTGCGCTGCCTCTGCCTGGCGTTCCGCCGCGGGGCCGAGCGCGTGCACACCTCTTGGGCTGGTTACTGTAGAAACGAAATTAGCACAGGGAGGGAATGCAATCCCAGAGCTAATTAAGGTAATTACAGCTTCACACCAGCTGCTCACGAGGTCCAAGGACCTTCTGTAACTTGTGGAGGGGATCCGCCGCTCGGGGTGGGGGGGGGAACCTCGCGCGAGGACAGCGCCCGGCACGGGGCTGGGATGCGACACGAGGGACACCGAGGTGGTGTCGCTCCCAGATGTACTGGCCCCATTGCAGCAGCGGGGTCCAGGCTGGGTTTGGGGGTCTGGGATCCCCCCCCCCGCCACCGTGTCCCACCCACGGTGGCACTGGGGGACGTGCCCGGTGATGCCGCTTTGGGTCCTCGATCCGGCACAGCCAGCAGCAGCGGGGTGAGGAGCCGGGGATGCGCTGACCCCGTTGGGGGGCTGCAATGGGGTTGGGGTCCCCTGCATCCCCCGGGGAGCGCCTGGCCAAGGCTGCGGGGAGGCAGCAGGACCGGGGGCTGAGGGAGTGCCGGGGATGTTTTTTGGGGACATGGGGCTGGAAAACAGCAGAGATCAACCCAAGGGGAGGATGAACCCACTGGGACAAGGCAGCGACGGGGCTGGGAGCGGGGACATCCCCAGAATGTCCTGGGGAGGGGGGAAGCAGGAGCATCCCGGGGTCTCCCGCAGCTTCCCATCAAAACACCATTACCTAGCGGGCGCCTTCCCACAAAACACAATTTTTGAGCCGATTCCCGGCACCAGCCCGGGGCGGGAGCCAGGGGAATGCGGCCAAACATGTTTGTGCCGTGGCCGAAATTTCGCCGTGGCCGGGTGGCGTGGAGCTGGGGGGGCTGGCGGGGGGGCCAGGGCCGGGGACGGAAGCGCCGTGTGCTTGTCAGCGCCGGGGAGCGGGCGGTGATTCACCGCTTACCAGAACGCTGATATTTATTCCCCGGCTTCGTTACGAGGCTGAGACGAGACGTTAAAATAAAGAGATGAATGGAGAGAGAAATAAATTAAATAAAAAAATAAATCTAACGCTGCAGCAGGGGAGGGGGGGGAGGCAGCATCCCCCCTCCGCCACCCCCAGGGGGTTTCCTCGCCCTCCCTTCCCTCTCTGCTTTTTTGCTGCGGCTGGGGGATTTGGGTGGAGGGAAGGAAAAGCTGGCAAAAATCAGCCTCTGCCGCTCCCCCCCCCAGGCTTGTCCCCGTTTGCCCTGCGCTTTGGCAGCTCCGTGCTGCGGGCAGGAGGTGGGAACGGAGCGGGGAAGGGGCGGGGGGGGGACACGGATCCACGGCGGGGCTGGACGCAATGCAGGGGGCTGGAGATGCTGAGGGGGGGCGCGGGGCTTGGTCACCCCCCTGCCCACCCAGCCCTGCCATCAGAGCCCAAATCCCCCTCAATCCAACCCCCCTTCACCCCCAGCACCACCCCCAGTGCCTCAGTTTCCCCGCACCACCCGGGCGCAGAGCCTGCTCCGTCCCCATTTCCCCGCATCCATCCCTCCGTCCTCCCACCCAGTGAGGACGGGGTGGGCTCCAGCCTCTCCCGCAGAGACCGGGGTATGGGGGGGGGGGGGACACTCGGGGACAGCGCAGGACGCGGGGACAGCACGAGCCGCCCCTGAGCTATTTATAACCAGCTCCAGCGCCGGTGCGCGGCGGCAGCTCCCGGCGATATTTTTAGCCCGCTGCAGGGAATCACGGCGAGGCGAGGGCGAGAGCGAGGCTGGGAGGTGCCGCAGCACGAAGCCCTGCCCGCAGCCTCGCTCCCAAATCCCCCTTAATTTTTAATTTATTTATTTATTTTTGCTCGGAACACCCCCACCCTTTCCCTGCAGGGGATGCGCCCAGCTTTGGCACCGGCGCGTGGATAAAGGGCGAGGGGCCGTGGCTCCGGTGCCCCCCCCGGCACACACCAACCAGGTCCCCGCCGCGCAGCCCTGCGGCACGCAGGGGCGAGGGGACGCGAGGCCGAGGGGGCTGCGGAGGCCGGGGGGGGGGGATGGCTGAGCGGGGGGCTGCCGCCTGCTCGAGACAGGAAGGCATTACCGCGCGCCGCTGTCTGCATTTCTAATGGGCCTCGCTCCGCCGCCGTCGCCTCCCGCTCCCCATCCAGCTCCAAGGCGCTGCTGCGGAGGCTGCGGGAAAAGGAGGGGGGCGAGGGCACCCCGGGGAGAGGATTCTGGGTCCCCGCTGCGGGTGCTGCTGTGGGTGCCCACCACGCGCCCCCCACATGGAGAGGAAAGAGCTCGGGGAGCTGGGGATGGAGACGCTGGCGGGAGCCACGCTGCAGATGCTTTGACCGGGTGGGGAATCACCTGCAGCCGGCTCCTGGCCCCACAGAGGGTGTAGGTTCGGGATGTGGGGCTGGGGGGTATGGCCCCAAATGGGGGACAACGTCCCCACCTCCTTCGCGTGCGCTGTGAGGCTCCACAGCTTCGCCCCGCACAACCCCGACCCGGTGCTGCCCCGCATTTTCCAGCCCCTGCAGCCTGACCTGCGGAGCACCTTCCGAAGCACCCCAAAAAATGGGCACCCCAAAAATTCTGGGCACTCAAATCCACAGTCAGTCACCCAGGGGACCGGGACTGAGCACCCAAACCAGGGCCAAGCACCCCGGGGACCTGGGCTGGGCACCCAAACCCGGGGCGTGGGGCCGAGGTGCGAAGCGAAGCCCTCCCATTCCCGGCGGTTTCACACTTTATTTTCTCCCCTATTAGATTCCAGCTGGCAGGACGGCGCCCATAAATATACATAAGGGCTCATTTCCATGACGGTTTATTCGGGGGAGCAAATTCCACAGCTGCCTGGCAGACGGCTCCGTGCCCGGGGACACAGCAGGGCCCAGCCTGGTGCCGGCCGTGCCTCAGTTTCCCCACCTGCACATCGCGGCGCGGGGGAACGGCTTCCCCTGCTTTTTTTTGGAAGAGCTATTCCTGGAAAGCTCGGGGTGTCATTATCGAGGCTATTTATAGTAAATGGGTTATTAATACAATTCTTTGCAGCGTGGCGATGAATTGGAGTGCGTGTGGGGATGGCCCCGGCCCCAGTCTGCCTCCATCCCTTGGGGGGAAAATCACCCCAAAACCCCGCGCGCCCGCTGGGGTCCCACAGCAAGGCCAGGGCCTCGTGGCGCTGGAGTCCGGCTCTTGTGTTTCGATCATGATGATGAGCTGAGTCACAGCTGGGGTGCTGCTAATTAAATGTATTTCTTAATTAACAAGATCACAGAGAAGGCCTGCCAGCCCGGCTGGGCTTTCAATCACGGCTGACAGAGGCAGCTGCGGCCGCAGCCATGGCCTGAGGTGTGACGAGCGTCCCGGTGCTCAGCTCGCCCCACGGCCCCCTCCGGTGCCGTCGTGTGTCCCCCGGGGGCTGTCACCGTGAGGATGAGGAGGGGTCATGCGAAGCAGCGGGGTCCCCCGAGTGGGTGGCCCTGGGGTGCTGTGAGCGTGCTGGGGCTCGGCACGGAGCCGCCGGTGACTCAGGGCTGCGGTGGCTCCGTCCGCCCCGTCCCTCCCTGCCACCTGAGCCCCATTAGTATTAATAACAGCACCCCGCTGCCACTCGGAGACCTCAAAGCACGACCCGAAGTCACCCCTCCTGGGGACATCCATCTCCGCTCCCCTTCGGATGGGGAAACTGAGGCACGGGAGCCGGGGCAGGAGCAGTGCCGGGAGCGGGGGCGATCCGAGGTGTCAAAAAGGCAGCGAAATCCTCGGGGAGGCTCCCACGGCCCCACGGATGGGCGATGCAAAGCGGGTGAAGGGGATTTTCCTGGCTTGGAGGGGAAAAAAAAAAAAAAAGAGGGGGAAAAATAATAACAATAAATAAAATTAATAATAAAAAAACACAACCGGGCGATGCCCCAGCAGGGTGCTGAGCAATGCAGGGGGGGCTCCCGCGTCCTCCCCGCCGGTGGGTGCGGGCAGGCGGCGGCGCTGGGTTTCTCCCAGGCTTTGGCAGTCTGGTCATGTCCTGCCGGGGAGCAGCAGGACTGAGTCACGTTCCAGCAGCAGCAGCGGCGGCGGCGGGTGACTCACGGCTGCCCCAGCCTCCCGGGGAGCAGCCGGCACATTGCAGAGATTCCTGGATGGAGGCAGGAAAATAAAATTAAATCATAACAACGCTCCCCGTCCCCGCCTCCCCCCCAGCCTCCTGCAACAACAGGCGCAAAACAGCGAATTCCTGCGCCGCTGGGAAACACCTCCCGCCCGCAGCTCGCTAGACGCCGCGATGCACGACCTGGTTCTCAATTGCACGAAACGCCCTTTGCCGGCAGCCTGCGGGGGCCCTGGAAAGGATGAGGAAGCTGCAATCCCCCCCCCCCAAAGATCCCCCAAAGCTGGCAGCCGGGTCCTGCCGCTGCGATGCAAAATGGGGTGCAGCCGGCTGGATGCTGGGGACCCCTCCAGCTTTGCCTTGCTCCCTGGAGGGCTTTTTGTTTTGGGGGGGGGGGGGGTTGCACGGTCTCAGCTGCATTTTTTGGGGGGTGTCATAGCCTTTTTTGCATCATTTGGCAGCGTTTCCCAGCTGAAATCCCCGCACCCAGGGGTGCCCCCAGCACAACCGGGGGGGGGGGGAGATGCGGGTCCCACGGGACCCAGGGTGCCGCAGCGATGGCTGCGCTGGGCAGGGCTCCCCCGTGGCCTCCTTCGGCCTCGGCCATCTCCTACCGAGAGCAGCGTAGCCGAAAACCCCGCAGGCTGCAGAGGCTGCGAGCAGGGGAGAGGCCACGCTGCGGAGGCTCCGACTCGCGCAGCCCCAGCGCCGCGGCGCGGGCGATGCTCCCGAAAAGGCCCCACGGGGATGCGCAGGCAGCAGCGTTGAGCAGAGCCCCTGCAGATCGCAGCCCCTGCGGATTACAGCTCCTATAAGGCAGGATTGCAGCCCTTATAGGGCAGGTTTCCAGCCCCTATAGGGCAGGTTTGCAGCCCCTATAGGGCAGGGCACGGGGAGCAGCCCTTCTCGGCGTGGTGCAGACTCCCCTGGCTCTGCTCCAGCAGCTCCTGGGAATGCACCCGTGGAGCTCAACACCTTTAGGGCAAGAGCTGCTCCTGTGGGGAGCCAGCCCCTATAGAGCCCAGCTCCTGTACAGCACAACCTCGGCCACTATAGGACGAGGGATACCGCCCTAACGATGCGGTCCACTGGAGATCAGCCCTATAGAGCAAGAAACCTATGGTGCAGTGCAGCACCTACAATTATCACGCAGGAGAATCTACCCAACAGAGCTGCCCCTATGGGGAAGGGGATGCTTACCCTGTAGAGACCCCCCTATGGAGCCTGTCCCTATAGAGCAAGAGCCCCTACCCCACAAAGCAGCCTCCCACCATGCTGTGGGACAGAATCGGGTGCAGGGTGCGTTTCGGCTGGCGACTGCTGGACGCCTTTCTGGCCCTCGAACCTTCCCGCATCCCCTTCCCGACAGCCTCAGGCTGTGCCCCCCAGCCAGGATTTGGGATCCAGGTTTCGGGTACCCGGCTGGGATTTGGGGGGAACACGGGACAGCGAAGCCTCTGCAGAGAGGCTGCTGCACCAGCGCCGGTTCCTCCTTGCCGTGGTTTGCGTTTTCTCAATGATGGGTGGCCCGGCCCCCCGGCGTAGCAGCCGTGTGGGTTTCACAATGTATTTCGGTCAGTGCTTACAAGAAAAGGCCGCGGGGAGGGCTGCGGGGATTCCAGTAAACGGCCCCCGAGCCTTCCTCATTCTCAAGAATGGGAAACTGCGCGACTTCTCCACGGGGTTTCGCTTTCCACGTGGGGAGGCGAGAAGGTGAACCGCTCCGCGTGGCCGTTGCTGCGAGGGGCCTGAAAAGGCAGGGGAAGGCAAAATTCAATAAATTTGTATGATTTAAAATGGTAAAAAAATATATATTTGTATGATTTTTAATTATAAAAATTGAACCCGTTCAAAATGGGTGTTGCTGAGTGTAGGACGGGGCCCTGCTTCCCCCAAAGCTCCCCAGTGGTCCCGCTGGGCTTTTGCTGCAGGTTTTGGGTGTAAAACTCTCTTTTCTTATGGTAAAACACATTGGGGGGATCACAAGGTGCCCTGTGCGCTGGGTTTCCCAGCCAGCCTGTTTTGGGGATGCTCAGGGCGGCCGAGTGATCGCTGCACCCCAGCAGGACAGGGGATCCGGGTCCGTGTACCTCTGGACGTGCTCCTTGCTACAGCAGGGGGCTGGCAGCCGACATCCTGGGGGCTTCATCCTGCCCTGCTCGGCCCCCCAGCACCGTGGGGATGCTCACGGCTGGGGGCAGGAGCTCCAAGCTTCCCTGGTGCTCACAGCCTGCGGGTTTTGTGCCTTCAGCATCGCCTCACCCCACATCCATCCTCAGGGACGGTGTGATGCTGGTGTCACGGCTGTGACCATGACTCTGCCCTGCTCCTCTGGTCCTCAGCAGCCTCGGCTCCCCGGCAGGCCCTTTCCCCCACCACATGTGGATGCTGCGGCAGCACAAAGGGTCTCCGAGGGTGGCTCAGGGCCGGCCAGAGGCAGAGCAGGCTGGGCAGGGGCTTGGCAAAAATAGCAACCAGGTGCCCTCTGCCCCAGAAGCGATTTGTCGCTGGGTAAACAGGAAATCTATTCTTAGGCCCATTCATGAGCTGCGGGCTGACGGCAGCTCCCCGCTCCGGGCTTGTTTTGTTCCTCGCTGACACACGGGTGACGCCGGGGCGGAAGGCGGCCACGCAGATGTTCCAGCCCCGCGGGCTTCCCCCTTGCTTGCTCTTTCCCTCCCACCCCCGGCAGCACCCTGAGCTTCCTCGGCTTTTCCAGGGGTGCTGGGGTTTCCCCTGTGTGAGAAAGCGGCAGGAGGTGCAGGGGCGAGGGGGGAACGCGTGTGGTCGGTGGCACCTTGGGGCAGGCACCTTGGCAGGGCTCTGCCCCCGATTCCTGAGCTCCTCTCACCCTTCTCCGATGCTATCTCTTGCTTCCGAGGAGATAAAGCCACCACGGCTTGCCCTTTCCTGGGATGGGCTAAGCTGGTTAGGCTGGGGAAGGGGGGGGGAAATACTTATAGACCTCCCCCAAAGACCCCCAGGGCGGAGATGGTTGAGGTTTATCTTTGCCCCTGATTATTTCCCCAAGTGTTCTCCTCATTTGCAATAATGGGCCATGACCCACCTCCCTCCCACCCTCTTCAGATCCTTTTCACCTGTGACACCCCAGGGTCCTGCCTGAGGCTTCGGGCTGGGGCTGCTGCAGGGCTCTGGAGCTGTCCCAACCTGATGGGTAAGCGGGCACCCCCAGATCCCTGTGGGATGCAAGGCTGCTGGGGCCCCCAGAACCTCCCTGCATCCCGTTTGAGCCCCCGGCAGGCTCAAAGTGACGACTTCTGCCTGGGCAACATTTCTGGGGAGTTAAAGAGGATGGGGACAGAGAAACACGAGGCAAATGTTGGGTGCCATGACCGGGGTTATGCTGATGGTGTGGAGGGGAATTTCCCCACCTCCCCAACATCACTCCCCTGCTTTAGTGTGGCAGTGCCATGGGTGTGGAGCCCGCCTCGTCCCACAGCATTGCTTCCCAGGAACCGGGTGGCCAAGTGAGGTACAAAGGTGAAAAGCATTTGTGGGCGGAATGAGGTCCAGGGAAAGTCTGGGATGGGCAGGAGTGCAGGGACACAGAGGGGGGTGTCTGTGGCTATTGGGTGCCCCCACACCACGGGACTGCATCCAGGAGCAGCGACAGGCTGGGACAGCAGCATCCTAAATCCTTAATTAGGGTCCTTGAGCTGGGTGATGGCAAGCTACCAGCCTGGGCTCTGCAGGCTGTCAGCATGGGGCTGGTTACGGGCGGGCTGCCGCTGGGGCACAGCCCCTGGTAACCATCCCGCAGGGCACTGCAGAAAATACACCCTCCAAAAAGGCTCCTGGAGAGCACACTGGGGTGGCAGGAGGGTTTAGGGCAGGGTTTATGGCATCAGTTCCACCGATGCTTGCACAAACCCGGGCATCTCCCCTGCACCAGCCGGCACCGGAGGAAAGCTGAGGCGTTGCTGCCCTCGGGCGGCAGCCGGCAGCACAGCACCAAGGGGGTGCCGGTCCCCAAAACGTCCCCAGCTTGTCCCCTGGGGTCCCCCCAGCCTCTACATCCCCTGTGGGGAAGCAGGGAGGGAGGGGAAGGGGGATACAGATCGTTCTCTGGGGTCCCCCAGCCTCTACATCCCCTGTGGGGAGCAAGGAGGGAGGGGAAGGGGGATGCAGTTTGCCTGTGTGGGAGTGACCGTGCCCCAGTTTGCTCCTTTTTTGCCTCAAAAAGCCGAAGTGTGGGGAGGTGGGGATCTGCCCAAGGCTGGCCAGGAGCAGGAGGTGTTGGAGGCTCAGCCTCAGAGGCTGGCATGGGCTGAACCTTGCCAGGGATATCCCTTGCTAGGGATAGGACCAGAGGGAACAGCCTCGAGTTGTGCCAGGGGAGGTTCAGGTGGGAAATGAGGAGACATTTCTGCTCAGAAAGAGCGGTCAGGTGTTGGGACGGGTTGCCCAGGGAGGTGGTGGAGTCACCATCCCTGGGGGCGTTCAAGGAGAGGTTGGACGTGGTGCTTGGGGACACGGTTCAGTGGTGACGGTGGTGGCAGGGGGTGGTTGGACAGATGACCTTGGAGGGATTTTCCACCCCTAATGACCTTGTGACTCTATGAGAGGAGCAGAGGCACCATGTCTTTGGCCTGGCATGGCCTCCCCATGCCAGCACCAAGCCCAGGGGCTGCCAGCTCCGTGCGTGCCCTGCTATGGAGCCTCCACCTTCAGGGCCTCCATCGCCCGCCCTCCTCCCTCACACCACAGCTCCTCCCCCCCCCATCTCCCACAATGGTCCCTCCCGCCCCGCTCCCCCCTCCCCTCCCGCAATACTCCCTCCCTCACCCCCCCGTTCTCTCCCACAATGGTCCCGCCCGCCCCCCCGCCCACTCCGCCAGCAGCGCGGCACCGCCCGCAGTGATGACGTGTGAAGCGGGGAGGGCGCATGCGCGATGGTGGCGGTGGCGTTGCCATGGCGACCCCGCGGAGGGAGGACACCCCCCCCCCCCGTATGGGGCTGGGGGCGCCATGTGCACGGGGGCCGTGATGGGACAGGCAGGACCCCTGCTGTGGGGACCTGGGTGTATGGGGACAGCCTGTGATGGGCTCCCCGTATAGCGGGGGGGTCCTTTATGGGGACCTCTGTGCAATGGGGAAGTAGCCCCCGGTGTGTAACGGGTGGCACCCTGTGTAACGGGGTCCTCCCTGCAATGGGAAGGGTCTGCTGTGTAGTGAGGTGATGGAACCCCGTGAGAGGGGGATAATGTGTGTAACACACTGAGGACACCCTGCATAGTAGTCACAGAATCACAAAATCATCAGGGTTGGAGAATCCCTCCAGCACCATAAGGTCCAACCACCCCCTACCACCACTGTCACCCACCAAACCATGTCATTTTCCTTCCCGAAGGGGATCACAGACATGATTTGGCTTCCTGACCAGCTGGTGCCACTCCTGTTGCCCAGCAGAAGCCGTATGCAATGAGCAGGTACGAAAGAAGGTGAGGTGGGGTTCTAGGTCCTTGCAGAAGTTCGGAGTCGAGGCTTATGAGCAGTGTATTTCAGGTCACCACAAGCTGGGGCAAGACCTCCACACCCAGCCACCTAATTTCAGGTGTGATGGAGTGCCAGAAAACTTAGCAAGGAGTAGCAGAGCTGAATAGGACGTGCAGAGCAGAACCAGTATCTTCTTCTGCTCTTAGCCTTTTCTCAACTGAAATTAGTAAACTCTGGGTGAGAGGAGGAGCAGTATTTGCTTGAGGATGTTTGCTTTTAGTTACGTTCAGCCTATTTCCCTTCCCATGGCAGTCCAGTGGCGTTTTGCTGAGCAGGGGCAATTGTCTTAATTTCTGTGCTTTGCCTCCCATTCTACTCGGATCAGAAGACCTGGAATCAGGCCTTTACAGGCAATGATACAGTTAGAATTTCCCTAAACACCTAAGCAGCCCACTGAGACTTAGATACGTGAGCAATTTCTGCCGGAGATAACCTTTCTGTGGCATCGAGACTTCCCTCATTTTTCCCCTTGAGGACTGGGGTCTTGCTCTGCCTTTGCTGGTGCACAGATGGATCCTGCAGGGTTGCTCGGGGGGCTGAGAGCCCCAGACAAGCGAGCTCCTGCGAGCTTCATGGAGCTGCTCCAGCACGGGGACAATGCTGTCCCTGAGGACTCGGGAAGACACGCAGAGTGCTGGGAAGGGAGAGAAGCCCCCAGCTTTGAGCAGGGTTCAGCCCTGCCAGGATGCATGTGGAGAGCTCCAGGCAAGAATTTCCCTGCTACAGGAAAGCGAAGGCTGGTGGCAGTGCACGAGCCAATTGTTGATTTCATGTCTGTCCTGAAGGGAGTGACTTTACTGGAAAAGGGATTTTAATAAGATAACAATGCAGAAGTGGAATTTACTTAATAGACAATGACTCTTTTATTTTTCTAATATGGAGTAAGCATAATCACAATAGAACTATTAGATTTATAATTGGAGCTCCAATATTTTGATTAGGACACGGGATGGGCGGAGGTATTCCATGACACCTATACTTTGTGCTTCACTGGCAAAACAGCAGCTTGCAGGTCTCCACATCGGCTGGTGAAATCTGGAGGAGAGCAGCACTACCCGCAGTAGCTGCATCATAGGATCCTGGGCTCTTTTAGGTCAGAAAAGGCACTTCAGATCATCAAATCCAACCACCAACCTGAAACTAGCCAGTTCACCACTAAACATGTCACTCAGTGCCACATCCGCATGTCTTTTAAATCCCGCTGGGGCTGGGGACTCCACCACCTCCCCAGGTGGCCTGTCCCAGTGCCCAACCATCCCTTGGGTGAAGCCCCCTGTAGGAACGACTTTGAGATGCTGGAGATGCACTGGTCCATGATACCTGTGGGATGCCTCTGAAGGTGCTACTGGATATGGCCAATATCATCGCAGGAAAGAGGTTGTGCTTTGAGAGGTTCTCATTGACTGGAAAGAAAAAGCAAATGCAATGTCTGTCTCCAAAAAGGCAGGAGGGCAGGAGGATGCAGGGAACTACAAGGCAGCGAGCCTCACCTCTGTCCCTGGGAGAATCGTGGATTCAGCCCTCCTGGAAGCCAGTTCCAGGTACAAGAATGGGACTGGGAACCATCAGTGTGGATTAAACAAGGGCAAATTGTGGCCGAACAGCCTCTGGGATGAGCCCACGAATGAAGGGAAAGCAGTGCTTGTTACTTACCTTCCCCTTTCATAAGACTTCCAGCACAGTGTCCTGGATCAAACACCAAGATCAGAGGTGCAGGAGGTCCGTGGAGGAACAGATATTCCTGCAGCCAGAGGGGAAACCATGTGAGAACAGAGGAAATGCATGAGGAGAAAGGAGCAACACAGAAGAACTGCCACGCACCGACTGTAGCCCCCATCCCTCCTGTGCTGCTCGGGGGTGGCAGAGATGTCCAGGTGTGAAGGAATGAATGTGAGCCTGGGAAAGGGGAGAGGAATTAAACATAAATTTATCCTATTTAAGCCTGTTTTTCCTAGGACAATAATTGATAAGCGACCTCCTTGTGTTTATCTCGGCCCACGAGGTTTCTTTGTCCCACTCTTCCTCTTTTGTCCTCCTGTCCTGCTGAGATGGGCAGTGTGCAAGCAGCAGGGTGATGGCTTGGCCGAGGCTAAGCCTCTGCGAGCAGGAAGGCTGGAAGGCTGATTTCCCAGGTCTGGAGCTGAGGTGGGATGGCAGAGCTCAACCTGATGCGGAACAGCACTTACAGAAAAGCTGAATCAGTGACCAGAGGTCACTTTGGGTACCTCAGACATTTTGAGACACATGCATTTGGTATCTGAACCTTACCCTGACCCTCTGCAGCCCAATGGGCAATTCTTCTTTCAATGCAGATGGCAGCAGGTCCCACAGAAGTGACTGCAATGGGATCCTTGGATCCCCGTCCTTGCGGTCGAAGGCAGAGGGTGTGAAGACAGTGGGAACTGCGCTTTCTCATCGTCTTCTCAGGCACAGAAATAAACAGGATCATGACCTGCCAAACCCTAAGGCGCTATTGTTGCTTCTGAGCTTTTGCTGGAGACATAAACACAATCAGTGATTTGTATCTGTGCATGTGTTACAATTATGCTAATCACGTTAATTCTCATACATGTGTTTCCTGCATCATTCAATTCCCGGTACCTATTCAAATTAATTCCTATTTGTCACAATTTTGGCACCTGTCTACATGGGAGGAGCTCAAGGATGTACAGGTTCAAGCTGTGGCCGTTTCCTCCTCTCCATGCCGTCTTTGGACTCCTGAAGGCTCAAATAAACAGTGACCCAGCATCAGAAGACCAAGCTGGAAGATTTGTCCTCTTCCTGTCTGTATCTACCAGGAATGTCTGCGGGATTAGGATTCAATCCACAATGGTGGCAAATTGGAAATGTAATTATGGGCAGGAGGACGTTGTTTTATCACCCTGAGATTGTGTCCAACACCCTGTGCCAGGTGCTTTTCCCAGAAGCATGCCTCTCGGTTAAGCCTGGTCAGATATACCGGTTCCTTCGTAAACAAACTGAAAAGGGATTGGTTTTCAGATTGACACATTTAACCCTCGTTGATTAGCAGTGCTGAATAACAAACTAGGAAGGACGACACCTGCAGAATGAGGCGTCTACAGTCACCAGCTGCTTTGGAAAGTTTCCCACATATTGTTTCATAATAGACAGGGCTGGCAGTGCGAGTTTTTGGTAGAAATTGCAGTTGGTTTTGAAGCATCTGCAAATAGAGGTGTTGACGTTTTGCTGTGGACGTGTTGATGACATTGGAGACACAAACAACATTTTTTGTTTTTCCCTGCCCCATTAACCAGAGTGCTAATGTCTTAAAAAGCTGCATACGACCAATTTAGTAGGTATGTCAAACCCGGAGCCCCTGTCTGTCAACTGCTGCTTCCCACAGTGGGAACAAACATGGGTGTTCCGGCTCCTCATCCTGCCTTCTTCTGAACGACTAGACCGTGCACCCTTCCCTAAGCTCACTAAAAAATATAAAGTCTTTTTTTCCCCGCTTCCACTGAATATACCTTAAAATGTGGCCCTTGACAAGCCTCCATCCTAGCCCAGCTTCTAGGACAATGCCATTTCCAGCTCCGGGGTGACAGTAAACCACCCAAAGTAACTGATCCGTGAAGTGTCCATGTGGATGCCTCATGAATTGGTACTTACTCTATCGTAAAACTAATGAGTGTGTAGCCAAACCCTAATTAAGAGGAATTGGGGGTAACTTCAGTTACTGTAATTACCCTGAAATGGGTACTGGCAACCTTGCCCCCTATGGCAACCTTGCCCCCATATGGTAGGATAACACTAAATCGTGTCAACAGAATATACCTAAGGCTAACCCATGGGTAACTGTAACTTAATCCTAAACTTGGTCTTTTATGTTGCTGGAAATGAGACTCTTAGTGTTTTCCATGCCTTTATCCACAGGTAAATCCCAGCTCAACTCCTATGGCAACCATAAACATAATCTCGATGCTAACCCTAAATTTCATCCCTGGAACAACTCTGTCCATGACTTCTGGCTGTGACCTCTGTCCATGACCCCAGCCCCACCGGGCTGGTGAGATAGGTACTATCATCCTCCCAGAATTGTCTTTGGCTTTTGGCCCAATACTTTGCTAATTACTGCAAAAACCTCCCACGCTTACCGGACACACTTGATGAGCCAGTCGGCCGTCCTCCTGCCAGCGGGAATAAAAGGCTGGTGTGGAGGGCAGTCCTGGCAGACAGAGAGTTCGAGGCAAAGAGCTAAAGTTGCTTTGGCACTTCTTTGCAGGGACTGCAGTATGACAAAGTCAATTCTCTTCTTCGGCTTTCTTCTTGTCTTCCTTGGCCTGACTCTGCCAGGCACCCAAGGAAGAAAGATTCCCCGATGTGAGCTGGTGAAGATCCTACGCAACCATGGCTTTGAGGGCTTCGTGGGCAAAACTGTAGCTGACTGTAAGTATAATGAGCTCCCCCCTGTACCTCTCTGCCCATACCACCCTTGTCCTCAGCTTCTTTGTAATCCTCCAGCTCTACCACTCAGTCCCACCATTCCTTTGACAGGCTGTCTTTCATCGTTTCTCTTCCTCATCCCCTTCCTTGCCTCCTGTTGCTTACATTTCCCTGCTCATGCATCTGCCCACCCAGAGCTTTCTTCTTCTGAACGTTTGTGCATCCATATCTCAGTCTTACAAAGTCCACAATTTAATTACTCTTCCACGTCTTCATTCATCATTGACTCCTTCATCTCTTTCCTCTTATTTACCCTGAGCACACTTTGATGTTCTTCCTCTGGGCTCTCTCCTAATCCTGCAGGGGTCTGCCTGGTGCAACATGAGAGCAGTTACGACACCCATGCTTTTAATGACAACGGGGGTAAGAGCCGGGACTACGGAATCTTCCAGATCAACAGCAAGTACTGGTGTGATGATGGCAGAACCCCTGGAACTTCAAACACCTGTCGTACCAGTTGCTCGAGTAAGTGCTGGGGTGGAGCAAAGAGCCTTCTCCATCCACTTGGTGAAAGCACCCTGCTCTGTCCATGCCATCTGTCCAGGCAACTATTCTGGGCATTTCTGTCCATGTGTCCGTCCTGTTCAGAGTAGCTGAGGGAACTGGAGTTGTTTGGTCTGGAGAAGAGGAGGCTGAGGGCAGACCTCACTGCTCTGCAACTGCCTGAAGGGAAGCTGTGGGGAGCTGGGGGTCGGCCTCTTCTCACAGATAACCAGGGATAGGACCAGAGGGAACGGCCTCGGGTTGTGCCAGGGGAGGTTCAGGTGGGAAATGAGGAGACATTTCTGCTCAGAAAGAGCGGTCAGGTGTTGGGACGGGTTGCCTAGGGAGGTGGTGGAGTCACCGTCCCTGGGGGTGTTCAGGGAGAGGTTGGATGTGGTGCTTGGGGACATTGGTAGTAGGGGGTTGGTTGGACCAGATAATCTCGGAGGGCTTTTCCAGCCCTAATGATTCGATGATTGTATGATTCTATTCATCCAGCTCCTCAGTATCCCATTTACCCTTCCTGATGAACACCTTTCCCTCTGCCCATCTGTCTGTGCTGTTTCTCTACCCCCTTTCCCTCCATGCTGACCTTTTTTTCCCTTCTCTGCAGAATTTCAAGATGATAACATTGAAGATGATATTCGGTGTGCCAAGATAATTGCTCAACAGTCTCGTGGTCTCACACCCTGGTAAGGAGCTTTGCAGAGGGAACTGGGGAAGGCTGAGCAGCGGAGACAGAAAGAAATCCTGCTATTGTCTGGTGGCAGGGGAGGGGGAGCCCTAGATACGGGGGTGTATTTGGTAGAATTTTAGCACAGCCCTTTTCCTGGAACTGGGAGAACAGAGGGGTCTTGGATCCCAGCACCCACCCTAACTCCTTAAATTTCTCTCCCATTTCAGAGGTGAAGATTCACCTCTGTTTCTCCTCCCCCTTATTCTTCCAGATTAAGCCCACCAGACTTTTCATTAATTTACATCGTTCAGGATAACCCTGCCTTCAATTCAGTCATTATCTAACTCCTCAAATTACATTCTAACTCCTCAAATCACATTATGTATTTCTTTTTCAGGGTTGGCTGGAGAAAACACTGTGAAGGCAAAAACCTGAGTTCTTACGTCAAGGGTTGCTAATTGACTCTGCGAGCAGCGGCGGTGTTCTCAGGATGACCAACGGCAAAGAGTGAGGTTGTATAGAGAGCGACTAGGAAAACGGATGGGTGCAGGGAATTAAAGGCAGCGTAAGGTAGATGGGTTGCTGGCTATTGCTAATACAATGAGGCTTTGTGCTAATATAATCCAAGTAGAGAATTTAAAGGCTGATGGCTTAGTAGAAATGAAACTTAGTGGAAGTGAGAGCATTGCAGGTGGATTTTCAGCAATTTACTTGCATAGTCCCGTCTCAAGATTTTGTTGTCCTGAATGATGACCATTTAGGTGTTCTCTCTGTTTCCCTCTCCTTCTTTCTTCTCCTTCCTTCCTGCCTTCTTGCCACCCTTTCCCCCTCCCTCCCTTCATTCATTCTTTTCTTCCTTCTTATCTGAGATGAAGAAAGAAAGGTCATTAACGAGTGCTGCATTAGTTACAAGACCTGCATAATGGCAGTTGCCTTGTATCTAGGGCAGGCCCTGGCTGAAGTGGGAAGTACGGAGACAGAGAACTGCACTGAAACAGAACCTTGTCCTTAAATTTGTCCTGAACATCTGCTCCTAGCTGATGTGGGAGATAGGGCACTGAAATGTATGGACATCTGGTCTGGCTGAATATGGCTTTTCTTATCATCTTTTGAGGTGTCAGGTCAAATACAGTGCAGGAAAGATGCAGGGAGTTCCTGTCTCAGTGAGGAAATAAAGGATGGGAAAGCCAATTAGGGCAGGGAAATGTTTTGCCATTTAGATCACAAGTAATTTTTCCAAATGAATGCTGAATCCAGGAACTGCACAAATGGAAGGGGACAACACTTCAGCCTTCAGCCACGCTTGCTTCTTTGTAATGCTTTGTTCTGCTGCTTGGTGAGCAGTGACTGCTTTCATGTGTAGACAATAAAGAGATGCTTTCACTTTTGTCTCCAGAGTTTATGTTAATGTATAAACCAATTATGAAAGGTACGTTTATTCAGATAGCTAAAAAAAATGAAAAAAAAAACCAACACTCCAAAACCCCAAAAAAACAACTTGATGTAGCCTAGCAGAAGACCCGCTCCCTGTCTACAGGGCAGACCTGTGGCTCTTTCCCCTCCCGTGACAAAACCACGGTTCATGACCTCATTAAGTAATTCAAAGAAGAACTATTTCACATGTGGGAGTCCTTAAAATTTTGAGAAAATTCAAGAGAACTTGAACTGAAGCCTGACCTTGTCACTGTATTCAGCGCAGGTAGTTTCAGTCTACTTGGGGATTTGAACAAAACTTATCTGGGGTTTTTACTTGCAGGTTGAACTCTGATGAAGGGATGTTTTCTGTCAAGCTGATACTTAAGAGGCACTCTCAACAAAAAGAGTTCCCCGCTCTCACCCTATGCTGCAGAGGGCAGTAAGGTTCTTGTAGGGAATCTTAGTAGAATCTCAGTCCTTGGGGGGAGCAGCTGATGGTGTCACAGCTCAATCACCATCCCTTGCCATGCAGCAGCTCCAGTCCAGGACCCTCGCAGGGTTTGCTGCTGCTTCATTTTATAAAGCAGAGCCCATGCGTTGTTACACCTCCCTGTTCCATGAGTCTCAGCCTTCAGGGACCCCTCTCTAACTGTGTTGTGCTAATGCCACGTCAGGCTGGGCTTGCAGCAAGCCCCCGTGCAAAACCCGGGGTGCAGGAAGGTAGCTCCCAGCTCCTGCCCGCGGGTGCAGAGATCTGAGAGGTTTCTGAGCGTCCTCTCCAGGGACTGCTCGCACCGAGCCCGCCGTGTCCTTTCTCACCAAGACGGCTTTTCCAGGGGCAGATGCTTCTTCATCCCCCGCAGAGACCTCCCAGAGAGGTGCCGTGGGTGCTTCTTAGGGTGAGGGCCCGCGGGTGCCCGGGGTGCTGTCAGCCTGTCGCTGCTCTCAGCATCAGCACCACTAGATGGGCCCCGAGCCCTGGCTGTGCATGCAGCGAGCGAGCTCCAGAAACAGAAACTCATGGCTTTCACCAGGGAGAAGGGGAAAAACAAGGGAGAAATGAGGAAAGGGATCATCGCCAGTGGCACAGAGATGAGTCCGCAGCCCGCAGCAGGAGCAGCGTGACTGCTTTGCACAAAAAGCCCCAAAAGGGTGGTGGGGTTACTGCAGGGAGAGCGCTGTCACGGTCTAAAGGGTTTCCCGGCCTGCCAGTGTGTAGAGGTCACAACAGTGGGTTTGTGGCATTCTGTGACACAGAAGGACAAGGAGGCTTTATTTTCTAAAATATCAATGTATTACAGATTGCCACAAATCATAGAATCATAGCAGGGTGATGGTTGGAGCAGATGATCCTGAAGGTCTTTTCCAACCTTAATGATTCTGTGATTCTACAAAATCACCACTACGAAATACATTATGATTAAAAAAAAAAAAAAGGCAGGCATGTGTCTGGATAATAAACCATCACAAATATTACCAGGAAGCGAATATATTTAAGTAGATAATGAGGGAATAGCACTAATAGTGTTTTTCCCAGTAGGGCTGACTTGTGGCTGCTCCCATACGGGGGTCTGACCAGTGACTTCTTTGGGAAAGCCCCCCACCAGTTCTCCACCTTGCCCCAAAAGTGTGATGGGACCGCACGCATCCCCAACTTCCCAGATTGGGCACGGGAGGCCGGGGGAACCGTGGAACAGGGTGACCCGGGACAAAGGCACTTTTCTTTTCGCAGAAGGGTGTCCCGGGGCCAGGCAGCCTGTCGCCACCCCCAGCCCGGGTCCGCGGCATGCGAAGCACTCGCCCGCCTCGCAATGCGCCGGGTGAAGGAGCGACAGCTGCTGGGGGCCTTTTGCTGCCTCAGGAGCTGTGACAGCACCCGGGAGCCAGGCTGGGATCTAAATTTAAATCCGTGCTTTGTGTGTTTGGACATGCGAGCGCAGCCTCCAGCCCCCACTGCCCCACCACTCCGCCCGGCGCGCGGAGGAGACGGGCTCCACAAGAAGGGGGCTCTCGGGGGGCTCCGGCTGGCCGCGACCCGGGCAAGGGGGCGAGAAAAGGCTTGGGGACGAACACCATGGAGCCCGCTTCTCCCCAGGATGACGTGAAGAAGAGGCAACAGAAGGAGAAGTCCAAGAAGCCGGTGCCACCAGCAGCCCCTCGGCCACCCCGGGCTCTGTTCTGCTTAACCCTGCAGAACCCGCTGCGGAAGGCATGCATCAGCATCGTGGAGTGGAAGTATCTTTTGGGGTATGCATGGGATCAGGAGAGCACGTGTGTATGTGTGCCCATGGGCAGGGGTGCAGGGGAGCGGAACCCTTGCTTTGTGGCAGCAAGGGAAGGGCTCGGAGGGAGCGGGACAAACCGAGGAGGCGATCGGGGACCCCTGTAGGAGGTGTCAGGATGGCTTCCAGGAACATTAGGGGTGTTGGTGTGTGAGGAGGGGGCACGGTGCCCGTCCCGGGGTGAGGACAGGGCCAGGCAGAGCCGAACAGGGACAGGGAGCAGCAGCCGAGGATGGAGAAAGGGGAGGGAGGTTTGGGGGGGAGTGAATCCACGGCGAGCTGCTTGGGATGGCTCCTTGTGTGCGTCACCGCCTGCCTGGTCCTGCAGCTGCTCCCTGACGTAGGGGGGGAGGAGGGGG
The DNA here is from genome assembly GCA_011076525.1 of Nettapus auritus. Classification (NCBI taxonomy): domain Eukaryota; kingdom Metazoa; phylum Chordata; class Aves; order Anseriformes; family Anatidae; genus Nettapus; species Nettapus auritus. The sequence continues at coordinate 1,664,780 of CM021790.1, forward strand.
GCTGGACAGCGTCCCCCAAATCCTTGCCAGCAGTGGTGACCCCTCACCCCTTTCTCCCATCCCTCCCTGGCACCGCTGCCGCAGGTGGGGGCTTTGGTGAACTCAAGGTGCAGAAGGGGGATCAGGGTCATTTCCAGGCTGCTGGGCAGTGGGGTCGTGTCGCTGCTCTCAGCCTGCGGTGGGTGAAGGGCTGGCCTTTTTTTCTTCTTATTATTTTTTAATGCTGAATATTTGCTCAAATCTCAAACCCTGTATTTGTTAGTACAAGGAAACTGGGGTACTCTGCAAAGTGGCACGGCATCACACGCTCAGCAGCTGTCCTAGCAAGCTGGTGGCTACTAGGGTGTGCCTGGCTTTGTGGTACCACTGAGGTATTTCAGGTCATTTTGCAGCCAGGAGGACTTCAAGGCAGAAGTCTCAGTTGACTGGATTTGGCCCATTGCATTTCTACCTGGTTACGGTGCCAGATTCGCACACTTGTATGCAACAAGTTCCAGCTCCAATTACAAGAGTTCACCCCCCAGGAAGGCAGAAATAAGCCTGTGGCTGTTCGCCCAGAGCAGGGAGAAGGAGCAGAGAGGAGAGGGCGACCAGCAACCCCATGAAAGAGGGATGGACAGGGCTGCTGAACAAAGGGCACGGGAGGTGTGGTAGGGAGCGATCACCAAATCAACCAAATGGGGATCAAACAGGGTCACCTCCAGCACTCGCAGATTAGCAAGGAAGATGAGAGAAATCCCCCAAACACTTTCTAGGAACCCAACAAGCTGGGATGTCAGGGGCAGCATGAAGGGCTTCTACAAGTACATCGGTGACAAAAGGAAGATTGGGGAAAATATGGGTCCTCTGCTGAATGAAACGGGACACATGATGGTGAAAAGGCTGAGGTACTGAAAGTGTTTGCCTCAGTCTTTACCAGCAAGACCAGCCTTCGGGAATCCAGATGCCAGAGACCAGGGTGAAAGGCTGGATCATTGAAGATGTACCCTCAGTGGAAGAGGATCAGGCCAAGGAATACTTCAGCAAACTGGACATTCAGAAGTCCATAAAATCCTCATAAGATCCAGCAGACTTTGTTTTTTGTAATGTCATCAAGTTAATAGATAGAAGGGTCCAGATAAGGCAAAATAACCCATGAGGAGCAGAGAACACGACTGACAGCACTCAGCCAGCTCAGCGTGCCAAAAGAGAGAAAGCACCCCCCAGGTGCCACTTACCCCGTGATGCTGAATCAGGCAGCCCAATGCTATATAATTACCTGCAAAGCTGAGCTAAGTAGTTAATTAACCATGGTGCAGGGAGGTGTTGGTATGGCTGCAGGGCTGAGTTTCAAGGGCTGTGCTGGGCTCTGTAGCTGACTTCAGGGATGTGGCAGCTGAAGCTTGACCTCGAGGCTGTGAGGTCTCCAGGTCCTGCATCTCATCCTAAATCCTCATTTCTGAATTCTTTCCCTTTTCAAAGACCCCTGGAAGGGGCAGGAACTGGGGGTGTGCAGGGGGTGAGGTCTGGCTGCTCGCCGGTTCCCTTCCTCAGGGGGAGGTTGGTTCCCCCTTGTACCCAGACAGGGTGGGGGCTGCACCTGCTCTTCCATTCCCGTCCCCCCTCCTTAACTCTTCCACTCAGGCCTTTCGAGATCATCATCCTTCTGACCATCTTTGCCAACTGTGTCGCCCTGGCCATCTACCTGCCCATGCCCGAGGATGACACCAACGTCGCCAACTCCAGCCTGGTAAGGCAGAGCCCGGCGTGTTCCCCAACCCTCCTCACTGCGCAGCCCCGTGCTTCATCCCCCCAGGTGTAAAATGGGGTATCTCTAGTGTTAGGGACCTGCTGCCACCCCGGAGGGTGCGATCAGGCCTTGGCATTCCTTTGAGAGAGCCAGAGAGGGGCAAGCAGTGAAGAAAATGCTGCAAAAAGGGTTTTCAGAGGGGCTGAGACCGCCCCCAGGTTAGCACCCAGAGCAGCAGAGTGGTGTGTGAAGTGCACAGGAAGGAAGAATTGGTGCCAAAAAAAAGAAAGAATCCTCTCAGATTTTTTTTTTTTTTGTCTCAATGCTTCCAAAAGGAAACATCCTGTTCCAGAAAGACTGAAATGTTTTGTTTTAGCATTTTTGGAACAAAGTTTCCTGACCTTTTATTTCTAAACTGTATATTTAACTCTGGGACCCTTTTTTTAATTGGGGAAAAAAACCCTTGCTAAGCAGAGAGGTCACTCCTTTCTAATCAGTAACTCAATTTTTTTCCAGCCACTCCATATTGCCTGGAATAAAATATTTTGGTGTGATCCCGATCAATAGTTTTCATTATTTTTAGCTCGCCACCACCTTCCCCCTCTTCAAATCCCTCTCGTGGTTCAATCCGCATTGATTTCCATTGAGAGCCTGAGCCTGGGCACTGAATCAAGGCATCCAAATATGTTGTTTTTAATTAAACGTTCTGCTAATTTCAGGACTCGTCATTGCTGGGGTGGGGTGTTGTGTGCAGGTATTGCTGACAATCTGTGACTTAAACACCGCTCTGTGTTTTGACTGCTCCTTAGAGGCTCTGCAGGGAAAAATATTAAAGCAGTCATAAGATTTGAGGTATGGAATACAAAGCAAGGCTTTCATCTGAGCAGGTTTTAATTCCTTGAGCTGCTTTTAGCTCTTTCCCTCTCAACAGGCTTTCAGTGGCGCTGAAGATGGTGCTTGCTTCTCATTTCCTTGGAGAAAGGGAAGGGGATGCTGTTGCCAGTGTGTTAGGATTTAAAAAATAAAACCAAGAGAGGTCGGCAGAGGAGGTGAATTAAATGTGTGGTGGACACCTGGGGTTTGTTTAGCCTCCTGGCATGGTCACTGAGCATCTTCTGACCCCTGTTGTGCTCGGAGCGGGAGGCGCTGCTTTGGGTTTGTCCCCTGGCTGTGGGGGCACGAGGGGATGGGGAAGGTGCCGCTATCTCAGCTGAGAGATGAAAGAGGCAAAGCAAAAAAAAAAAAAAAAAAAAAAAAAGAGGAGGGGACAGTGGTGATGGGGGCTTCCCACTGGGAAGGGGTTTGAGATTTGGCTGAGATTGGCCAAAGGATGAGCCCGAGCCCAGCAGCAGGACAGGGGGTGGCCAGGTGGGCACCCGCAGCACCCAACACATGCTACCTAACTGCATCTACAAAGCCATTTCAGCTCCTTATATTTACTACCTATTAGCTTATTTATACGATATCTGATTTGGATTTTTTTCAGCCCGTTGCCATGCCAACGGCCCGCTCTATCAGCAGCCTGGCAGCCCTGGGGCTCTGTTCTTTCAGCCCTGCTCCACACATTTCTTTGTCTCTTTGTCCCCGTGTGCTGGTGGCACTGGCGAACAACCCCTGCTACGAGCTGAGCCAGGCTCAGCCCTCAGGTGCCGCAGGTCCTGCACCAAAGGCTCCTTGGATGCATTTCTTCCCCCAGCAGAAGGATGCTGTGATGCATTTAGTCTCTCCCTGTCAATTTTAATTGCCTCTCCTCATTGCCCAGTTGCCTCCAGGGAGGGTTGCTTTTATCTGAAGGCTTTAAAATAGGTGAGGAGGGGAAATACGTGAGGGGGAAGAGAGCAGGGCAGTGAGGACGTTGCCCCCAGATCTCCTTCAGGACCAAGGCTCCCATCTGGGCTCCCTGTGGGTCAGTGCAGGGAAGGGGGAATCTCCTGGGACACTTCTTCTGCTGCTTTGGTCCCGTGTGGCTGGAAAACCCTGTGAGCAGCCACACTCGTGGCTGTCTTTCCAGGACCACCCAAGGCAGATTTGCATACAGAATTTGCACTAGGTACAGAATTAGTGTCATTGAAGCTTTCTCAATCAAAACTCATTTAGGGTGATGGAAAATATGTGACCCATAAATGTTCTATGAATCTGTTTTCCAATATACTGGGAGAAATACAGATGCTTAATTTTAGTGTATTTAAGTTTTAATCCTTATAGATTAGATTTCATCAACCACAGGTTTTTGTTGTGTAATGCAGATTTTAGAAAATTTTGTCTAGTTCTAAACTTTTTCAACACTGAAATGTTTTTTGACTTCAAGTCAACCCGAATATCAGAGCATCTCATCTGGGGCAGCCCCAGGAATGTCATTGGGGTGCCCCACAGAAGTGAGCCCAAGCCTCCGTTCCCCCTATTTGCTGGAAGGAGACATCGGGGCTCATTCTGGAAGGTCCTGAGCGCCCTTAGGGCTGGGGGCTGGTGCTGCCCAGCAGGCTGGAGCTGTGTCATGTTGCATCGCAGCAGTGTGGTGCATGCTGTTATTTCTGCTGTGCTGTGTCCCCGTTGAGAGCCCGCAGGTCAGGTTACCCCATGTCCCCGAGCATTGTTGAAGCATGTTTGTGTGCAGCAGCCAGCACGCTATAAAGATCTGCATCTTTTTATAGTGCTTTTCGAGGGCTGGACTTGTACATTCAACCCCAGCTCTTCAGGGCAAAACACCCCTGGCTTCTCTCTGCTGGTATCCAGAAGCAGCAGGAAGTTTGCCCTGGCTCAGGATGTCTCTTTGGAGCCACATGGGTTTCATTCTCATTGTGTGTTCTTCACATGCACTTATTTGGGGAATTCAGAGAGAGCATAGCACCTTCATACTGACCATGCCATGAGCTTTCCTTGCACCGGAGGAGTTAGACCAGCAGGACAGACCAGGATGATCCAGTTCTGTGTGTGTGGCTGGGTCTGCAAAGCACAGCATGGAGCTGGAGCTGTAAGGATGTCTGTAGCCTCCCAGGAGGGAGGCGACACAGCCAGCTCAGGTAGCAGGGGGCTTTTGGGTTTGAAACTCTGGATGTGTGTGGTGGGCTCCAAATGGCATTGGAGGTGGCCAAAGGATGGTTCATCTGATGTGGGCTTCTCAAAGGGATCATGAAGGAACAGAAAGTCATCCTCTGAATCTGTGCGAGGGGTTTTTAGAAGGGGAGCTCTGGTGGTTGGAGATGCTGGAGGCTGATCCTGCCTTGCTGGGTGAAGCAGGGCAGGGAATTAGCAAGGACAAGCTGTGGGGGACCTGTCACTGATAAGTGGGGAAGGCAAGCAGCATTGTCTTAATGAAAACTCAAAGATGCAGCCCCGATAACAGCCGTAGCTGCAGTGCTCAGGTCTCTGCTCTCACCACTGCTTCCCACCGATCTAACAAGGGGCTGACACTGGCACGGGTGACAGTCACACAGGGACACTTGGCATGCCCGCCGCTTTTGGCCGTGGTAATTGAGCAAGCAATGGGTCTGTCTGAGCCTTGGCTTCATGCATGGACAGCATTTTCCGTTTGGCAAGCCAGATGGCCCCGTGAGGAAGCAGCGTTGTGGCAGCGTGCCCTCGGTGCTGCGGCCTCCCGCTGCCTTTCTGGGTGCGATTCCCCACGGAGCCCAACTGGGGGGATGCTCCCTGCCCTCTGTGGGGTGCAAATTGAGGAGAGGGGCCACGGAAAACCAGAAATATAAATATCCCCATCCATTTGACCGCTTCAGAGGCATTTTAATCCCAGCCTGGAAAGGGCCAGCAGCAGCGGTGATCACGGTGATGGGCAGAACCAGGTGGGCACAGGCAGCTTTTGGCCAGGCTCCATGGAAAATGGAGCTATTCCAGGACCGGTGGCTGCGGCGCGGTGCCGAGCCCCTGCAGCGGGCACCAGGCCCTGTCGGGGGGAGCGGGCACAGTGGCAGAGCCCCCAGGCCAGGCTCCTTCTTGCAGCTCAATTCGCCATGCAGATGTCTGGAGCAGGCTGGAGGCTTGAGGGATGAGGCCTAGATTCCCTGGGTGTGAGGGAAAACACAACGCAGCCAACTCGTACCACGGTTTTTGTGTGGTGTCTCCAACACGTACCCAGCGTGTTTGCTGCTGGGGAGGCTGAGGAGGAGGAGCAGTGGGATGAAGGCCCCAGGGGAGCGGGAGGGATGTGCAGTACCCTAGATCGGGCACCTTAGGGTGCTGGTTTGGGAGGTGGCGGCGTTCCTGGTGTAGTTTGTAAGAAGCAGGGATAGGATCCTGTCAGCATGTTGTTGAAGGGATGCAGAGGGTGGCATGTGGTGGCTCAGCGTGCCACCGAGTCCTGCCTGGGACAACCACGGTGCTGCCTGGGAGATCACAGATGGGTCGGCAGCAGGGGCAGAGCCGGGGACACATGGCGGTGAGGCTGAGGGAGGTGACAGACTGCTCTAACGGGGCGTCCTCTCCTGCTTGCAACCCCCAGGAGAAGATCGAATATGCCTTCCTGATCTTCTTTGCCATCGAGGCGATGCTCAAGATAATTGCCTATGGGTTTCTTTTCCATACGGACGCCTACCTCCGAAATGGCTGGAACGTGCTCGACTTCTCCATCGTGTCCCTCGGGTAATGCAAGGCGGGGAAGCTGCTAGCACTCGGCTTGCGCCAGGCCTGATCCATAGCCCATCAGCTACATTGAGGGTTGTTTTTTGAGCTGGCAGAGTCCTGTCCCTCGCCTTCCTGCCTGCAGAGCTCTGACTCCATCACAGATCCTTGGTCTCCATCCTCACGCCTTTCTCTTCCTCCCTGTCCTTCCTTTTTTCTCCCCTTCCTTCCCTTTTCTGTGCCTTTCCAGGCTTTTCACCATGACCCTGGAGCAGATCAATGCGAAGCAGGGAGGGTCTTCGGGGGGGAAAGGCGGCTTCGACGTGAAAGCCCTGCGAGCATTTCGTGTGCTGAGACCTCTGCGCCTGGTGTCGGGAGTGCCGAGTGGGTGCCGGGCTCCCTGCCAGCGGGACAGGCTGTTGGGTGGATGGGGCCGAGGGCCTGGCCGGGTGGAGGCCATAGGGCAGGTTTCATTGCTTCTGGCAGGGGTCTTCTTTTCCCATAAGCTGTGTAAATACAAAGAGGAAAAAAAGAGTGGATGAGGGGAGGGCATGAAGTATTCACCAGCACTACTCTGCTGGAGTCTTCCAGGTGCTCACATGGTGGGTAGAGAAAGGAACAAGAAATTGCTCCAGAGATCTCAGTCCCAACACACCTCAGCTCCTTTTCCCTTCACGGGGCACTTCCAGGCTGCTTGTCGGAGGGTCTGGCAGGAACGCAGGATGCACCCAAAGCAGTTTGGGGAGTGGCTGAGCTCTTCTCTCTTCTCCCTGATGCAGGCCTTCAGGTCGTGCTGAACTCCATCATCAAGGCCATGGTGCCCCTGCTCCACATCGCCCTGCTTGTGCTCTTCATGATCATCATCTATGCCATTGTGGGGCAGGAGCTCTTCAAGGGCAAGATGCACAAGACCTGCTACTACTTCGGGACAGGTAGGGCTGTGGCAGTGGGGGACATGGTATAGAAGTCTGTGTGGCTCCTGTGGGGACCACAGAACCTCTGCAGGTAGCAGAAAGTCTGGTCCTGCCAACATCAGGCCTGAGAGAGCATGAGGGCTGAAGGATGTTTGGTACAGGACTGGCCAATACAGATGGTGGGAGGAGGTGGTGGACGGAGCCCCCTTTGGAAAGCTTCTGTGGGAGGCTGGGAGGTGCTGGAGCCTGCTCACCTTGGCCCAAAATGCTGCTTAGACCATGGCTTCTTCCCTCAGATGTGATAGCCACGGTGGGGACAGAGAAGCCAGCCCCCTGCACCACCTCTGGCCACGGACGACACTGTACTATCAATGGCACCGAGTGCCGAAGCGGCTGGCCGGGACCCAACAACGGCATCACTCACTTTGACAACTTCGGCTTTGCCATGCTGACCGTCTACCAGTGCATCACCATGGAGGGCTGGACCGAGGTCCTCTACTGGGTAGGCTCCAGCAGCCCAGGCTTGGTGCCCAGCTCAGCACCAGTGACCGCTGGTTGTGCCTCGCAGCAGGAAACTCCCTCGTCCACATCCCACACAGAGATGTGCTGGGGGTTCCCAGGTGGCAGACTTCTGCCTCTCCTTGCCAGGTTAACGATGCCATTGGCAATGAATGGCCCTGGATCTATTTTGTCAGCCTTATCTTGCTCGGCTCCTTCTTCGTTCTCAACCTGGTGCTGGGGGTGCTCAGCGGGTAAGTGCCACCCTGTCCCTTCTCTTTGCCAGCAGATCAGCGAGCACAGTGTGGATATTTAACTGTACAAGGAGAGAAAGCCTTGAAAAGTGTGTTCCTTCTCCTCTCCCAATCCACTTCTGTTCATGTGCATGCTTGGGAACACAACCTTGAGTTACCTTTTGTATCAGCATCCGTGGCTGCCTGAGGTTTTAGCTCAGCACCTAGCACAAAAACACCTTTTCCCTGCAGTACTGGCACCTGTCAGCAGATGCAGCTGTGAAACACATTTGAGGTGTTTGCAGTGTGGTTTGCAACTAAAGGAGCTGAGCAGAGAGTTCAAACCAGCTGTCCTTACCCTACAGCTGTGTCAAGACACCAATTAGTTATATGCTAATTACTTGGATATGTTAGCCCTCTTTTAGGGCTAACAAGCCATTTAACAAGAGGCAATGGGCACAAATTGAAAAAGAATGGTAAGGTTGGGAGGTTCCCCCCCACCGGCAGATGGATCTTATCCCCATTGCCATGGAGACAGCATCCTGATTATTTGCTGTGTGATGAGCTCCCCTTCCCCACATGGAGAATGCGGGGCCAGCTTTCTGTCTCCAGATGGGGGAGACTCTGCTTGCTCACAGGATCATTTAGGGTAGAAAAGACCTTCAGGACCGAATACAACCACCAGCCTGACCTACCGAGTCCCATCACTCACCTGTGTCCCTTGGTGCCACATCCACACGTCTCTTAAATACCTCCAAGGACAGGGACTCCACCACCTCCCTGGGCAGTCCCGTTCCAATGCTCGAACCACCCTGTGTATGAAGAAATCATTCCCAATATTCAAGCTAATCCTCCCCTGGTGCCACCTGAGGCTGTTGCCTTGTGTTTTATCACTTCTTTCCCAGTCCCTTCCCAGCTTTGCTGCCCTTCTCTCCACATCCTCGAGCAATTCAGTGTCCTTGTCGTGAGAGGACCTAAACTGAGGGCAATATTTGAGATGAGGTCTCACATCTGGGCCCACTGCTGGCTTGTTTCGTGGAATGGGACTGAGAACGAGGAGTCAGTACAGCAAGCTCTTGGTGGGAGGGTATTTCAGGCTTTTAGCTTTCTGCGAGGATTGGTATGGGACAGGGCTGCGGGACGTGGCCTCTGACTGCCTCCTGAGCCTTACTCTGCTCCTTGCCCCATCCCAGTGAATTCACCAAGGAGCGCGAGAAGGCCAAGTCGCGGGGCACATTTCAGAAGCTGCGGGAGAAGCAGCAGCTGGAAGAGGACCTGAAGGGCTACATGGACTGGATCACCCACGCTGAGGTGATGGACAGTGACCGGGCCAGAGGAGAAGGTACTGGCTCTGCCTGGGTGAGGACACTGGTGTGAGGGTTGGGTTCCTGACACTGAGCACCCTGAAGAAACAATGGGGAGAGCTTTGGAGAAGTCACAGACTCGTTTTGCCTGAAAAGCTGTGAAACAAAACGTTTTGACTTGTGCAGAACAGTTTCCTTTCTCCAGTTTTTTTGCTTTCCTGAATCATGATGCTGAATCTGACCCAAATTAGTAAATAACTTGGCACCTAAGCCAACCCTCCACCTCAGCCACTGTATTTACCATTTGCTGGCTGTTGACAAGACCTAGGTCCCCTTTGGCAGAACACACTTGAAATGGCCACGAGAAGCCCTGTGCATGTGCAGGAGCTGCTAGCTCTCACCTAACAGATGCACGAGTTTCTTGCCACTGCTTGACAATTTTGAGGGATTAGAAGTAGCTTAGGAAATGAGATGAACATAGGCAAGGGCTCTGCCACTGAGCCTCTGTATTTGTGGGTCACTCATGTCCCTCGCGAGTGCTTTGTCACTCTGCCTTATGCAATAACTCTTGATGAGAGTTGATATGTGTGTGGAAAGGGCCTTGTAAAACAGTGGGAAAGACCACACCTGTAGCCAGTGTTCTCCTGTTGTTCAGCATTTGCTCAGATCCTGGCTGACCCCAATTTTCTCTGTGCTGGGGGTGTCTGGAGCTGCTCTCTGCTCCAGCTGCCTCCCTGGGCTGCTGCTGCCCTTGCTGCAGGAGTTCCTGGGGCCTCCCAGGGCTTTGAACCTGACATTTAAACCTTCCAGCTCAGGCTCCCTCTGCTGTTTCCCTGGGATGGCATTTCTTGATTTCACTGCTGGGGGGGAAGCTCTTCCAGGTGTTGTCCTGGGAGAGGTCCCCTCCTGTGTGCTCTTCCTAAGGGCTCCAAGGAAAGCCTGGGATGTCGTTCCCTCCACAGGTATGATGCCTTTGGATGAAGGAGGGTCAGAGACGGAGAGCTTGTATGAAATTGAGGGCATGAACAAGTGGATTCTCTACTTGTGAGTATTCCTGGGCTGCACCATCTGCTGTCTCTCGCTTGCTGTCATGGCTGGGCCAGGCTTTCTGTACAGCCACCAGTTTTGTGGGGAGAGCCAGGGGCTTTTGAGAGCCAGATGCTCTCCTGGAGTACAGCAAGCAATAGGGAAGGATGCTTTGTACTGCCAAGAAGCTGCTGCAAGGGGAAAAACCTCTTCAGCTTGGGTCTATGCTCCTGGCATCCTCTCACAGCCCATGAAACACATCTTGTGCTTCAGAAGCTGGGCCTGTGGCAGGAAACCAGAAGCCAACATAGGTCAAAAAGGAGCCAGGAGGCGTTCACGTGAACAAACAGCAAAGCTTGAGCGATTTGGGGTGATGCCTGTGGCCAGGGTTATGCTCCTGGTATCTGCATGCCCCTGGTGTGCAAATGGGGTGACTCCATGCATTGCCCCAGCAGCAGTGGTGGGCCAGCTCAGCCCTTCTGAGGGAAGGGCCCAGAAGAAGGGAGTGGGGTGGCTGTGCCCAGCAGTCTGTTAGCTTTGTCCCAGGCTGCTCAGGATCCTCTGTTCAGCCCCACTGACCCATTGGCCTTCTCTGCAGCCGGCAGTGGAGGCGCTGGAACCGAATGTTTCGTAGGAAGTGCAGGGATGTGGTGAAGTCCAAGTTCTTCTACTGGCTCGTCATCCTGCTGGTGGCACTGAACACCCTCTCCATTGCCTCCGAGCACCATTTCCAGCCTGAGTGGCTGACGGTGGTGCAAGGTAAGCAAACAGCCCCAGGGAGAGGGAGGGCCTGGGAAGCCCTGCTGCCATGCAGACGTGCACAAGGAGCTCTTGCTGTGCGTGCACAGCCACACTGGCCTAGCACAGGGCCTGTTAGACACCCACAGCCTTGCTCATGCACACAAACACAGCCCGCATGCACGTATGTGTACACCATCCTCACTAGGCTGTGGCACAACTGCACGTTGCATATGCAGTGTGAGCACTTACAGGTGCATAGTGAACACAGGGTGTGCACACTCACAAATGGATGTACATAGTTCATTTACATGCACATTGCATGTACTCCCACAGAATGTCCATGCATGTACGCACACAATTGCACTGTGTTCACACACACAGAGTAAAGCACACGTGTACACAGCTCAGCCGTGTGTACACAGCACACAGAGCCCAGTACACATGGACACAGCACCCGGACACGCTGCGTGGACTCACACCCTTATGTGTGCAAGCAAACTGTTGTACATCGTCCTTCTCCTCATCCTCCTCTCCTGAGTGCTCCCTAGAAAACTGCATTTGCTGCAACTCAGGGCTCGGTGGTGGGCAGAGAAGGGATGTGGGCAGCGCTGCCCTCCTTCCTTCCTGCCGTGCCATGCTGAGAGGAAGAGGTCTGTGCTCTGATGGGCTGGATCTCCCACCCCAGACAACGCCAACAGGGTGCTGCTATCGCTCTTTGTGGCCGAGATGCTGCTGAAGATGTACGCGCTGGGCCTGCGCCAGTACTTCATGTCCCTCTTCAACCGCTTCGACTGCTTCGTGGTGTGCGCGGGCATCTTGGAGATCATCCTGGTGGAGCTCAGCACCCTGTCACCCCTGGGCATCTCCGTGCTGCGCTGCATCCGGCTCCTCCGCATCTTCAAGATCACCAGGTTGGGATGGGAGCTCCATGGGTGCTGGATGCCCCCCAGGCATCGTTGGCCTTGTCCCTCGGGGGGCTGCAGCATGGGCAGAGCTGGTAGCTCCTGGGGTGATGAACAAGGCCAAGCCTGGTGATTTCAGCGTCCCCGGGACGTGGTCTGGTATCTCCTGACACCAATCCTTGGGCCAAGCTGGAGAAGTCCCAGTGCCCACCCTGCGAGTGGTGCTGGCTCAGAGCCCCCTTGCTGGGTTTCTGGGACATGCTGGGGGGCAGACATGTGCTCCCTGCTCCTTCACCTCCTGCACGTTCCTCTCTCCAGGTACTGGACATCCCTGAGCAACCTGGTGGCCTCTCTGCTCAACTCAGTCCGCTCCATCGCCTCTCTGCTCCTCCTCCTCTTCCTCTTCATCATCGTCTTTGCCCTGCTGGGCATGCAGCTCTTTGGGGGCAAGTACGACTTCGAGGACATGGAGGTGCGGCGCAGCACGTTTGATAACTTCCCCCAGGCTCTCATCAGTGTCTTCCAGGTACGGGGCTGTGGCAAGCAGGGCAGAGGGGCTGGCGGACCCCCACAGCCTGGGTTCTCACCTCGGGGGTCTCCTGGCAAGAGCAAGGGTTAGGGGAGATGTGGGTTCGTGGGAGATGGTGCAGTTTGAGGATAGAGTGGGGAGGGGAGAGGGGGTCGTGGGTGGCATTGGGGGTTCAGGGCTGGAGGAGGGAGGTGAGATCTGGCAATGGGGCTGGAGCAGGGAGCAGGATGGAGGTGTGGGGTTCTGCCCTGCTCTGCTGTGGGGGCTCTGACATCCGTTTCCCCTCACGCTGTCTCTGCTCTTCTCCCAGATCCTGACCGGAGAGGACTGGAATTCAATAATGTACAATGGGATAATGGCCTATGGAGGCCCGTCCTTCCCTGGCATGCTGGTTTGCATCTACTTCATCATCCTCTTTGTTTGTGGGAACTGTATCCTCTGACATCGAAGCCATGCCTGGGTGCCCTGTGCCCAGCCCCACAAACTGCTCCAGCTGTGCGAGGCTGAAGGCTCGGTGTGCGTGTGTGTGTGTGTGAATGTGTTTGTGTCCAGATTGAGCTCAGGCAGGGATCAGGCGGTCATCCCAGAGCTCAGCACTCATGAGGATGGGTGCAGGATTGAATCACAGAATCGCAGAATCATTAAGACTGGAAAACCATCCCCCTACCACCAATGTCACCCACTAAACCACATCCCAGAGCACCATGTCCAGCCTTCTTTGAACACCCCCAGGGACGGTGACTCCACCACCTCCCTGGCCAGGGTTGTCTCAAGGGCTCTGCTCCAGGAAGGTTTCTCAGACCACGGGCAGCCCTGGCCACATTGTCCAAATGGGAACCAAGTTCACGTCCTTAGTGTTGTCCCACCAGATATCCTCCTCAATGTCTTCCTGGCCATTGCGGTTGACAACCTGGCCGAGGCTGAGAGTCTCACCTCAGCCCAGAAGGCCAAAGCAGAGGAACGCAAGCGGCGCAAGATGTCCAGGTGAGCGCTGTAGTCCTGGCAGGGGGAGCTCCCAGCCTGGGTGTTTTGGGGTAAAGGGACAGAACGGTGTCACCTGTGCCCCTGCCCTGAGCTCAGCCCTTGCTCTCCACTCAGGGGTTACCCAGAGAAGTCAGAAGATGAGAAGCAGATGCTGGCGAAGAAGCTTGAGCAGAAAGCGAAGGGAGAAGGGATTCCCACAACAGCCAAGGTTGGTGCTGGTGGGGTTAGGCCTTGGGGAAGCCCTGGTGAGGGATAAGGCACCTCCTGCCACTGTCAAGAGCTGGCAGGGACTTGGAGCTAGCTCAGATCTGGACTCTGCTGGGTCAGAATTGCTCCTTGCTTTAGTGTCTTCTGGTGTCAGAGGCTCTCTGGGCCCAGACTGGGCCTGTTGTGTGGTGGAACAGGTCCACCATGTCCTGGGCCAGCACCCCACGTGCTTGCTGTTGTACAGGCTGAATGTAGACACCACTGACCCCACAGGGCTTCCAAAGGTGTTTGGCAGCAATACTGGCACATTCACTTGCATGTCTCCCTTTCTGTCTCTCCCTTGTTTCAGTTAAAAGTGGATGAATTTGAGTCCAACGTCAACGAAATCAAAGACCCCTACCCATCCGCAGACTTCCCAGGTAAGACTTGTCCCCACAGAAGCTGGGGAAAGGGCCACAACCCTGGCTGTGTGAGGAGCGAGGGATGCGGTGGCCCCTCACCACCCTGGGGGTGCTGAGGTCCAGCTCAGGATCACGGCATCAGAAGATCTTCCACAGGGTCACGTTGCTAATCCCTCTCTGGGTGACCCTTTCCTTTTCCCTCCCTGTGACCACCCTGCAGGTGACGATGAGGAGGATGAGCCCGAAATCCCCCTGAGTCCTCGGCCACGTCCCCTGGCAGAGCTACAGCTGAAAGAGAAGGCTGTGCCTATGCCTGAAGCCAGCTCCTTCTTCATCTTCAGCCCAACCAACAAGTAAGCGCTGAGCCTTCTCCTTGCCTCTCTCTGGCACCAACCCTTCCCAGTGGGACCCTACTTGTTTTGCCATAACCCTCTTCTAGGCTTCCACGGCCCCTTCTGATGTCCTTCTGATGTCTCCCAGTCTTATGCCGTTTTTGTCCCCGGCAGGTTTCGGATGCTGTGCCACAGAATCGTCAACGCCACCTGGTTCACCAACTTCATCCTGCTCTTCATTCTGCTCAGCAGCATCTCCCTGGCGGCCGAGGATCCCATCCGTGCTGAGTCGTTCCGCAACCAGGTGCATGGATGACTTGGGTGGGTTGGGGCGGTTGGAGGAGACATCACAGAGACCTCCAGCTCCCCTGTGAGCAGATACCTGCTTGCCAGGTGTTGAGCCTGGGTGAGTTTTGGTAGCTATGATTTTTTTCCCTCTTTGCTCTTGTTCTGAATCCAAGGAAGATGAGTCTGGGGGACTGGGTTCTCTTCATCCCTGCCTCTGGGAGGGCAGAACGCTCAGGGAGGGGAGGCTGCTTGTGCTTCCCATCCAGGGGAACCAACAGGGACAAAGTTTTACTGCTCCATGTCTCAGGTTATTCCCGGTAAAGAGATCTACCTGCCAGGGTGAGCAAGATTACCTTGGTTAAGGGCTGTGGCTGCTTATTGGGGACAGGGACATCCCATGCAGACTGGATCAGTGGTGTGTGCAGCACCTGAAACGCTGCCTGCATGGAGCAGGGGTAGCCCCACGGGGTCTAGGCTTCTGTGGTGCCTGGTAGGGGCTGGGGGAGTCTCTCAGGGCACAGCTTGAAAACACTGGTGCGTTTCCCACATCACCCAAATCTCACCCAGTCCTTGTGCTTACGTCCCCAGATTCTCGGATACTTTGACATCGGTTTCACCTCTGTCTTCACTGTTGAAATCGTCCTGAAGGTGAGTCCATCCGCTCCCATGCAGCACATGCACATGACCCAGGTCTGGGCTGTGTTCTGGCCATGGGCACAAGCTCCAGGAGAAGGCAGGGAGCAGCTGCCGGCTGAGCCTAAAGTCCCCCAGCTTTGGGCATCCCAGGGCATGTGCCCTGCCCCAGAGGCCAGAAGTCCCCTTGTAGCAAGGTGCTGTGACACCAGGACAGATGGGCCATGGCACCAGCATTTCTGTCCTGGCACGTCTTTAAGAAAAACTGTAAGAGAAAGCAATGAAAATCTGTGAAGTAAAACCATATTCAAGCAGCTGTTATGAGTTGTTCCTGCTCTAAGTCTTTCTGCTCTTCTCTTTGCTTTGCTGAATGACTGGGAAGAGGTTTTTTTTCCACCAGTGCAGTGCAAAGGATTTCCAGCTGAAGTCAGCTGCAAAGCAAGGGCTTTGAGCATGATGGGGTCCCTGGGCCATGGGGAAAGCTCCCTGAGCCCTGCCCGGCCTCTTTCCTAACTCCTCCTGCTCCCCAGATGACAGCCTACGGCGCTTTCCTGCACAAAGGCTCCTTCTGCAGGAACTCTTTCAACATCCTCGACTTGCTGGTGGTTGCTGTCTCCCTCATCTCCATGGGAATCGAGTAAGCAGCTCTACGCTTCCCAGGGTGGGCACTGCTCTTGTTTAGCCTGGTCGGGCAGCGGGGATGCTGCAGCAGTTTGGGTTGGGTGGGATGGGAGCTGCCAGCCCACGTGTTAGGGTCCCCAAAATGTGTCCCTGGCTGCATCCTGAGGGGGAGCAGGGCCTGGGTGACTGGGAGGCCAACTCCTCGAGTGACAAAGGAGAAGATCTGGGTGGGAATTGAAATGGGAGTCCCTTTTTCCCATCTGGGAATTGCCCCATCTCAGCTCTGTGTTCCTCCTTAGGTCCAGCACCATCTCGGTGGTGAAGATCCTCCGGGTGCTGAGGGTGCTGAGGCCTCTGCGAGCCATTAACAGGGCCAAGGGGCTGAAGGTAAGAGCCAGGGTGGGGTCCTTGGCCCATGGGAGTCCCCATGGAAAGTTATGTGAGGTTTTGTGCCCTGTGGGTTTTGTAGGGTCAGGAACACAATTCGCACTCCCCATCTGAGGAAGGAGCCTGCCCTGTCCCATTGCTCCTGGCAGGTTCCTGCTCTCACCTGCCTGTTTTTTTTTTTCATTTTTTTTTTTTTTTTCCTGAGTGTGGGGCACATGGGGGGGCCTCGCCCCAGGCATGCTCATGTGTGCTCTGTCCTCGACCAGCACGTGGTCCAGTGTGTGTTTGTGGCCATCAAGACCATCGGCAACATCGTGGTCGTCACAACGTTGCTGCAGTTCATGTTCGCCTGCATTGGGGTCCAGCTCTTCAAGGTGAGAGATGTCCTGGATGGGCAGGAGAGATGTGCTGCCCAGGGCTTTGGGGTCTTGTAGTCACAGGGCTTTGGGGTCTCATAGTCACGGGGCTTTGGGGTCTTGTAGTCACAGGCAGGGTGGGAATCAACCGGTCTGTGAAAAATCAAAGCTCCCCGGGGCTTCTGAAGTCAGGGCAAGACCATAGTTCCTCCTGCTCTGTTTCAAATGCAGGGGAAGTTTTACAGCTGCTCAGATCCATCCAAGCTGACGGAGAAGGAGTGCAGGTAAGAGCCCAGCAGGGCAGCAGGCAAGAAGGGGAAGGGGGCATGTGGCTGTTTGCGTGCCTGCAAGGGGATCCTGCAGCCGGAAAGAAGGGGCTGGGAGGTCTCTTGCTGCTGTCCCTCACCCTAGGATAAACATAGCCCAAGGCCGTGCTCCCCTCCCAGGGACAAGCAGCCCTGGGGCAGTGTGGCAGCAGGAGGGGGCCGTGCCATGTGAGCGCCGCATCCCTTCTGCTGCAGGGGTGATTTCATCGACTACGTGGACGGGGACCCGACGCAGATCGAGCTGAAGAAGCGCGTCTGGTTCCACAACGACTTCCACTTCAACAACGTCTTCTCAGCCATGATGTCGCTTTTCACCGTCTCCACCTTCGAGGGCTGGCCAGAGTGAGTCCGGTGTGTGGGGGCCTGCCGAGGGCCGGGTCGTGCTGGGAGCAGGTCGCTGCCCTCAGGCTGATTGCCAGCCAGGAGCTGGAAAGCCTTTGCCAGGGAAAGAAGAGCTGCCCAGGCTGAGGAGCAGGGCTAGCCGTCCTGGTAGGGGCTGGAGAGCCAGCGGGGTGATCCCTGCAGCCCAGTTCTACCCCTGCTGGATTTGGGATTTCTCCGGAGCTCTCCATAGCCTGCAAGAAGGCAGACAGTCTTCCCCCCCTTAATGAGGGTCTTTGTTGCCTCGCTTTCCCTCCTGTAGGCTGCTATACAGGGCCATTGACACTAATGATGAGAATAAAGGCCCTATCTACAACTACCGGGTGGAGATCGCAATGTTCTTCATCATCTACATCATCCTCATTGCCTTCTTCATGATGAACATCTTTGTGGGCTTTGTCATTGTCACCTTCCAGGAGCAGGGGGAGAGCGAGTACAAGAACTGTGAGCTGGACAAGAACCAGGTACTGGAGCTGCTGGGACGGGGCGAGGTGGATCCAGCCCTTAGTGCTTAGTGGGGGACCAGCACCAGGGCAGCACGGCAGTCTTTGGAGGCAAGAGGTGGCTTTGGAAACGTGGTCCTGGGTGGGGTGTCCGGGTGCCTTTGCAGAGAGCGCAGCAGGTACTTGGTCATCGCTGTCCCTGGCCCATGACACATGGGAGTGAGGAAGAAGGGGGGGATCCAGCTGGTGCTGGTGGGGCTGTGCACTGCGGTGCTGGCTCCGTGCTCGTGTCCCTGTCCCTGCCGTGTGTATCTCCCTGGCTTCACACCTCTCCTGCTCTCCCCAGCGCCAGTGTGTGCAGTACGCATTGAAGGCTCGCCCGCTGCGGCGCTACATCCCCAAGAACCCCTACCAGTACAAGATCTGGTACGTGGTCACCTCCTCCTACTTCGAGTACCTCATGTTCTTCCTGATCCTGCTCAACACCATCTGCCTGGGCATGCAGGTAAGGGGGGGAGTGCCAACCGTGGGCAGTGGTGACCCCCTGAGACCCCTGTGCCTGTGGCACTGGGCAGGATGTTCTTAGCCCTGCTGCCTCAAAGGTCCTCGTGTGTGCTCCGCAGCCCTGGGGAGAAAAGGGGACAGGTTGGATGTGGGGTGTCCAGAGGAGGGGCTGCAGCAGGGGGGATTTCTCTGTTTTGCTGGAAGTTTTCCCAGCTACGGGTCTGTGGGAGGTTGGTCCCCCTGCAGCTGAGCTGACCCTGCTCCTCCTGCCTTCTCTCAGCATTACAACCAGTCTGCGGAAATGAACCACATCTCAGACATCCTCAACGTGGCCTTCACCATCCTCTTCACCCTGGAGATGGTCCTCAAGCTCATGGCCTTCAAAGCCAAGGTGAGGGCAGAGTCCAGGCTGGAGATCAGAGGAGGGTTGATTAATTCCCTCATCGGGCTCTCGTTCCCCTGGGCTCCAGCATCCATCTCCTCCTTGCCTTGATTCTTGGACGTTCACTCCTCTTCTCTCTGTCTCTCCCCTGGCAGGGCTACTTCGGGGACCCCTGGAACGTCTTTGATTTCCTCATCGTCATTGGCAGCATCATCGATGTCATCCTCAGCGAGATTGATGTAAGTGCTGGGCACAAGGGTGTCCCCACACTCCGCTGCTGCCAGCACCTGCCCCAGGGCGAGCTGGGGATGCCAGAGTGGTGCCACACACATCCTGTGTGCACGTGTACACCCTAAACGTGGTCTGTGCTCTGTGCCATATACACCGGGGGGGCTGCAGCCAGTGGCTGTATGCTGATAAATGCTCTGCTGGGAGCATTTTCAGAGCAGTGCTTGTAAACCACCGTGCCACAGCACTGGGACCTCCCCAGACCACAACCAGCTCTGAAAGTGCCCATGTGCGCCAGGAGGTCATGTGCTGCTTTTGGCAGACCCGGTGGTAACTGTAGGAGCTGTAGGGTCGGGTAGATGAGGTTAACCCTCTCTGGTGACTTTGCATGTCTCCTCTCGAGAGCAGGGCTTTCTCTGCTCTCTGGCAGAGCTGCTGCCACGGCCACCCCCAGGAGAGTCCTGCAGCCGTCCTCCGTGCAGAGGAGGAGAGGCTCAGGGGTCCTTGGAGGAGTGAAACCACCCATCTGTGGTTGGCACCCATCTCTGGGGTCAGCAGTGTCCGTGCTGCCCTGGGAGCTCAGCACCATTGCAAGGTTGCCAGCCCTGAAAATCCCCCAAAATCACTGCAAGGGCACCGAGGCTCTGGGAGGGAGCTGGGGACCTCACCGAGGGCTGGGTGCTGGAGTCTCGTAGCTTTGGGAGCTTCAAGGGTTTGTGTGTGTGCACACGTGAGCGTGACCAAGAGCTCCTCTGAGTGTGAACACGTGTGCCCGGAGCATGTGGGTGCACGCAGGCAACATCTCCTGCTTTTCCCCTTCGTGGAGGGCAAGTGAATGGTGCTGGGCAAGGGTTTGCCTCCTGCCGCGGCCCTGTGCCTGCCCAGGGGGGTGATTTATGGCAGGCAGCTGAATCAGGCCATGCTGAGCGTTTGCCCAGGTTTCCTGGCCTTTTTTCCCTCATCCCAGGTGTGTTTGTTGCAGCGGGTGAAACGCAGCCGAGCGTGGAGGTGGGCATTGTCCCCCTGTGCTCACGATGTTCTCCCAGCCATCTTTCTGCTGCCGCTGCCCCACAAAAGCCATCTCCTCATCCGATGAGCCCGAGTGATGGTGTCTCTGTCTGCGTCCTTCCCCTTTTTTCCCCATTTTCCATCTTTCTTCTGCCTGTGCTGCCACCTTCTGCAATCCTCCCCCCGTCTCTCGTTTCTCCCTCCCTCCTGCTGACTCTCTTATTCTCTCGGCAGACTGTTCTTGCCTCCAGCGGCGGATTGTACTGCCTCGGCGGGGGCTGTGAGAACATCGTAAATATCAGCTGCACGTGCTTGCAGTGGACCCCTTTCCCCTCTGCTGCCTGGGGCCTTACCAGCCTGCCTGCGGCCAGTGTTGGCGCGTGTCCTGCATGCGTTCAGACGCCCCGAGCCCTGCTGCTCTCCTCTGCTGTGCACAGGTTGCCTCTAGGAGCCCAAGGGCTGGGCTCCAGAAACGGGGAGAGGTCGGTGGTAGGGTCCCACGTGCAGCACCGGAGCCTGGCACTGTCCTGGTGGGGATGTGATCACTTCCCTGGCCACTGTGCTTGCTGAGTGCTAGGAAGGAGAGAGGCAAGAAAAGGAGGGGTGGGGAGAGGAGGGGGTGGCTTCCAGTGCAGCCCTGGGGACTCGGAAATGCCGTAACAGGGAAATTGGGTCTGCTGGAGGCCTGGGGTTGACATAGGGTGGGTTTTATTGCCCTGATACCTCTGGGAGCAGGTGGGTTGGGTGATAGGAATGAGGGGGGTCAGCACGAAAGCTCTGGGAAGCTGAGAGGAAGCAGGAAGGGTAGCAGAGGTGCGACGGGATGGACATTTGCTCATGGCACTTGGTGAGTGAGGCTGGGGCTCTGCCATCCCAAAACAACCTCCCCAGCATCTCCCACAGCCCATGTCCCAGGTGTCACAGCCTTATGAGCCCAGGGTCTCTGCCTGCTGCCTCCCCTCCGCCTGCTCCTCCTGGGACTTCCCTCTCAACCCAGCAGTCCCCAGCCCCAATTCCCCCCATGTTGGGGTCCCAAAGCCACCCCGAGAAGCGGAGGCACTGCTGCAGGATGCTCGCCTCCCCACAGCCACCCTGCCCTCTGTCCCCGCTTTGTCCCATCAAAACCCCGCTGGGATGTTCCCAGATCAACTTTTCTGTGTGACAGCAGCCACCTTGAACCTTTCCTGTGCGGGGTGCCTGGCCCAGAGCTCGCCTTACAAATAGACCCCAAGGTAACAAATATATAGGGTGTGCAGGGTGAGAGAGCAGGGAATGGGCCTGTCCTTGGGCGGGATGGGATGGGATAGGATAGGATAGGATAGTTGGAAGGAACCTTCAAAGCTCATCATGTCCAACTGCGTGACCACTTCAGGACTAACCAAAAATTCAAGCATGTTATTGAGGGCATTACCCAAATGCCTCCTGAACACCTCCAGGCATCAACCACCTCTTGGGGCATGCGGTGAATGGCACGGCTCCCGCAGCATGCCTTTCTACTCCAGCATGCCTTTCCCTCTGCCGTGTCCCATCCCTACCTAACGGGACTCCAGGAGGGTCCGTGACTGCTGCCCTCCTCTGTCCGCAGGACCCCGACGACAACTCCCGCGTCTCCATCACTTTCTTCCGCCTGTTCCGTGTGATGCGGCTGGTGAAGCTGCTGAGCCGGGGAGAAGGCGTCCGGACCCTCCTGTGGACCTTCATCAAGTCCTTCCAGGTTTGTGAGGAACACACCGGCACGTGCCCTGGGCTGGCAGCAAGCTCTGAGCTGAAAAGGGACGCCGGGGTGCCCCTTGGTGCTGGGCTGCCTCTCACCCGAGCCGTGATCCTTTTGTCGCAGGCTCTGCCCTACGTTGCCCTCCTGATTGTGATGCTTTTCTTCATCTATGCTGTGATCGGGATGCAGGTGAGAGGCGTGGGGGGGAATTTGGTCTTGAACAGGGACCTGAGCCTGGGAAGATGGGGCAGGGAGGGACTGGGTCCTCTGCACGGCAGTGCCAAAGGCTTTGAGCACGGTGGGACTGTTCTGTCCTGGTCTCCGAGGATGCCCAGAGTTAATGCAGTCCGAGCACCTCCTCCCATCCCCAGGCTGCAGCTAAGGCAACCGAGGCATGCATCAAACAGCACTTTCTGAGTCAACAGCATGACGCAGACACGCTGTCACCAGTGCTTGTGCCGGGTTCGTGAGATCTCCTTGTCTTGGAAGCAGCACAGCATCGACAGCGGCACTTTCAGCATAGGCAGGGATGTCCAAGCTGCTCACGAGCCTCAGAACAACCACAACCCCCCGGTCTCACGCTCTCTTGTGGGGATACCCAAAGCCAAATAACCACGACCAAGAGGAACTCCTGCACTGGGGTGCTCTGGAGGGTGTGGGGGTGCCTGAGAAAGGGTGCTGGTCTGATTTACAGATGTTTGGGAAGATCGCCATGGTGGACGGGACCCAGATCAACCGAAACAACAACTTCCAAACCTTCCCACAAGCTGTGCTGCTGCTCTTCAGGTCGGTACTGTCTCGGGGAGCAGGCAGCTCCAGAATGGAGCTGGGCTCCGAGCTGGCTTGGATTAAGGGACACCAGCATTTCTGCAGCCGATTTATTTTTTGCCCTACAGAAAAAAAAGTCTGGGTGCACCGTGGCATTTCTGTTCTGCATATTTCCTTCCCAGACTGGATTTTTAATTAGTGAATTTTCAGGAAAAGCAAGCAAGGGGAAGGGAGAATTCAGCCCAAGGCTTTCCTTGACCCCAAACGTTTCGCTTTGGAGCTTGCCGTAGCAGGCTCCCACGCCTTCCCTGCAGCAGCGCAGCGAGCCCAGGATCCTGCCCTCTCCTTTCCCTGCTCCCCGGTGTATGGGACTGGTCCCTGCAGGCCCAGCAGCCCTCCAGGAGGGGCCGGGTCCAGCGGGCGTCCCCCTCTCCCCAGGTGCGCGACAGGGGAGGCCTGGCAGGAGATCTTGCTGGACTGCAGCTACGGGAAGCTGTGCGACCCCGAGTCCGACTTTGCCGAGGGCGAGGAGTACACCTGCGGCACAGGCTTCGCCTACTTCTATTTCATCAGCTTCTACATGCTCTGTGCCTTCCTGGTACGTGGGGCCACGTATCCCCCTTAGTTCCTCCCCGTATCCCCCACGTGCTGCTGCCCAGCCATGCACCGGTGCTGGCTTCTGAGAGGGAAGAGCTATTTGTGCCGGCCACATCCTGCTGTGTAATCCCATGGGGTGAGGGTCCTGCCTCTGTGTGGGGTCACCAACAGCATCCCCTGGCTCCAGGGAACCCTGGCACCTTCTTGTCCCTGACCCAATGTGCATCTGCCTGCGTTTTGCCCCCTGGCCGGAGCCCGTGGGCTGTCCTGCCTGGCTGTGTGTGGGGTGGGAGGTCACTGCACCCCTCTACATGGGGTGGGGTGTCACGGTCCCACTGCCTTCACACCCGCCCCTCTGCCCCCAGATCATAAACCTCTTTGTGGCCGTCATCATGGACAACTTTGACTACCTGACACGCGACTGGTCCATCCTCGGACCCCACCACCTGGATGAGTTCAAGCGGATCTGGGCTGAGTACGACCCCGAGGCCAAGTGAGTGACTTCGTGTGTGTGGCAGGGGGTGAGGGACATGGAGGGGATGCTCCACGGGGACCGGTGTCGGGGGCCAGGGTGGGCTGTTTTCTGCTGCAACCTGGGGGCAGCAGGGCTGTGCGAGCCTCAGCACTGTCTGGCATTTAGATCCTGGCTTCTCAGAGGTGGATGTGGGCTTGCCAGCATGTCCCGGGGTTGGCACAAGCCATCAGGAGTTTTAGGGACACAAGACTCCCATTTCTCTCCTCATCCGGCCCTGGTGGTGCTGCCAACTCTTCCCATGCCACCTTTATCTGCCACCTTGCCTTGGGGAACAGCTGTTTTCCCCAGGAGGAGCACAGGGAAGTAAAAGGACTTGCCCACCATGCAGGCCACGAAGATAAACCCACCCAGCCCCTCCTCAAACCACTGCCCCTCCTTGTCTGCCACCACGGTGCTGATGCAGCTCGTTGCCTCTGCAGGGGCAGGATCAAACACTTGGACGTGGTGACTCTGCTGAGACGTATCCAGCCTCCCCTGGGCTTTGGGAAGTTCTGCCCGCACCGTGTAGCTTGTAAGGTAAGAGCCAAGGAGAGGTGTGTGCGTGGGCACGGGGCACCTTCCCCAGCCCATCCCTGCATCCTCCCTGGGGAGGCTGAGGACACGAACTCAGCCAGCTTTCTACTTTCATGCTTTATACTCATGCTCTGACCCCTGGTTTTTAATGGAGAGGAGTCTTTGAGAGGCAAGGAGAGGTGCTGTAACCTGCATGGAGCTGACGCGTTTCAGGGTCCTGAAGATAAGGACTTGCCTGTGCTCACCTCCACACCCAGGGGATGACACCCGTGGGCTGTCCTCCTGCAGCCTTCATTGCAGAAAGTTTTCCAAGCTATGCTGGGTGCTCCACATCTGCACCTGGGACCAGAGGGCAGCACTGGGGCTGGGTACACGGCCACATCTTCTGGGCTGTCGATGTTTATCTCCAAGGGCTGATAGAACTGAGGGAGCTGGAGACTGCAGCCTTGAGCATGCTTTTCCATGCTTGACTCTGCATGAAACCAGGGTCTATATGAGGCTCCCAGGAAAGCCACATGGGCAGGAGCTCAGGCACCTCCACGGGTATAAACCCTCAGGGGTCTTGAGCAAACCTATTAGGGGGTTGATCCCCAGCCCCCTCATGGCAGCCTGGTGCGCTTTGTGGAGGATGGAAGGCAAAGCAGCACGAATGCACCCTGAGAGCAGCACCGTGTTTCTCCTGCTGGGGAGAGCAGCCAGCCTGCTCTGCCTCGTGGGGACACGGTTATCGGTTTGCTCTGCAGCGTCTGGTGTGCATGAACATGCCCCTGAACAGCGACGGCACCGTCACCTTCAATGCAACCCTCTTTGCGCTGGTGAGGACAGCCCTCAAGATCAAGACAGAAGGTAGGGGGTGCTCGGGTCTGCTTCCACGGCACAGGGGGGTGATCCTCTCTGCAGACTGCCAGTTACTGTTCCCCCATCTGTCTGGGGACCTCAGGGCTTCTTGCTGGTGTGGCAAGACCCTTTGCTGCAGCCCCCAGCTTCATACCATTATTTTGTTGGACCAGAGACCATGGGCACATGTATAGGGCTGCTCAGGCCAAGCCTGGAGGGCATTATGAGTTGCAGGGTTGTGTGTTGTGACCCTGAAGAGCAAACCATTGCCACCCCAGATGTGTGACTTCACTCTGAACAGCTCAGGAGCTGTTCTGACCCAGTTCCAATCCCTGCCTTGGTGTACAGCCACCGGGCTCCCTTCCTACACTGTTGAGTGTAGCCTGATCTCCCCCTGTGCTGGTTGTTCCAGTTTTCCATCTCCCCGGGTACGAATAACCTCAGACTGGGATGGAAGAGGGTGGCTGCCCTTTGAATTCAGCTGTGTCAGGGTGGAGCTGCTTTCACCCTCTTCCTCGCCAGCAGGGCGGTTTGCAAAGCCCTGCCTTGGTAAGAAACCACGCCAGCTGGTTTCCGTGCCTGTGGGTCAGGCAGCATCCCCCAGCTGCACGGCGCGGTGTCTCCCCTTCAGCTGGGGTGGGGGACAGGGCCTCCAGCACCGTGCAGGAAGCACTGGGAGGATCACAGGAGATCTGAGAGCAGCCATGAGGACAGACTGGGTGTGCAAGTGAGCAGGACTGGTAAAGCCTGGGAGAGCACGGAAGGGGAGGTTGGAGCCTGCTGCTGATCATCACAGCAGAGACCACGGCACTCATGTTCCACCCGTTCCCTAGCTCTGACTCACCCTGTAGTTAAGGTCTTTTTGCTAAAATCAAAGCCTTATTCCTACAAAGCTCTTGTTTGATGGGTGGTGTCACACCCTGGAAGAGCCTGGCCAGGTTTCCACACGCTTTGCCTTCCTTCATGTCCGCTTTCCCTTGGGAACGAACCTTGCTTTTCTCACAGGTAACTTCGAGCAGGCCAACGAGGAGCTCAGAGCTATTATCAAAAAAATCTGGAAGCGAACCAGCATGAAACTCCTGGACCAGGTCATCCCACCTATCGGAGGTATCCCACCCCGTGGTACCTCCTGGGGGGCCAAACAACCCCTGGGATTCAGCTACGGCAATTCGGGGCCTTGCAACAGGCAGTGCCATCAGGTTGCTCTCCTCCCTTCCAGATGATGAGGTGACAGTGGGCAAATTCTATGCCACGTTCCTCATCCAGGAGCATTTCAGGAA
Organism: Nettapus auritus; assembly: GCA_011076525.1. Taxonomy (NCBI): domain Eukaryota; kingdom Metazoa; phylum Chordata; class Aves; order Anseriformes; family Anatidae; genus Nettapus; species Nettapus auritus. The sequence goes on from CM021790.1 coordinate 1,690,953, forward strand.
GTTCATGAAGCGCCAGGAGGAGTATTACGGGTACCGTCCCAAGAAGAACCATGTAGAGATCCAGGTTAGTGGTGCTGAGAGTCCTGGGTGCCTGGTGCACCCCAAACCACCCCTCGTTAGGAAGTGGAGAGGGGATCAAGTGGAGAGGGGCTGATGTGGCTGGTCCTGAGCAGGACCACTGTGGTCAGAGAAACCTGCACAGGAGCCCCGAAGGATGCTGTCAGGGTGGGACTGGGGAGGAGGCATCTTTGTGCTGGAGCAGCAGGGATGTCCCCAGCCTCTCCTGGCCTTATAGGGAGGAAATCCCTTTGTGGTGGAAATAAAACAAGCCCTGAGAGTGCCGGGTAAGGGAATGAGCCAGCCCCCAGCTCAAATACCTGTGGGTGAGGGACAAAGGTTCGTCTCCACCTTGGGCACCACAAGCCCAACCCATTAACGGGCTGCCCTTAGCAAACCCCTTTGTGGGGCAGTGTCAGCCCAAAGCTGTTTCACCAAGCACAAGGCCAGTTACAGGGTGACTCATGGCCTTTACCCTGTTGTAAGGCCTGGAAACCTCCTAAATGTTCCTTCTCCAAAGCCCCACGTGAGAGGGGCTGTGGGGCCAGGCCACCTCCAGCCATGTCGTCTTGTCCCCACCAGGCTGGGCTGAGGAGCATTGAAGAAGAAGCAGCTCCGGAAATCCATCGAGCCATCTCTGGGGACCTGATGGCTGAAGAGGAGCTGGAAAGAGCAATGGTGGAGGCTGCCATGGAGGAAGGGATATACAGGGTGAGCACAGCCCGTGGGGCACCCCACCATTTGGTGGGGGCTCAGTGTGGCTACCGGCAGGCCTCGGAGATGAGCCTGACCGTGACAGGCAGTGTGGGCCACCACGATTATATCAGTGCTTCTGTCTTCTCCCTGAGCATTGGGACATCCTGGCCGAGTCACCAGCACGTTACTTGCCTCAGTTTCCCCTCTATTTTTATAGACCCTGCCCACATGCCTGGTAGGGATGCGGTGAATGTTGGCCCACAGGTTTGGAGGGCCCCATCCACACCTTCTGCCAGGCTAAGGCAGGAGAGCTGGGTGCCACCACCACCACAATGGGGACAGGTCCACTTCTCGCTCCCTGGTGTTCCCGCAGACTCCCAAACATGTTTCCTCTTGTGGAAATCGGCCCCAAAGCCTTCCAGAGCTCTGGGCCTCCTCTGATGCCCTCCCCGTTGGTTGCAGAGGACAGGCGGCTTGTTTGGCCAGGTTGACAGCTTCATGGAGCCGAGCAGCCCCCTGCAGCCCCATGTGGCCAGCCAGAGACCCCTGCAGTTCGCAGAGGTGGGCAGCGAAGACCTCGATTCCCCTGTCTTCCTCGACGAATTCCCCCAGGAAGGCAACACCAACACCAACAACAGCAACTGGCCGGAGGGGTAAGGGCTGGTGAACCTCGTGTGGGCATGGCAAGGCTGGGGGAAGAGCTGGGGACCATGTCCTGCAGCCCCGTGTCTCCCAGAGAGGCTGTGCTGGTGGCAGGCTGCGCGTTGGTCATGCCCAGGGCCTCCTCGTGGGGCCAGGAGAGATCTGGAGAAGGGACAGGTTTGCAGCAGTGAGCTCCCTGTGGACTGCGGGGAGGAATCAGGGGCTGGATGCCAGTGCAGAAGTGGTCCCATAGGTGCAGGAGCTCTGTGCAGAAATTTGGCCCTTGGGGTGCGAGGTAGGGGTGTCTGCACATCCAGAGGTGTTCCCAGGACACGCAGGGAACCTCCAGGGCTGATGTGAGGCCCCATACACAGCATGCACGTCTCCCTGAGCTTGTCCTTCTCGTCGTTCCTTCATCTCGGCACTGTTAGCATTGCTGTTCCTGAGTGCCAAGGCCAAGGTAGAGGCCACCAGTGCCCAACATGGGTACAAGAGACAAGGATCACCAGTGTAAGAGAATATTCTTCTACTTCTTGGGGTCTCCACCCTGCTCATCCATCCCAGCTGTGTCCCCCAGGGTGGAGAAGGTGGGGAGAGCTGCATCCACGGGTGGAGCTGGGTGCAGAGTGGTGCTCCCCGCTCAGCTGCCCCGTCTACCTGCCCCTGCCAGGCTGCAGTACGAGGATGAGGTGCTGAGGAAGACGACGCCAGCAGCACCCAGGCCTCCAGCAAAGGGTGAGTGTCAGCATCTTCCTTGTCCTGGGGTCCTGAGCCTGCTCGGGGTGGTGGTAGCAGGCAGGAGGAGGAGCTGGGACTTGCAGCAGTCCAAAACCCCTTGCCACTGTTCCCCCAGATAAATAAGCCTTTCCCAGCTGGTCCCCTCTGGGTGGCTGTCATGGCCTTGCTCCTGTGCCCACCCGATGTCCCCTCCCGTCCTTCTCCTAGGCCGTGACCTCCCCTTCCCTTCAGAGAGGCTGCAGCAGAGGCCGAGCGGGAGGCGAGGAGCCACATCTGGGCATCACCCAGCATTGGGGCAGCACCTTCTGCCCCAGGAGGTAACGGGGATGATGTGGGCCAGAGACACTGAAGCAGGGGACATGGGCTGAAGCTTCCTCCCCTCCTGGGCAAGGCCACCACAGCTCCCTGCATGCTTCTGGAGACGGAGCAGAATAAAACGGGGTCAGGATCGCTCCCCCAGTCCTCTGCTGCCCCGTGGCTGGCATCAGTGTCCCCTCACCTGGTGACTTGGCTCCTGCCTCAGTACCCAGGCAGCTGGGTAAGGGGCTGGTACCCCGCTGTTTGCCCACACTGCCCTGCTGGTCCCATTACTGGTGGTGCCATGTACTCAGGAGCTCCAGAAGGGTGGGATTGCGTGTATAGGTTGGAAATGGCCCCTGCAGCCCTCACATTTACATGGGAGAGATTTTCCACGGGCAATGCCCGAGGCTGAGCTGTGGCCCTTTGCTCCTTTCACCCAGCTGTCCAGAGGGGGTGGCACTGTGACGGGAGTGGCCCCCAGCTCAGAACAGCAGCGGGGTGAAAGTGGCGACCCAAGCACTTCTTCCACCCCGGCCATCACCTTCCTCATCCAGGAGGTAAGGCAGGGGCTGGCAGGGGAGGCAGAGCTGCCGGGGAGGGAAGGGGTCTGCTCAGGGTACGGTGAGGTATTGGAACAGGACAAAGGCAGCAAGCGTGAGCTCTTCTGCTATGGATTGAGCCCCCATGGGGCTGTGACCTCGTCTTCTGCTGCAGGCTCTGATCTCTGGGGGCCTTGAGGCTCTGGCCCGGGACCCATCCTTCGTGGCAGTGACCAGGGACGAGATGGCAGCCAGCAGCCAGCTGGAGATGGATGAAGTGGAGAAGGCAGCTGCGGAGCTGCTGAAGGGAAGAGAAGCACCGCAGGACACCGATTCTGTCCCCTGGGACACCTCGGCTGCGTCACCAGCTGGCTCCTCGGGGCTCAGCGCAGATGCCTCCCAAAAATCCAGCCCTGCTGCTCACCCGTGAGCCGCCTGCCACCACGGCCCCATGGGCACAACCCCTTTCAGGACCCTGTGGGGGCTACCAGAGCAATGACACACATCTCCCCACCTTTTTGGGGCTGTGGGATGCTGGTGACAAGACAGGATAATGGTGTGCCAGAAGGGTCTGGCAAAAGCTGGACAGATCATTAAAGTGTCCCTGCTGTGACTCTATGGCTTCCCCGTCCCCTCCTTCCTCTGCCAGCCCCACTGCACAGCACAGGGCTGCTGACCCAGCCCTGCCTGCGGAGGGGACTGCAAATTAAGGCACAATTAAGCAGAGCTGGCACCGATTTGCAGCCCCCAGCCCCAGTGCTGAAGGAGATCTGACCCCACCACGTCCTTGCAGCAGAGCTGGGGGGAGCAGGGGCATTTCCATCCCTTTGGGTATCTCCAGCCACCACGCTGAGGCTCAGGCACTGCTGGGGCTCATCCAGCCCACGGGCATCCCCCTGCAGGGGACAGGTCACAGATGCCACAGCCAGGGGCTGGGATCCCAGTGCCTGCTGGTGCCAGCTCTGCCCAGTGCTGCCCACTCACCATCCTCTGCTGCCTGGGCAGTGCAGCAGCTGGATTTATTTCTCTCCGGGAAGGGGTCTGCTCCGGGGCTTGGTATTACAGACTTCAAGTGCCCCAGAAGGAATTTGGGTGCCAGGCACTGGGGCGGCCCCATCTCCCTCGGGCATCTCTCTGCAGGGTTCTTGCTTCAGAGCCCCTCCAAAGTGGGTGATTCAGGGCTCTTTCTTTCCTAATATATATTAAAATACAGCAAACCGATAGGTCCCAGGAGAGGTATTGAATCAATAGCACTTGTCTGCTCCCCAGCAGGGCATTTTGTTAACTTAATAAAAGGGAAATGGCTGTTGCTGAGCTCCATCTGCAGCCCGAGCTCTGGGGAGCCCTTCTGGCACAGGGGACGTGGTGGAGCAGCCCCCAGGGGATGCTGGCAGTGGGATCTGGTAGGGGCAGTCCTGGGAATCCCCTGCTCCTGCCCCCCTTTTGAGGGTGGAGGGGTGGGGGCGTGCTCACTGGAGCCCCCAAACACGAAGGGTGACACGGTGAGGGGGTCCTACTGTAGCGAAGGGGCAATGCCTCCAAACCCTCTCTTGGGGTCTGGGGCTGTAAAGGGGCTGATCTGCCCCAGAGTGGCATTTGGGGGGGTTCTCCCTCAGGATGGAGTACGGGGAGAAGGGTGAATGCCTCCAGACCCCAGTGCAGAATGCGGGTACTGGGGACACAGCTGGGGCTCCCCAAAGCTGCTGTGTGCCTCAGTTTCCCCTCACGCCCCATCACTCTTCGCCCTGCCATCAGCACTGACCCGCAGAGAGGGGTTCCCCTGCAGCTCCCATTCTTATTTTATTTTTCTAGATGCTGTTTTCCTGGTGGGGGCACCCAGCTCCCCGCTGCCCCGCTCAGCGGGGTGACCACGGCTGGGGTGGCAGCTGGCCCTGCACGGCCCCGGCACCCCCTTGGTATGCCTGGTGCAGCCCTGTATGGCCTGGTGTGGTCCTATATGGCCCAGTACACCCAGTGCAGCCCTGCATGGCCCTGTACAGCCCTGAACAGTCTGGTACCCCCAGTGCAGTCCTGTATGTCCCAGTACACCCAGTGCAGCTCTGCATGGCCTGGTGCAGCCCTGTATGACCTGGTATAAAACCAGTGCAGCCCTGTATGGCCTGGTGCAGCCCTGCACAGCTCGGTGTAGCCCTACATGTCCCAGCTACAACCAGCATTCCCAGTACACCCACTGCAGCCCTGTACAGCCCAGTTACACCCAGTGCTCCCAGTACACCCACTGCAGCCCTGTACAGCCCGGTTACACCCAGTGCAGCCCCATATATCCCAGTTACACCCAGTACACCCAGCACACCCACTGCAGCCCTGTATGGCCCTGTGCAGCCCCATGCAACCCCATACATCCCAGTTACACCTAGCACTCCCAGTACACCCACTGCAGCCCAGTATGGCCCAGTTACACCCAGTACACCCAGGAACGGGGCCGCCGGCCCGGCAGAGGGCAGCAGGAACGGCCGGGGGGTGCTGGGGGGGGTGCTCGTGTAAGCGGGGAGGGGGGGGGGGGCTGCGCGTTTCCGACCGCGCCCCTGTGCGCGCCAGCCCCGGGGCGTGTCCCAGAAGCCCCGCCCCCGTGACCACGCCCAGACACGCCCATCGAGGCCACGCCCCATCCAAAACCACCCCCACCCCACCCCCCAGCCCCCGCCCCTCGCTGCGGAGCCCCCCCGGCGGCACCGACCCCGGCGGCAGCGCCCGGACCGCCCCCGGCACCTGGGGCCGCCCGGCTCCGCCGCCCTCTTCCTCCTCCTCCTCCTCCTCCTCCTCCTCCTCCTCCTCCTCTTCTTCTTCTTCTTCCTCCTCCTCCCCCCGCAGCCGCGGATGCTCTCGGGCAGCTCCGGCCGCGGCGCCCGGGCGGGGGGGGGCATGGCGGCCCCGGACAGCTGCGTTAAGGTGGCCGTGAGGTGAGCGCCGGGACGGGGGGGGGCGGTGGTCCCGGGTCATGGGGGGGGGGGGGGACGGGGACCATGCATCCTCGGGGGGGGTGCTCGGTGCAACCCCCAGGGCAGCTCCGTGAACCCCCGTGGGGTCTCAGTGCACCCCCACGGGGGGCTCCGTGCATCCCTGGGGGGCGCCGTGCACCCTCGGGGGTCTTGGGGCACCCCTGGGGGGCACTCGGTGCACCCCCAAGAGGAGCTCGGTGCACCCCCGGGGGCTCTGTACCCACCTCGAGCTTTCCCCCCCGTCTATTCCCCCTTTCCAGGGCAGCACGGGGGTCCCCCGAGCGGTGCAGTGCCCTGCCAGCCCCCCCACTCATCATTTTTGGGGCTTCCCCCCCCCCCCCATCAGCTCCATCGCTGCTCTGCTTCCTGGCCCTGCAGTGCGGGGGGAACCCCAGCCCCTTCCCCTGCACCTCTCTGCCCCCCTCCCCGGCTCCCGGCAGGGTTGGGGTCGGGTTTGACCCCCGGTGGTGTGTATGGGGGGACACGGGGGGGGGTCCCTGCGATGTGCCGGGGGGGCGATGCAGCATCTCCGTGTCCTTTGTGCTGTCTCCGGGCTGGGAACAATGCCCCTCACGGGTCTTGCACCTCCATAAAGGAGCTGCCAGCGGCACCTAATTCATGCCTAGCTGGGGAGGGGGGTGCTCAGGGGGGTGCTGAGCTGGGGCCTGGGGCTGGGGCAGCCCCCCAGCCTCTGCTGCGGATCCGCAGGGGGATGGATGGAGCTCGGAGCCGAGCGGGGGGCTCTTTGTTAGCTCCGTACCCGGCTGGGTGTATTCCGAGCGCAGCCGCTGGGGTCCTGAGACCCGCGGCTTTTTCTTCGCTTCTCTCTCCCTGCCAGGAAAAAAGGAGCCCCCACGTCCCCCCCACCCAGCAGCAGGGGGTTAAGACCCCGATGGAGGCTGGTGAAGCAGGTCCTGGCCGGAGCTGCCACCCCGCGTGGGGCTGGGACTGGGTGCTCAGCTTCCTCCCGCTCTCCCCGTGGCCGCCCCGGGTCAGCCGGCGGCTTCCGCGCTGTCATGGGTCAGGCCCTGGGTGCTCTGAGCTCCCCTGCGGGCTCCCGGAGCGGGGCGAGGGAAGGATCAGGCCCTCCCCGTCCGGCTGCTCCTGCCTCGGATCCCACCGCGGGAAGGGCGAGGGGGTAACCCAGGGGGTGCCGCAGCCCCGTAACGGCTCGAGGTGGATGGGGTGCAGATGGCAGTCTGCAGGCTGGGTGCGTTAGTGCTCGAAGGAAGATGCGGAGGCAGTGCCCTGGGCAGAGCACAAAAGATGCCGGGTGCAGCGTCAGTGATGGAGGGGGAAATGGTGGGTGTGTGGCTGCGCGTGCCGCCGCCGCCTGCACCAAGGCACCTCCCGGCGCTGCCCGCTCGGGGTTTTCTGCCTTGTTCCACTCGACAGGATGAGAATCGGGGTCTGGCAGGCTGGGGGAGCAGCAAGGAGGTGACAGCATCCCTCCCGTGTGGGTGCTCCCACCGTGCCTGTGCAGGGCAGGTCAGGGGTGGCCGTGCCAGGGCACTGACCCGGGAGCCGAGGCTGCGGGTGGAGATTTCCTGCTGGCCGCACTCTTCCCGTCCTCCATCCTGCGTTTCTCTTGGGATGGAGCCTTGGAACAAAGGCCCGGCTCAGGGCCGGTCCCTTTTCCCCAGGAGATGAGCGGGTGCTGTCAGGGATGGCGGCTGCGGAGCTGTTTTTGGGCAGGGCTGTTCCCAACCCAACCCTTCAACCCCTGCCTGCGCTGCTGTGGGGTGCACGGGGAGGGGATCACGAGCAGGAGGTGATCGAAATACACGTCCTTCCCTCCAGGGTGTCGTGCTGGGGCTGGGGCATCCATGGTGAGGGTCGGGGTGGGGAGGGAAGGTGCCCATCCATCTCCCACCCCCAGCTTGGGGAAGGGTGCCGGTGTCCCCCTGGGTGCCGGTGGGCAGCGGGTGGTGGGGGTGATGCCGTGAGATGAACGGGCAGGACAAAGGAGGGTGGGAGCGAGGAGGCTGCGAGACAAAGCAGGCAGGTCGCAGTGCTGGGGGGGGGGAGATGCGTGGCTCCTGGGCACAGGAGGGCCGAGCCTCTCTCCCTGCTGCTTTTGTGCTCAAGCACAGGCAAGGGTCCCCTTTTTCCTTGCAGGGTTTCTTTGTGTGACACCTTGCGGGGTCCTCCTGGAACCCCACCCTCCGTGCAAAGCAGGTCCCGGGAAGGATTGCAGAGGAGGTCGAACGCCTTTGGGGTGCGGCAGGATGGGAACAAAAGCCCCAGTTTTGTCCCTTTGTGTTACCGTGCCAGCTATGCCCCTTTTTTGGGGTTCTCCGGAGAACCGGAGACCTGAAGAAAGGCCGAGATATGGGGGGGGTCTTGGAAGGAAGGTGCTGGGAGCTGCTGGGCGGTGGGCACGGTCCCAGTGATATTGAGAGGTGCCGCAGCCTCCAGGGGCCTTGTGGAGCCCCCGAGATTGGGAGGATCAAGAAGGGGGGGCCCTGGTTCTTCTGCTTGCCCTGCCCTGGCAGGAGGAGGCAGGGGAGATGCTGCAGTGTTTCACCCTCGGCCTTAACATATAAAAGAAATCTTCTCCTTTCCCCTCTCAGAGCCTCGGCAGCCCCGTTGTCACTGGGGCCCCGCAGAGCTGGGTGCCGAGGGGGGGGTTATTTAGGGCACGGGGGTGTTGTCTGGGCTTCCTGTGCGCCACGAGCGAAATGGCTGATGCCTGCCGCAGCGCCGCCGCCAGCAGCGAGAAACGCAGGCCCCGGGGGTGCTCCCGGCCCCACGGCCGGCATGTACCTGGGGCAGGGACCCCCGAAGTGCTCCTGGGGCTGGCTGGCTCCTGCCCCACAGGCAGGGTTTTGCTTTCCTCGGTGCCGAGCCCGCCGGGTCGCTCCGTGGGCCCGTTGGAGCTCACCACGAGGGAAGGAAGCGAGGTGCTGAGCGGGGTGCTGTGCGCCACAGCACCGCGCTCAGCTGCCGCCAGCCACCGCGGTGCTGAGCAAGGCGACCTCAAAACCTCGGGTGCTCGCTCAGCAACCCGGAGAGGCAACAACCCCCCCGGTCCTTCCGCAGGTGACCTTCACAGCGGCTGCTGCACAGCAGCTCGCTGCAGATCCCTGCAGAGCGCCGTGGGTCTGGCCGGGCTCGGGGGTCCCTCTCCGTGCAGCACCGGGGGTCGTGGTGGGCTTCGGCAGCCGGGGGTGCTCCGGGGAACGGGGCTCCCGGCCCCGCTGCACGCGTGGTTTTGCTGTGTCAGGGTGGTGCACAGGAACCTGGGGCTGTTTGACTGTTTGGCCGGGGGGAGGTTTGAGAAGCCGGGCTGGCTGCAGAAATGCCCCCCAAGAGCCCTTTCCAAGCACCCAAAAGTGGCGTTGGTTGGGGGGGGGAAAGCAGCACCCCCAGTGCCGGAGCTGCCTGCGGCACCCCAGCGCGCCCGGCCGGCTGCCGAGACTCAGGAAGCAGAGCTTGTGAAATTGGGGAAGGAAGTTGAGTCGGATTTCAAGTTTATTTAAACTCTGCAACCTCCAGTCCTCCGCTGCTCTCATAAACACTCCCGCCGAGATGCTCCGTGCCCCGGTGCTGCCCTGGGAACTGCTCCCATCCCGTGCCCGGGAGGCAGGACAGGGTGCTCGGGGTGCTCGGCATCACGGCGTGCCTGGGGGGCTCGGCTCGGTGCGACCATGGGGGCGAAGCATCCTGCTGCTGAGCCTGGGGCTGGGCATCCCTTTTGGGGTGTCTCTCCCATCTGCAGGGACCGGGAGGCTCCTTAGGGAGTGGGGTCCAAGCTCCAAGACCTGTGGGGGGGGGGAGGCAGCATTTTTGGAAGCCGCTGCAACCCCAGGGACCCTGAGCCGTCTTCCCCCATCCTCTGCCTCCATGCAGGACATCCCCATCCCGCTGCCGTGCCCGAGAGGGGTTCAGGTGGGGGTCCCCCATGCTTGGCCCGGGGCCAGGGGGGTGGGCAAGAGGGGTTTTTCCGTGCCTGGCCTCAATCAGGCGTGCGCCCGCTGGGTTTTACAGCGGAAATGTTCGAGAGGGGATGGAAACATCGGCGCTGCGAGGGGAGCGGGGCTGCGCGTGGTGGCTCAGTGCGGGGACGTTGGGGGCTTTCGGTGCCTGCGCCCTACGGGATTTAAATGCTTAATGCCACAATGTGCCAGGAACCAGGGGCTCTCGGTACTTTTCCTGCACCAGGAGCGAAACTGGGGGGACAGGAGACTCTGAATGAGAGCGGTTTGTGGATGGTGAAGCTCCAAACAAAGCTGTCAGGAACACGGCCCCAGCCCCGGCGAGGGAAGGCGATACCCCCACCGAGCCCGTGCTAATCGAGGGCCCTGCCCCAGCCCCCCCGGTGTTGTGCTGTTCCTGCTGCAGGGGCTGGCCCTGGTGGTCCCAGGAGGGTTTTTCCTTCTGGAGGCTGTCAAAACAGTCCCCAGCTGCTGGGTTAAACAGCCGGCGGGCTCGGGGCGTGCTGGATCGCGTGGAGAGCTGAGCCTGGCCCCGTAACCCGTGTAACCCCTCGGGGGGGTCTCTGCCTGGCTGCTCTTGGTGCCCAGGGCATGCAGTGTGCCTGTGCCATTCCCGCGTGCTTGGAGCAGACGGGGCCGTGCGGTGCCCTGCACCTTGGTCGCTTCACGCGTGCTTCTTGAGCTGCCCACCCAAGGGTTTTGGGGCCCTGCACCCCTTTGTGTGCGACTGTCCCGGGTCTGCCGTCCGCAAACGTCCTTGTGGCATCCCCCAGCCCTTCTCCAGGCAGGTCCAGCGTGGAGCCGTTGGGAACCCCAGCTGCTTTGGGAAAGGAGGAGGAGCCCTGAGGCGCTGCAAACTCGGTGCTCCCGCTGCCCTCCAGGCGATGCGCTGCGAAAAATGCGATCCCTGCTCCCCCTGAGCCCTGCTGCAGCCGTGGGCTGGGGTCTGCTGGGTGCCGGGTCCCCCCGTGGGCTGCGTGTCCCCTGCCCCTTGGTGGGGTCTCGGTGCGGAGCAGATGGCGCGGCTCGAGGCCGGTGTGCTCCTGCCAGAGCTAATGAGCAACACACGGCGGCTGCCAAGGCCCGATTTAAAGGTTTCCCTAAGCCTGGGATAGCCCAGAGCAGGAGGATTAGGGGGCCCGGAGGGCTTTGGGGTTGAAGGCAGCGGGGTTTGCCCCACGGGGACCTGGCAGGGAGCGTTGCTGTGCCCTCGGTGCTCAGCCGGCACGGAGGCAGGCTGAGCCCAGCGCTCGCCCGTGTTGTGCCGGCTCCCGCTAGGAAATGCCCTGCTATATCTCTTAATCTAAGTGTTTTCCGACCAGACCTGGCAGTCCCAGGGGAGCCTTATTCAATTTTCTCTGATTGCCGAGCTGCTTCCCCGCCGCGGTAATTAAATGCTCAACTTTGTCTTGATTTGGGTCCGGAGCAACCTGCGCGCAGCAGCGAAGCACGGAGGGTGCCTTTGGGGTTGGAGTGAGGAAAGCGTTGGTGGGGGGGAAGCAGAGGGTCTCCCATGCAAATCTGGGCTGGGCAGTGGATTCTCCTGTGGGTCTGATGCTGGGGAGGCCGGAGAGAGCTTAGGAGCGGGGATGGGAGCGATGTGGGCACCGTGGGGAGCGGGGATGGGAGCCGGGGGACCGCAGGCACTGTGGGGAGCAGAGCCAGGCGCTGCCTGGGCTCGCCTGGCGCTGTCTGTGCAGGTACATCGGAGGCTGCTCGGCTGGCCCCGGGGCTGCCAGCTCCACCCTGTGCCAGCCCTCGCCGCCAGGGCTGCCTGCCAGAGCTGCTTTGGAGAGGTGGGAGCTCCCTGCTGCACCGGGGCAGTGCCCGGCAGCCTGCGGTTGTGTGGCTCTAACAGGCAGCGAGAGGCAGTGGTGGACAGAGCGACGGCCCCTGGATGCTCGGCAGGCGCTGGGGGGGCTGCTTGCACCCCCAGTCTGAAGCAGCTGCCCTGGGCTGGGAATTGGTGGCGAGCGGATGTGTGCTTGGCCTCGCTGGGACAGCCCCGGTTGGAAGTGGGTGATGCTGCGGGAGGGCTCCGGGGGAGGTTGGATCCCTTCCCGTTGCATCGAAGCCCACCCCGCTGGCTGCAAGGTTGGGGGTGCTGGGGGGCTCCCTGCGGGGTCTGCTCCTGCCCCAGGGCTGGAGGGAGCCCCGAGGGCTGCCCGTGGGTGCCGGCAGCCTCGTGCTCGTGCTTGGCTCCCAGCCTGGCACCGAACAACCCGACTTTTGTGCGTGCCGCGGGGCGCTCCGCGGCGTTCCCTGCCCCTCGGGGTGCGGGACCCGCTCCCCGCTTCTCCGCTTCCTCCCCAGATGCTCGGTCGCCCTGGCAGCCGAGCCATGGAGACGGGCGCTTTCACAGCCTGCCAGCCCGGCAGGAAAGGGGAGGAGAGAGGCAGAGAGGCTCCCCTCCGTGCCGCTGCTGAGCTTTTTTGTCCCCTTGTGTCCCCTGCGCGGATGAGGGCTTTCCCTGGCATCGCGCCGCTCGTGCTGCGGGGTCTGCGTGCCGATGCTGGAGCAGGCGGGCTCCTGCCGTGCCGCCTGTCATCCCCTCGGCGAGCGCTGCTGCTTTGGGAAGGAGCTGGTTTGGGAATCCCCTCCGTGCCATCCTCGTGCCTTGGTTTATCAGCGTGGGCATGAGGGAGATGGGCGCTGGTGGTGTCCTGGTGGCCCCGGGACAGTTTGTGTCCTCCCTGTGCTGGTGGCTTTGCACCAAAGCAGGGCCAAGGAGAGGCAGAGCGCACCCGGACGGTGCCCTCGTGCACCCCATGGTTGCTGCTCTGTGTTGCAGAGGAAGGAAACTGAGCCAGGGCAAGGCAAAAGGCTGCTGGCTCCCCTAACAGCACCTGGTGGGGCTGAGACGAGGGCTGAGGGGAGAGCTAATGCCAGCTCTGCAGGTCCCTAGGGCTTAGGAGGAGAAGGTCTCGTGCCTCTATGACCAGTGCCTGGTGTGGTGATGCCCCCCTGGAAGGGCTGGGCTGGACTGAGACCCCCTGAGGGGCAGAGAGTTGGGGCTGCCCAACGCCTGGGAGCGGGGACGTTGGCACTGGCCTGGGGAAACCTCTGTGGTGAGTCTTGGTGGCCACATAAATCTCGTGACGCCGGGTGGCCAGGCTGCTGGTGACAGCCACGTCCCTCGTCTGTGTCTGCTCGTTGTGCTCATCCTCTGCTACGCTCTTGTGATTGGGGGGGGGCTGATATTTGCTGTCTGCAGCAGCTCGCCGGGGTGTACCCGAGTGGTGCTTGGCTAATTGCCTGGAGACTGAGCCCCTCACCATGGTCGGGGCCTTCCCGTGGGGCACCCGTGTCTCCGGTCACCCTGGGGACGTGGAGCGGTGCCGGGGGGCACCTGGGTCCCCTGCAGCTGCAGGAGCTGTGCTGAGGGATGGGCCCCCTTTGGGTGCTCAGGACGGGGGTGTTTGGATGGGAGATTTGGGGAGCAGGGGTAGGGAGACGGTGATCACGGTGTGTGGATGATCTGGAACAGCCTCGTGCACCAGGCTCAAGGTGGGTCCCCGAAAATCCGACAGAAAACTCACGTGCAGTCACCCCAGCGCTGCTGCGCAGCCTCTCTCCCAGACCCACATGCACATAATTAATTGCTTGGAGCAATTTAAAAGGAAAGAACGGAGGATTTTGCTGCAAGCCCTGCTCTGATTTTTTTCTTGGAGAGGGTAAAAATTTCCACAAGTGCCCTGCTTACAGTTTGTTCCTCCGCCCGTCCCCGGGGGGACGCTGTCGCCGTGTGCGCCTGGGGATGGGGAGCGCTTCATCTGGGTGAAAAAAAAATAAATTAATTAAAACTGGGGCTCATTTTCCTGGAGGAGGGTGGGCCCCTGGGAAGGCGACGGCAGCGAGTCTCGGGCTGAGCACATCAGAAGCTGCTTTCTATTGTGGCTGCTGAGCTAAATATACCCGCGGACACATCGCGCGGTTCCCACGCGTCTGCTGCGCAGCCTCGCAGCCCACCCGCCTCCCACGCCACGGGGGTTTTGCACCCCCCCGGCTTTCCCTCACTTGCCCCCAGCCCTCCCGGTGAGCCCCGTCCCGCAAAGCCTCCGCTGCGGGCTCTGCGGGCTTGGGAGGAATTAATAGCCGCGTTGATGAAGCGCCGAGGGAGGGGAGCTCTGCAGTCATTAGCTCTAATGAGAGCCGCTTGCCAGGGCGCTTGGCTCCGCGATCCCTTCTTACTCCGCAAGTCCCTGGGGACAAGGCAGCTTCCCGCAGCCGCCGCCGCTTCCCCCGAAACCCGGAGCTGCTGCACGGCCCCGGCGCCTTTCGTGCAGCAGATCCGCGTCGGTGCGGTGCCTGATGTGCACCCGAAGGGGTTTGGGGTTTGGATGCAGCGGGTGGGGACGCGGCGGGTCGGTCGTGCCCGCTGCCGGAGCTGCCCTGGTGCCGTCTGCAGCCCGGGGCAGGCACCGGGCTGGGCGGAGGGTTGGTTCCACTCGGTGGTTTTGGCGCTGGCACCGTCTCATCGGGTTTTGCACTTTTAATTTTTTCACTTTTCTAAGGGCAGTTTGATCTCGCTGCCTCTTGAGCGGGTGCGCCCAGCACTGCGGCTGGCTGCAGCGCGTGCGTGCTCGTGCCCTGGCACTCAGCTCCAGCGTGGGACACGCTGGTGTCCCCAGGAGCAGGCAGCGGGGTGAGCCCCGAGGCTGTCCTCAGCCCCTTCCTCCTCCTGCAGGATCCGTCCCCAGCTGTCCAAAGAGAAAATCGAGGGATGTCACATCTGCACCTCCGTGACGCCCGGCGAGCCTCAGGTGCTGCTGGGGAAGGACAAAGCCTTCACCTACGACTTTGTCTTCGACCTGGACACGTGGCAGGAGCAGATCTACACGACGTGCGTGGGCAAGCTCATCGAAGGCTGCTTCGAGGGCTACAATGCCACCGTGCTGGCGTACGGCCAGGTACCTGCTTTGTCCTCTTCTTGGGCTCCCTCGTGGGCTTTGGGCTCTCCTGAGCCGCTGGTGCCCGCAGAGGTTGGGGGAAGCTAAAAGCGTTAAAATTCCTGGGCACAGAGGGGACAGAGATGGCCCTGGGCTGGGCTGGAACTGGGGCAGGGGCTGGCCTGGGGTGGGAGAAGGGGGAGACTTGGCTGGGGCTTGCGTGGGGAGCCTGGGGAGGTACGGGGAGGTGTGGGCACAGGGGCATCGAGGACCCAACCAGTCCCCCCATCGCAGACGGGCGCTGGGAAGACGTACACCATGGGGACGGGCTTCGACATGAACATCTCCGAGGACGAGCAGGGCATCATCCCGCGGGCCATCGGCCACCTCTTCAGCGGCATCGAGGAGCGCAAGCGGGCGGCTCAGAGCCAAGGCGTGGCGGCACCCGAGTTCAAAGTCAGCGCCCAGTTCCTGGAGGTGGGTGACAGCAAGGCTGGGGTGGTGGCGTCGTGTCCCTTGCATGGCTCCCGTGTCCTGGGCTCCTTGAGGTGTGACAGCACGCAGGAGACTCAAAGCACCCTGGTGCTGTTGGCCTCATGATGGCCACAATCTGAGGTGGCATTTCCTTGGGAGCCCCTCCAGGGATGGGAGCTCGTGCCTTGGTCCTGCACCCCATCCCTTCTGGGCACGGGTACCCGTGCATCTAGATCCGAGCTCACCCGTGCACCACCTCCTGTACGTGTCTGTGCACCCTTTGTGCATCCCCTCGTACACTTGTATGCACTCCAGCTCTCCTGGTCATCCTTCCCTGTGCACACACGTGTGCATCTACATGCACGCACCCCCAGCTCTCGCCGTTCCTCACCCCCCCCGTCCTCTTTCACCCCGTTCAGCTCTACAACGAGGAGATCCTGGACCTGTTTGACAGCGCCCGCGACCCGGATGCGCGGCACCGCAAATCCAACATCAAAATCCACGAGGACGCCAGCGGGAGCATCTACACCACCGGCGTCACGTCGCGGCTCATCAGCTCGCAGGACGAGGTGGGTTCGGCACCGGGGGGGCTGCAGAAGAGGGATCGCAGCCAGGGATGCTCTACGTGGGGGGCAAGGCGAGGAGGGACGGAGCAGAGCAGCCCCAGGGGGAGGTCGGGGCTGCCCGCTGTCTTAGGGATGCTGCCCTAAATCTCTAAAAGGGTGCTCCAAGGTTTTGTTTCCTCTCTGCCGTGCGTCGTTGCAGCTGATCCAGTGCCTGAAGCAGGGGGCTCTTTCCCGCACCACTGCCAGCACCCAGATGAACGTGCAGAGCTCCCGTTCCCATGCCATCTTCACCATCCACCTGTGCCAGATGAGGGTCTGCGCCCGCCCGGAGCTGGTGAGACACGGGGAGGGGGCTGGGGAAGTTTCTGTTGGGATCCTCGAGGGACTGAGCGCTGAGGGTGGGTGCTCAGGGTTTTGCTGGTGGGCTGAATATGGCCGAGAGGGTTTCTGGCTGCTCAGGGGCCGTGGCGGTGACCCCTCGTTGTGTGCCTGGCCGCAGGTGAACGGGGAGGTGAGCGGCCTTCTGGACGGAGCTCAGCCCACCACGGAGTACGAGACCCTCACGGCCAAGTTCCATTTCGTGGACCTGGCGGGCTCGGAGAGGCTGAAACGAACGGGTGCTACCGGCGAGAGGGCGAAGGAAGGCATCTCCATCAACTGCGGGCTGGTACGGCCCCGGGCGAGCAATTGGCAGGGGGAAATGGGGGCGGTGGGGGGCCCTGGGACACCTTCGGGTCCTGCTCGGGGTTGCTCCGAGCTGCTGAGCTGCTGTTCTCTCTGCCGTGGGTTCTGCGACTTGGCCCTGATTATCCGTGACCCTAAACAGGAGCGGTGAGGGCACGACTTTACTCTGAGGGTGTGGGGTGGGGATCCAGCTGGGCACAAGGGTGCAAGCCCCCCAAAAGCTTGAAGTCTGCTAATTTGAGCTTAAAATCCATGCTGAGGTTCAGCGCTGCTCCTCGCTGCTTACCGGAGGGAGGCACAGCCTGGGGAGGGGGGCAAATGCCGGCCGTGGGGCAGCTGTGTTCTCAGCAGGGCCTGAATTTGGGGCTGGGGCTTTGCTTTGTGTTGGCAGCTGGCCCTGGGGAACGTCATCAGCGCCCTGGGAGACCAGAGCAAGAAGGTGGTGCACGTGCCCTACCGGGACTCCAAGCTCACCCGCCTGCTGCAGGATTCCCTCGGGGGCAACAGGTACGGGGGGGGTCCCTGTGTCCTGTGCCTCGAGTGGGGGAAACCTTTCCTTCACCCCGACCCTCGCCTCCCCCAGCCAAACCATCATGATCGCCTGCGTCAGCCCCTCCGACCGCGACTTCATGGAGACCCTGAACACCCTCAAGTACGCCAACCGGGCTCGCAACATCAAGAACAAGGTGGTGGTGAACCAGGACAAGACCAGCCAGCAGATCAGCGCCCTGCGGGCCGAGATCGCCCGCCTGCAGATGGAGCTGATGGAGTACAAGGCGGTGAGCGCCCGAGCGGGACCGTGGGGTGGGATGGAGCCTCCTCGTGTTTGCATCGGGGTGATTTTAGCAAGCAAGACCCTCCTGCCCACTGTGCCCCCTCCCCGAGGATACCGTGGTTGTCTCCAGCCCTTTCCCCCAAGGACTGTGTCCCACCAGCCAGCCGAGCTCTGTTCTGCGTCTTGGTGGCACTGGGGTGTTGGAGAAGTGGCGTGGCGCTGAGAAACCATGAAGCTGGTGCTTTGGCATGGCTGGTGATGGCTGCCAAGCCGCTGCCTGCCCCATGCTCCCCCAAGGCAGGAGGTTGGACCGGTGGCTCGAGCCTGTGAAGCTCAGGAGACTGAGGGCTCAGCTCCTGCCCTGCCACGGGAGGACCTCGGGCAAGTCTCATGAGGATGCCGAGGCAGAGCGAAGCCTTGGAGCATCTCTTGCCCTCTGCCCGTCGGCTTCAGGCCTTCCTGGTCCTTAGATTTTCCCTTCCCCTGCACTGGACGTGGGTGGGTGCCTGTGTCCCGGCGCACCCCACGCTCAGGGGCTGCCCCCTGTCCCCGCAGGGCAAGCGGGTCATCGGGGAGGACGGTTCGGAGGGCTACAGCGACCTTTTCCGCGAGAACGCCATGCTGCAGAAGGAGAACAGCGCCCTGCGCATGCGGGTGAAGGCCATGCAGGAGGCCATCGATGCCATCAACAGCAGGGTCACCCACCTCATGAGCCAGGAGGCCAACCTCATGCTGGCCAAGGCAGGTGAGGCTGGGTGCACGCACGGCGCCTTGGGGACGGGTTGGGACCATGCTGCGGCTCTTCCCATGACCCACCCGAGCCTCTGCTCCTCCTCCAGGGGATGGTAATGAAGCTATCGGTGCCCTCATCCAGAATTACATCCGGGAGATCGAAGAGTTGAGGTGAGCTAGGTATTGGGTCTTTCGGCTCACTGTGGTCCCCGGGCTGGTGGGTGCTGTTGTAGGGTCTGAGCCCGCGTGCAGCTCCCAGCTCCGTGCCTCCAGCATCCTTGGGATGGCTCCTAGACCCCAATGGGGCAGCAGATGAGACCAATGGGGCTGCCTTGGTGCTGCTCTGGCCAGCATCATCCTTTGTGTGGCTGTTGATGGACGGGGAAGCCCTGGTGGGACTCCCTGGTGCTCCCCAGGGGCTGCTGACCCCCAGACCCAGGTCCATGGGTGACCCCGGGGCGCTCCCTGCCCACAGCATCCTGACCTTCTGGCCCAGGATGGGTTTTGTGTTGCCTGTCCCTGCCTCGCACCATCCCAAACCCTAGGGATGGTGAGATGCCCCCCCCTTTGACCGCATCCCGTCTTTACCTTCCCCCAGGACCAAACTCCTGGAGAGCGAATCCATGAATGAGTCCTTGCGGCGCAGCCTCTCGCGCGTCTCTGCCCGGCCCCCCTACTCCGTGGGCTCGTCCCCGGTGCCCGGCTTGGCGGCGCCCGCGGAGACGGAGGCGTCCGACGTCCTGCGCCGGGCCAAGCAGGACCTGGAACGCCTGAAGAAGAAGGAGAGGAGGCAGCGGAGGAAAAGGTGAGGGCAGATGGCACTGGCGAGGCTGTCATCCCTCCTGGGGCTGGTTCTCCCATCCTTCCCAAATCCACACGGACAAAACCTGGGCACCTGTGTTCCCCCCTGGCACTGCTGCATCCTCGGTCTCCTTTTCACGCACTGAGGACACCCGGGGGCTGATTTTTCCCAAAGGGAGGCGGGGGGGGCCCCGTGGGACCCGTCCTGGTGTTGCCCCTTGCTGGGACCCAGCATCTCCCCCCTGCTCTCCCCCAGCCCCGAGAAGGAGGCGTTCAAGAAGCGGCCGAAGCTGCAGGATAACGGGGAGGAGACGGACGAGAACGAGGGGGAAGAGGTGAGGGGGGGGGCTTCGTGCTTGTGCCGAGGGGGGGTTTGGCTTTGTGTGGATGTAGGTGAAGGAGATTTGGGGGATGCGGTGCTGCAGGGATGGATGGGGCACGGAGCTGCTGCTTGCCACGGGGTGCACGGGGGGTGTCCAGAAATGATGCTGCAGCCCCTCGGGAAGAGGCTGAGCCCCGCTGCGGGGGCTGCGGCTGGTTTCTGCGGGGTGAGCTCAGGTTTGGATGAGGGGGGAGAGCGCAGAGAGAAGGGCAAGGCCACGCTGCAAGTTGAGGTCAGGCACTCGTCTCTTAGGAGGAGGAGGAGGAACAGGACGAGAGCGGCTGCGAGGAAGAGGATGGGCGCGAGGATGAAGACGAGGACTCGGGCAGTGAAGAGAGCCTGGTGGACTCGGATTCGGATGCGGAGGAGAAGGGTAAAGCTCGGAGCTACGCCTGCAACCCAGAGCAGGGGGTGCTTGTGGTGGTGACTGCTGGCACTGAGCTCCAGTCCTGGGAAGGGGGAGTCCACAGAGACCCCCGGCCACCTCCTCTCTTGCTTGGAGAAGCCCCAGGGGTGCTGCAGGGGGTGTCTGAGGCTTATAGAGGTTCTGCCACTCCCCAGCAAGGTGCCCTGGTCCATCAGCTCCCCCTGCTCCTTCTTTGCTCCATGGGGGTGATGCTGTCCCCATCCCTCCTGGCCTGACTGCTTCCCCCCCGGCCTCCAGCCGTGAATTTCCAGGCCGACCTGGCGGATCTGACTTGCGAGATCGAGATCAAGCAGAAGCTGATCGATGAGCTGGAGAACAGCCAGCGGCGCCTGCAGACCCTCAAGCACCAGTACGAGGAGAAGCTGATCCTGCTGCAGAACAAGATCCGGGACACGCAGCTGGAGCGGGACCGGGTCCTGCAGAACCTCAGTGAGAGCCGCCTCCCCCAGGGGCCCTATTCCTGCGGCCTTGGGTTCCCTTGGGTCCCCCTTTCTGCCCACCTGGCTCGGGGGCAATGCATCCAGCAGCCAAGGATGGCACAGCTTCACTGCCCCTGGGACCCTGAGGCCGTGCATGTCTCGCTGGGGAGAATGGGGAAGCAAAGCCCCTTCTAGTCCCGTACACCCCTTCCTGGGTGAGCCACCGTGCTGTGGGGTACGTGGAGACCCCAAAGACCCCGCGGTGTGGCTGATGCTGGGCTCAGCAGCCTGGCACCAGGTCCAGGCTCACAGCTCCTCCCAGCCCAGTGCCCGTGGTGCAACCCATGGTCCCCATCCTGTGCTCATCCATCGCCCCATGGGGTACCCCGTACAGATCCCAGCCCCTGCGGGTTGAGGGAAGGCTCCGGCAAGGCAGGCAGGGCGCAGTGACCCTTGGAAACCCTCTCCACTCTCCCCCAGGCACCATGGAGTGCTACACAGAGGAGAAAGCCAACAAGATCAAGGCCGACTATGAGAAGCGGCTGAAGGAGATGAACCGGGACCTGCAGAAGCTGCAGGCGGCCCAGAAGGAGCACGCTCGCCTGCTCAAGAACCAGTCCCGCTACGAGCGCGAGCTGAGGAAGCTGCAGGCGGAGGTGGCCGAGATGAAGAAGGCGAAGGTACCTGGGTGCACCGCGGTGGGGAGAGGTCACCCCTCGGGACCAGCCTCGGGGAGGCTTCCAGGGGAGGCTGACCGTGGGACCGGCCTGCATCCCTGCCCTGCTCGAGGCAGAAGGGATGCTTTTGGTCCTGATGGGGGTCATCCTGGCTGCTGGGAGCGCCGTGTGCCCACGCCGTGCCGGCGTTTTTCCCTCCGCAGGTTGCGCTGATGAAGCAGATGCGGGAGGAGCAGCAGCGGAGGCGGCTGGCGGAGACCAAGAGGAACCGGGAGATCGCGCAGCTCAAGAAGGAGCAGCGGCGCCAGGAGGTGAGGAGCCTGCCCTTCTGTGTGTCTCGGTGCTGGGGGGGTGTTTGTGCTGCTCCGGCATCCCAAGGTGCTTGTAAATATCAGCTGGTGACACTCAGGGTCCCTGCTGTTCCCGTGGCCTCTCTAGGGGCTGCTAGCCCCCAGCAGGGCTCACCTGGAGGAATAGCTCCTGGGGGCTTCCTGCATTTCCCAATGCGGTGGTTGGAGATGCCGTGAGCTCCCCACTGTGCTCCCGGGGGGGGTTGTGCCGCCAAAACCAGCCCTGAGGCTGGAAACCTGCTCACTGATAAAATCAGGAGCGACCCTGTTCGAGTCAAAGCAACTGCTCCAGGTGCTGGGGGGGTTGTGGCCATCGCTGGGGGGGTCCGGGCAGCTTTCCTTTCCCCATCGGGAGCCAAATCTGTCTTTCTCGTGCAGTTCCAGATCCGGGCTTTGGAGTCTCAGAAGCGGCAGCAGGAAATTGTGCTGCGGAGGAAAACCCAGGAGGTGAGGGGGGGGGGGGGTCTCCATGCAGCCCCCATGGGGGTCCGGGCCAAGCTGTGGCTCAGCGACACCGCCTCACTCGGACGGTGCTGGCTGGGTGTGGGACCCTCAAAAGGTGGGAGGGGGCTTATAACTGTTGGTAGACTGGTGGGAAAGGGTTGCAGATGGCAGAGGAACCAAACTGCCCATCTCCTGGGGCAGCTGAGCTGAGAGAAAGGGCCGTGAGGGCAAAGGGACAGAGCTGCCTGCTGTCCGCAGGGCTGTGTGAATGGCTTTGGGGCTCCAGAGCTCTGCTCTTGGCCCTTTGGGGAGCCGAGGGAGTTGGGGACACCCCTCTGACACCCTCATCCCCTCTTCTGGGCAGGTCTCGGCGCTGCGTCGCCTCGCCAAGCCCATGTCGGACCGGGTGGCGGGCAGGACAAGCCAGAAGCCGCCCATGCTGGACTCGGGCGCAGAGGTCTCAGCCAGCACCACCTCCTCCGAGCCCGAGTCCGGCGCTCGCTCCGTCTCCAGCATCGTGCGCCAGTGGAATCGGAAAATCAACAACTTTCTGGGAGACCCCTCGCCCTCCGCCAACGGGGCTCGGCCGCCCAGGTCAGGGCAGGGGCTGTGCAGAGGGGTGGTGAGGCATCCCGGGGTTCCTGTGTCTGGTTTTAGGCTGGAGGCAGAGGCTGGAGGCTTTTTCTTATGTGGCTGGCTGGAGGCAAACCTCCAACACAAGGCATGAGCTGTGTTGGAAAGATCAGGGATGGGTGGTGGTGGAGCTGGGCGATCCAGAAGCGATGCAGCCAGATCCTGGGCATCCTTTTGGGGGAAGTACAGCTTTCCAGGCGCGGTGCAGCCACGTGCCTCTGGTCCCCTCGTGCTGCAGGAAGAAGTTCCCCAAGAAAGGGACGAGCCAGACCTTCAGCAAGGCCGCCCGCCTCAAGTGGCAGTCCCTGGAGCGGCGCATCTTCGACATCGTCATGCAGAGGATGACCATCGTCAACCTGGAGGCCGACATGGAGCGGCTCATCAAGGTGAGGGTGGTGGGTTTGGGGACGGGGTCGTGGCCGTGCCAGCAGTGCCAAACTCCCTCTTTTTTTCCCCCAGAAACGAGAGGAGCTGGCGCTGCTGCAGGAGGCACTGCTGGGCAAGAGGGCGAAGCTGCAGGCGGAGAGCCCCAAGGAGCAGAAGGGGCTGCAGGAGCTGAACGAGGAGATCGAGGTGCTGGGGGCCAACATCGACTACATCAACGACAGCATTTCCGACTGCCAGGCTACCATCATGCAGATCGAGGAGACCAAGGTGGGCACGGAGAGAGCGGGAGCATCCCCGGGAGGCGAGGGGAAGACCAGGCTGGGGAAAGAACCCGGGCATCCCAGAGCGTCCTGCCCCAGGACATGGGAAAGCCGCAGCCTTCCCACGGGGCTGCCGGCTTCTGGTCTCCGTGGGAGTCTGCAAACATTTGTGGGATGCTGGAAAATGCCTGGGAAGCCCAGCTTTTTTTCCCAGAGAAACCCCACGGGTTCTGGTGTCCGGTGCCAAAACCGGACGGGGAGATGTGTGGGGAGATGCACGGCTCCTCGCACCCTCTAGTGGCTGCCAGCCTGGGCTGGAGGCTCTGTGCTGTCCCCAGCCTGTCCCTGGCTGTGCCACGCTGTCTCTGACTGTGGCTTGAGCCAGGACCCGATGGTGCTGGTGCAGGACCCATGGTGCCAGCACTGCCCAACCCTGCCCTGCTGCGGTGCTCCCCGGTCCCATCCCGTTCCCTCTCCTCCCCTTCCAGGAGGAGCTGGACTCCACGGACACCTCGGTGGTGATCAGCTCCTGCTCCCTGGCCGAAGCCCGGCTCCTGCTGGACAACTTCCTGAAGGCATCCATCGACAAGGTGCGGGCGTCACGCCACCTCTTCGGGGGTCTCATCCCCAGCTGGGGGTTCCTCCCTGGCAGTGTGGTGCTGAGGCCGGTGTGGCTTTCCGTCCTCCAGGGGCTGCAGGTGGCGCAGAAGGAGGCCCAGATCCGGCTGCTGGAGGGGCGCCTGAGGCAGACGGACGTGACCGGCTCCTCGCAGAACCACCTCATCCTGGACGCCCTGCGGGAGAAGGCCGAGTCGCATCCCGAGCTGCAGGCGCTGATCCACAACGTCCAGCAAGGTGGGCCTGAGCCCAGCGTCCTCCTTCGTCCTCCTTTAGGGTCAAGGTCCTCCATGTGGGGTGAGGCCGGGCCTCCAGTGCCAGAAGTGCCACCACTGGCATCAGCGTGCCCCTGGATGCCGTTCTGGTGGGACGTGATGGGATGTGGCCCCCCTCACACCGCTCATGTGCCTTCTCCCTTGCGTGCAGAGAACGGCTACACCAGCACGGACGAGGAGGTGTCCGAATTCAGCCTGGCCTCGGATGGGAGGTGAGCACCCAGCCCCATGGGGTGGGATGTCCGGGGCCTCTCACGGATAGGTTTTGATGAAGAAGTCCCCACCTAGGCTTTCCCGTGGCCCTTAGCCCTTGGGGGGCATGGATGTCTCGTAGACCCCAAGAGGGAGTGAAGACGGGGTTGTTCTTAGAAGAGAGGAAGATGGGGAGTGGGGGGGACCTCAGGGGTCTTGGGGGGCTGCAGCAGCCTTTCTGAAAGGGGTTCGGCCCTGAGGATCCAGCTCTGCCACCTTCTCCTCGCAGCTTCTCCCAGTCTTTCACCATGAAGGGCTCAGCAAGCCAGGATGACTTCAAGTTCAAGGTGAGCTGGCCTTTCCGTCACCGGCTGTGGGAGGTGGGATGGAGGGAGATGGTGTTTGTAGGGCCGTGGGGCTCAGCTTTGGGGTCTGCTCCGCAGCCTGGCCCTCGGGGAGCCAGTGTTGGGGTACAGCTGGGCTCTGGATGGGGTCAGCTCTCAGCAAGGAGCTGTCCGGCTCACCTGGTTCTGCGGTCCCCTGGGGTACTGGGGGAAACATCGAGCACAGCTGATGGCTTCCAGGTTGGGTGGGCACCGGGTGGGTCCCTGTGCTAGATCCTTTGTAGGCTAAGGTGGAGGGAAGCCCGCTGCCCTGTGCAGGCTGTCAGATTTGCTTGGAGTATGGAAAACTGGGATTCTCCTGGAATCTTCCTGCGGCTGGGGAGCGCAAGCTGCTGGCCCTGCAGCTCCCCTGAGCCCTGTGTCATGCTCTAGGGAGAGCCCAAGCTCTCCGGGCAGATGAAGGCGGTGTCAGCTGAATGCCTGGGACCCACGCTGGACATCTCCACCAAGAACATCACCAAGTCCTTGGCGTCCCTCATGGAGATCAAGGAGGATGGGATCAGCTTCTCCATCCGAGACCCGTATTACAAGGAGAAGGTGTCGCGCACCGTCAGCCTGCCCACGCGAGGAAGCACGTTGTGAGCAGGGGGTGCTGGCTGTCGGGGCGATGGGGGGCTCTTGGAGGTCGGGGCCGGTGGGAGGGAAGGTTTGCCTTGTAGTACAGCAATGAGGGCGAGCCAAAGCCTGCGTCCATCCAGGCTTGCCTGCAGCAAGCAGTGTTGGGTCTCTTCAGAAGGACCCCCTTGTGCTGCCCTGGCTTTCCAACCTTCATGGAGGCTTCTTGGGTTGCCAGAAGGATCCCGGATGCCCACTGTATGACTCTGATGGAGTAGTGGGGAAACCAGGGCAGCCCCTTCCCCTTTTGCTCTGCTGGGGGAGGACGAGGGGCTCAGCACGGAGCAGCTCCCCCCGACGAGGAGGAGAGCAGGCACCTACCGTGCCGTTCTTCTTTCCCTAGCCCCAGACAATCTCGCGTCTCGGACACGTCGCCGCTCACACGGAGGAAATCCTACGACCGTGGGCAACCCGCCAGGTGAGCTCGGGAGCCAGGGACTCGGTATGGGGGATGCTGGGTGGCCCGGACAAGCCAGGAGAGATGCTCTCCAGGCCCTGGGGTGCCAGTATGAGGAAGAGGAGTTTGGCAGGTGCCGGATGAGTAGTCCCCAAATCACACATCCCTTTAACCCTTCCTGCCGCAGGCCTCCAGACGTCGGCTTCACGCCCCCCTCGTCCCCCCCTACCCGGCCGCGTAACGACCGCAACGTCTTCTCTCGGCTCACGAGCAACCAGAGCCAGGGGTCAGCCTTGGACAAGTGAGTGCGGGTGTTATGGGGGGCTTGGACCCATGCCGTGGTGCCGGCAGCACCTACCGGGTCCCACGGTGGGGCACGGGAGCGCAGCACCTGGGTGGGCTCCAGCCGGCCTCCTGCCACCGTTTTGTCCTCGGCTGGTCCTCTGCAGGAGGGAGGAGGTGCT
This sequence comes from Nettapus auritus, assembly GCA_011076525.1. NCBI lineage: Eukaryota > Metazoa > Chordata > Aves > Anseriformes > Anatidae > Nettapus > Nettapus auritus. The sequence continues at coordinate 1,716,688 of CM021790.1, forward strand.
GTGCCAGAGCCCTGAGGGATTTTTATCCCCTCCGGGCTGGCTGCTTGCAGGAGCTCCCTAGCTGGGCCCTGCCTGGAGGCGCAGCAGTGCCAGGCATGGACCGGTGGCCGAGGCAGTGGAGCAGGACACAGGGAGGTGGGCTGGGTGCTCGCAGGATGCCCACGGGCTGGCACGGACCCACCAGAGCTGCTCCAGGTGGCTGCCCACGTCTCGGAGTGCTGCCAGCAGCGCCGTGTCCTGACGGAGATCTGTCCGACCCTCACTGCCCTCCTGCTCCTCTGCCCTCTCCGTGTGTGCTTCTCTTCCTCCCTCTCTCCCCTCCTCCTCCTCTACGTCCTGCGCTGGCTTGGATGCAATAACAATCCTCCACCTCTGACTCCTCTGCTGCCTCTTCTACTCTGGGTTTTCTCTCCCGTAATCCTGCTAATTTTCTGCCCCTAGGTCTGATGACAGCGATTCCTCTGTCTCGGAGGTGCTGAGGTATAGACAACTTTCTATTTATTACCCCTCCCTCCTCTCCTCCTTCTCTCTCTCTCTCTCTTTCTCATCCTGAGGTCGCTCTCCCCTGTCCCTGCATGCTCCGCCTGCACCTCGCTGCTCTGCCCCATCTCCCAGCCCGTGCGTGCTGTCCCCGTGCTGTCCCCTCTCGGCACGGCGTTGTCCCCTGGGTTGGGACCTCGATTTGTTCCTGCTCCGGACGCCGGCCGTGCTGCAGTGGCAGCATGCTCTGTGCCACCCGCGGCGGGCTGCCAGCATGACGTCCCCGTGTCCCGTCCCGTCCCCCGGCTCTCCAGCAGGACTGCGTGGTGCTGGGGAAGGGGGCGAGCCGTCCTGCACGCTGCCGGCATGGTTTTTCTTGCAAGAGGCTTCCTGGGAAACATCTCCCCACGCCTGGCCATGCATTTCCAGCACCGGCCTCTGGGGCAGAGCTCTTTGCCCTGGGACCCAGCCAGGCTGCGAGCGAGGGTGCTCATCCTGGGCTTGTCCCGGTGCCACCTCCTGTCCACTGGGGGGTTTCCCAGCTCCAGGACCACTTTTCCCTCACCCTTTAGGAGTAGCAGCTCCCCAGCACCCTGCCCTGAGCGCCCATAGGTGGCTGGAGGGGTGACACCAGGCACTTGGTCACCTTGGGTGCTTTGCAGCAAAGCCCCCTGGCAACCTCTTGCCCTGGGGAGTCGGGGTTTCCACCCACTTTGTCACCTCGAGGCTGGCACAGACACTAGGGGTCAGGGGAGAGCTGTTTAATTAGTTTGTGGTTGCACCTGCTAATTGAGAAAGGAAGTTCACGCCCGTGTGATTTCCAAACCCTGATTAATGAGCCTGCAGCCATCCTCCTGACCAATGCGAGCCTTCCGTGGCCCCAGGCCTGCCCTTCCCCAGCCCCGTGCCTCAGTTTCCCTGCCCGTAAGAAGAGATCAGATCAGCGCAGCTTGAGGCCATGTTTTGGGATGGCAGCGGCAAGAAGATGTTGGTGGTTGTTCAGGATAGGGCTGTAGCTGTAGGGTTGTCAGACCTCAGCACCCCGAGAACCCCCTAATGTGCAGGGGGTTGGCAGGTGCTGTGTCCTCAGAGGTACGAGCCAGGCCAGGGTGCGGTTTGTCCCGAACTGCCCCGAGGGGTGGTGAGCTGGGTCTCCTGGCTCCTCAGCTCGCCGCTGGCCAAGCTCGAGAGGCTCAGCAGTGGAGCAGAGGCCACTGAACCTCTCCCAGCCTGGGGCACCAGGACAGGGGGACCAGGTAGTGGGGAGATTTCCAGGGTTTCCATAAAGACGTTTCCTTGGATGTGCCAAGTTCAGACAGGGGACCCATCACCCTGCCAGGTGGTGGCAGATGCTTGGGGTGAGGCAGCTCGTGCTGTCCTGTACCCCTTGGGACACGTGGTGCCCCTTTGCACGCACAAGCACCCCACCACGCTTCTCCTTTCTTTCCCACGCAAGGGGCGTCATCAACCCGGTGGGAGGCACCAAGAATGCCCGGACGGCCCCGCTGCAGTGCGTCTCCATGGCAGAAGGACACACCAAGCCCGTGCTCTGCCTGGATGCCACCGATGAGCTGCTTTTCACGGGCTCCAAAGGTGCGTGAGGGGGAGAGGAGGATGCTGGCTTGCGAGCAGGTCGGCACGGGGGAATAGGTAACGTGGTGGGCACCGCGGGGATGCTTCCTCCTGGGCCACTCTCTTGGCCTCAGCATTGAGCCCAGGTTGGCTCCTTTGCCCTGGGAGGGTCCCTGGGGGCTGTGCTCAGAATGGGGAGTGGTCCATGCCCCTTGGGAGACCCCCCAGCTGATTGCCCCCCCGTGGGCACGTTCGTCCTCTCACAGACCGGAGCTGCAAGATGTGGAACCTGGTGACGGGGCAGGAAATCGCCTCCCTCAAGGGACACCCGAACAACGTGGTGTCCATCAAGTACTGCAGCCACACGGGGCTGGTGTTCACCGTGTCCACCTCGTACATCAAGGTGTGGGACATCCGGGACTCGGCCCGCTGCATCCGCACCCTCACGTACGTAGCAGGCAGGGGAAGATCCTGGGGGATCCCAGGCACCGGGGGCATCTCTGGTTTGGCAGAAGCTGGTCCCAGGAGGGGACTGCAGGCTGGGGTGCAAGGACAGAGGGGACCCTCTGGGAGGTGGGGCTGGTCCCATGGTGGCCAGACAGTTGATGATACCTGTAGGGCCTTTCCCAATGTGGGACTGACTATCTGTGGCATCCCAAACCCATCAGCCCTGTTGGGTTCCATGGTGGGGTCCCGATCTCTGCCTCCGGTCCCTGACTGTGCTCCATCCTCCACCCCTAGATCTTCTGGCCAGGTGATCTCTGGGGACGCGTGTGCCGGGACCACCACCCGCACAGTTACCAGCGTGCAGGGGGAGCACCAGATCAACCAGATCGCCCTCAACCCCACCGGCACCACGCTCTACGCTGCCACCGGTAACTCCGTCCGCATCTGGGAGCTGAGCAGGTGAGGGCAGGATGGCTCGCTGATGCTGAGGGGATGCTGTCTGCTCAGAGGCACCCAAAAGGACCCCCCCGGGGAAAGGGAAAGCCTTGTTAGCAGTGGAAGGTTCCTGGAATAAGGGTTTTTGGGGCACAAGGGGTGATGAGCAGCAATGGGGCTACTCAGGGTGTGAGTGTAGGAGAAGGGGGGAGACGTGGGGGATGAGCAGCAGCCCCCTAGGCTGTGCCATTGCCCCCTTCCCAGGTAGACACCGGCTTGCTGAGCCCTTGCTGCACACCACAAGACTCCCCTGGCATCGCTAGGAATTGGGGTGCCCTGATCACAACCCCCCCCAAGGGACCTTCCACTGCTGGCGGTGCTGCAGGGCACTGGGGGTCTGTGCCAGGGAGAGGCTTTTGGGGGAGCTTTTTGGGAGATCTGATCCCATCCCCGTGTCTCTGTAGGCTGCAGCCTGTCGGGAAGCTGAGCGGCCACATCGGGCCCGTGATGTGTCTGACGGTAAACCAGACGGCGAGCAACCACGACCTGGTGGTGACGGGCTCCAAGGATCACTACGTCAAGGTAGGCCCCGGCTGCGGGCTGAGCTGCTGGCACCTCAGGGAGCCCGGGTCTTGGCAACCCCCTGGTGCCTCCATGCCCAGAGTTCTGTTTTCAGCTTTCTGTGCATCTGCACGGAGGCCTCCATGAGGGGTGAGAGGTCACCTGGTGAATAAATGGGGGTAAAGTGGAAAAAAAAAAAACGTAGATGTCAAAACAAATAGAAACATAGAGTCACAGAGTCATTAGAGGTGGAAAAGCCCTCCAAGATCATCTGGTCCAACCACCCCCTACCACCACTGCCACCACTGAACCGTGTCCCCAAGCACCACGTCCAACCTCTCCTTGAACACCCCCAGGGACGGTGACTCCACCACCTCCCTGGGCAACCCGTCCCAACGCCTGACTGCTCTTTTTGAGCAGAAATGTCTCCTCATTTCCAACCTCAGAGGGCAATGGCCAAGTTCTCCAAGGCAGGGTGACCTCCATTTATTTCCACATTCCACAGGTCCCTCACCTGCTGTTTTTTTTTTTTCCCCAGGTGTTTGAGATTGCTGAGGGCATGGTGGGCAATATCGGCCCCACACACAACTTCGAGCCGCCTCACTACGACGGCATCGAGTGCCTGGCCATCCAGGGGGACGTCCTCTTCAGTGGCTCCAGGGACAATGGCATAAAGAAATGGGACCTGGAGCAGCAGGAACTTATCCAGGTCTGGAGGGGAGAGCGTGTGGGGGGGTCCTCAGGGTGATATGGGGCAGAGCAGCAGTGCTGTGGGGGGCTGGGGGAAGGTTCAGGGCCTGGTGCTGGTGTCCTGTGCTGAAGGCACCTGAAGAGCCCCCCCGTTCCTGGAATGTGTCTGTGCCAGGTGGCTCTGTACCCCCATAAACACGTAAATGTGTGGTTTGGCACCCAGGATTGCCAATTCCCTTCGGCACGCAGGCTTTGCAGCATCAATTGCTGTGCTGAGTCCCTGGGTGCTGGGTTCCACTCTGAGAACAGGATTGGTGCCCCCTGCCCAGGGGGCAAACCGAGCTCTGGGTCTTGGATCCAGCCCCTTGGTGTCCTAACTCCAGCTGATGCAGGTCAGCCCTGGGGTCATGGTGATCCGAGTCCCTCAAATTGAATGCACGAGGCCTTTTTGGGGCTGCAGACGATGCTGATCGTGATCTTTCTGTCCCTGTACGTGCAGCAAATCCCCAACGCGCACAAAGACTGGGTCTGCGCCCTGGCCTTCATCCCCGGCCGCCCCATGGTGCTGAGCGCCTGCCGAGGGGGCATGATCAAGGTCTGGAACGTGGATAACTTCACCCCGGTCGGGGAGATCAAGGGGCACGACAGCCCCATCAATGCCATCTGCACCAACTCCAAGCACATCTTCACCGCCTCCAGGTGAGCCGCTGGCTTTCTGCGCCCCGGAGCCCCCGGGAGGTGGGAGCCCCCTGGGTTGACCTGTCATCCCTGGGCCTGGGGGGGCTGCAGGGAGGGAGGGAAGGGGGGGTCTCGCAGCTTTCCAGTCCCTACACTCCTCATCTCATCTTGCCCGTCTTAGTCCGTCCCCTTCCTGCGTGCTGGCGATGCCCTGGGTTATCCCCCACGCAGGGACCCCTCTTCCCTGGGGCTGGGCACCCCCTGCTGCTCTCGGGGAGCAAATTGGCAGCAAGACTCTGATGTCCTCTTTTCGACCATGTCCCTTTTCTCCCTTCCTTTTTCTGCCTCTCTCTGTCTCTCCTCCTCCCCACCTCCCATCTGTGCCACAGCGACTGCCGGGTAAAGTTATGGAATTACGTGCCTGGGCTCACCCCTTGCCTTCCACGACGCGTCCTTGCCATAAAGGGCCGTGCTACTAGTCTGCCTTGACCCTCCTGCTCTCTCTGACTCTCTCTTGCTCATGCACTCTTCTTCTGTCTTTTCCTTTCTCTCCATCTCTTTCTTTCTCGCTGTTGCTTGCTTTTGCTCCTCTCTTTCTCTCTCTCTCTGGTCTGAGCTGCTTCTTAACGGTATGAAACTCTTTTGCGTTTTTCCCCACTTGATAAATCTTTGCTAGGAGTCACTCGCCCCTTGGTCCCCATCATACCCCCGCGTTGTTTTGGTTTTTGTTTCCTTTTTTTCTTTTTTCTCTCGCCCGGTGCCCACATCTGCTGTGGCAGCCACGGCCTGCCCGCACCCTTGCATGGAGACGGGGGCCACCACGAAGCAAGCCCGTGCCCGGGGTAGGCCCAGCTCAGCAGCTCCCTGCAGCATCACTTGGACGTAGTCAGAGCTCATCCGAGGGGTGCAGGGGTCCCGCTGTCAGGGTCCCCACTCCCCTTTGTCCCCTCTCCCTGCCCACGGGGTGAGCTGGAGGCTGAGCCCCACTGGGTCTGCCTCCTCCCCAAACCAACCCGGGCGTCCTCGCGCCGAGGGGAAGGAGCCTGGGGGAGCCCTGGGGGCTGCATGATGGTGGGGGCTGGGGGTGGAGGACGTCTCCTCGCAGCACGAAGCCCTCTGCCCCTCTCACGCCGCCCCTTTCACCCTTTATTTCTCAGCGACCTGACAGTGAAGCTCTGGAGCGGGAGGAGGTTGCCCTCTGGGTCCAACTAGGGACTGCAAAGGACTGGAAGGTGGGACAGGAGGGCGACGGTCGGGTGCCTCGCCCTTGCTATCGAGACCCCGTCATCGACAGAAGCTCAACTTGGGGATGGGATTTGTTTTGCCTGGCCCGACGGGGTGGATGAGGCCCCACCTGGTACTTTGAGCACTGATTTTTCCTGTGAAGAGGCAGCTCTGTGGAGCACCGGCAGCTCCACCTCCTCTCCTGCTGCGGTTTCTCGATGGTTTTCCAGTGACCAGGAAACTTCTTCTCCCTTCTCGCCCACCCGAGCTCCTTGACTCCTTCTCAAAGGAATTTGGAAGCACTAAATTCCCTCCTGCCCCCGTGGCTTCCCGCAGCCTCTGCCTGGATGTGCTCCTTCAGTCCCTCTTGGCTCCAGGGCTGGTTCCTGCAGGAGTCTTTCTCCATTCCCCAGTCTCGAGGCCGTTTGGGGTCTGCTGGCCAGGACCAGAGCACGGAGGGGCTGCTTCTTCGGAGACGGTACTTGTGGGATGGCCTCCGGGCTGCCATGGGGTCTGCAGGAGGATTTCCAGGCAGCTTCACCATCCCCCAGCCTCAGCCTGTCCGACCTGGCTCGCCCTGAGCATCTCAGCTGTGCCACAGCCACGAGCACATGGTGAACCTGGGCAGATCTCCATCCATCACGATTTCCAGCCCAACCTCCTGTGTTTCCTCGTGGTGATCTCTGAAAATCTGAGCCAAAATCAGCAGACCTCCCCACGCCGCTCTGCAGCGGGGCAAGGACGGGCTGCTCAGCCCTGCTGCTGGCACCTCGGGTCTCAGCAGGGATTTTTGGGGTGTCCCTGAAGCGTTTGAACCCCTCTCAAGGTCAGGACCCCAAGGAAGACCAGAAGATCCTGATTGAAGAAGCCAAGGCTGGGTTTGTTACCCCAATGGCCCGTCTTGTGTTGGCACGGCTGGGAGCTGGAGGCTCTCAACGCCCCGCAAGGTTTGAATCTTGCATGGTTTGAATCCTCTCCTCCCATGCTTGATTTCTCCCTCCCCTGGTCCCTTCAGCTGTCCCTTGCCCCATGCCAGGCTTTGTGGGATGGCCGAGGAGACCCCAGGAGCGGTGCCCTCTCCTCCCGTGCTCTCACCTCACTTTTGTCGCAGAAGAAGCAGCGTTTGGACTCGGACTTAGGGATTTCCCTACGTGATCCCGCTGGTGCTGAACTGGGATCTCGGAGGCCAGGGGCTCCAGGACCTGCCCCGTAAAGCACAGACCATTTTCCCTCTCCTTTCTGCAACCGCAGTGACCAGCCCCGGGTCGTTTGCCACCAGCCCTCATTAAAACCTCTCCAGGTGGAGCGTGGCAATTCCTCCGCATCCGGAAGCACAGGAGCATCTCTACTGACTCGATAGGGATTATTTTTTTTATGGGTTTTGGGGGAAAAAAAGCAACAAAACAATCTTGCTGGCATGCCTTGGTGGAGGGCACGACGCTGTGTCACCTTGCCCAGGGCAGTGCCAAAAGGCACAAAGGCCCCATGGCCACCGGTGTAGCACACAGAGGTACGGAGCTGGAGGTGGTGATGCCCTCTAAGCCTGTCTCGGAGACGATTTCCCTGCTCCTTGATACCTTTTTTGGGGGGGATGTGTGTGTCTGTGGCTGCAGCTGGGTGCGCTGTGGGCATTTGAAGCAGGAGGTGACTGTGATCCCATATCGTGTGTGTGTGTGTCTGTGTCGTAGTCCCTGCGCGGGTTGGTGCTGCCCACGCAGGGGAGTGATTTTGGGGTGTTGATCTGGTTTAGCTACCTCACGGTGCAAGCTGGGTGCTGTCGTCGTTGGGTTTCGTCTGGGGGTTGGGGTGGGGGGGGGTTGAAGTTTGAATTTTTCTTCCTTCCATTCTCGTTGTTCTGATTTTTGATGCTTGAGTTCGTCCCAAAGACGTGTGGCCTCACCTGCACCTCGCTGCGTTTCTGAGCCCCCTCCCTGGGCAGCTCAGCACCCCAACCCGCCCCCAGCTCCCACCTCTGCTGCAGCTTTCCTGCTGAGATTTGGCTCTGGATGCTGGAGGGTGCTCACACCGGGGCCCTGCCTCGATCCCGTTAGTTATAGGGCTGATCTGCCCTCTCTCCTTGGGGTGATGGCACCCAAAGCACAACGTGGCCATGGGCTGCTCCTCGTCCCTCTTTTCCTGAGCCCCCCATGCTCTGGGAGCAGGCAGGAGCCACAGGGAAGCGATGCTTTCAAAGCCTCTGCCCAGGGTGGAGGTGGCCTGTGAGAGAGGGGGAATCCTGCGTGTAATGTTGATTTTCTTTTTTCCATCCCCAAAATGTAGTTGAATCTAGATCCTGTCCCAGGCACTGAACGTAATCCGGGGCAGCCCTGAGGGCCCCAGTTATCCCCCCTTGGGGCTGGGGGTGCACACAGGGCTCTGCCCCATCCCTGCACCATGGGTTGTGGGGGGCTCGTGGCTCCCTGCCCTACCCCCAGGTTTGGGGGACAGGTCCCCCAAACCCTAAAGCACAAAGTCCCACCCTGCCCGGGGTCTGGCGAGAGGAAGCCCTTGGCCTCCGGTCCTTCAGCTCCTTGGGTTGCTGCCTCTGCCCTTGGGCAGCATCCCTGTGGGCACCACCAGGTTTTGGGGCTGCACTTCCCCAATTTTACCACCTTGTCCAGGTCTTCCTGTGCCTGCAGGCTCAGGCTGGGGCCATGGTTTTGGGTACACCGAGTGTGTAGGGTAAGGGCAGGGCTGCAGGGGAAGGGCAGAGAAAGCCAGAGACCTCTTTTGTCCCTTTGCACTGTGCTGGGAGCTCCCCTGGGGCTTTAGGGGGGTCTCTGAGCCTCTCCCCCGGCCCCTAAGTTGCGTGGACAGCTCGGAGCTGCCTTCACGCCACGCACCTCGTTTTGCTTCTCCCTCGGTGCCTTGGTTTGTGCCAAGCGTGCGCTGATCCTTCCCCCCGGGGGGTTCCTGCCCTCGCTCGGGGAGCTGGGTGCTGCTGTTCCTGGGCTCTGCGCCTCGCTCCTGGATCTCCTCCCTCCAGCACACAGGGGCCGGCTCCAGCTCCGGCCTGGAGCTGAGCTTTGCACAGCAGGGATGGAGATGATGCAGGAGCCCCAAAGTGCCAGGCCCCCGAACCACTGTGAGCCCACCGGGGGAGCCCAGACCCCATCTCCCTCCCCAGCACCCACAGCTCTTACCGCACAAACGGGGGGGGTTTTGGGGTGCTGCGCCCCAGCCTGGCCAGCTGCAAGGAGCTGGAGCACTCAAGGCTTGGGGCTCCTCCCCAGCACCTCCCAGCTTTTGGGGTCCCAGCCCTGGTCCCGCAGAGCCACCGCCTGCCCCCAGGGTGTCCTCCCAGCGCCCCCCTTCCCATCCCACACTGGGCTGGGGTCCAGGTACGATCCCACAGAGCACATGCCACTTGCCTTGTCGCTGCTGCTTTGCTCCATCCTGCAGGCACCGTGCCCCCCCCGACCCCTCCTCACACCCCGTGCTGCTCCAGCTGTAAGCAGGAGGGAGCCCAGCACAGCACTGACACCCCTTCCTAGGCCTTGTTCCTAGAAAAACCACTGCCCTGCGCCTTCCTCCTGCCCTGGGGGCTTGTCCCCATCTCCCCCTGGGACAGCTCTGCCCTGGGACCTGCACCAGGACGGGGACAGCCCTGGCTCCCAGCCCTGCGCCTGCTCCATCGCCCCTTCCCGCTGCACAAGTCACAAGCAGCAGGTGCCTTTTCTTGCTCGGAGCTGTTCCACAGAGGCCAGCTCTCCCGAAGGCTTCTTTATTTTTCCTCTCTCTGCTGGGTTGTGCAGCCCAGCCCTGCGGTCTGGGCTTGTCGGAGGACAAGGCGTGTGTACATATTTTATACCTCGATGTGTTCCTGTAAATAGTGTAAGTTATTTCGGTCTCATGATGTACATTTTTTTTTTTTTTTTCCAATGGATGTGTTTGTTCCCTGCCTTTTTGTCTTCACAAATAAAGTGTACTGAAACCACCGGGCGAAGCCTCCCAGGGGACGAGCGGAGCTGGGACCTGCCTGGGCTGATGGGTGGTGGACCCGCGGGGGCGCAGGGGTGCTGCTGGGGCCCTTCTGCTCCTGCCCAGCTGCGGGAAGGCGACCTGCATCCTCAGGGGCACCGAGTGCTTGGGGGGACAGCACGGGTGCCGTGGGGCTCCCTGGGTTCTCCCCCAGGACCTGTAGGTGGAGGACGCACAGCCCTGAATGGGCTGGCTCTGCCCCTGGTGAGGAGGAGGAGGAGGGTGGAAGCACCTCGTTGTCCTGCTGCAGGGTCCCCAGGGAGGCAGGACAAGGTGTCACCAAGCACCAGCACACAGGGACGTCCCCATGGCTATGGGCAGCATCTTGGGTGCTGTCAGGTGCTGCACCAGGGACGGGGCGATGCTGGACACAGGCACAGCTTGGCAGAAGGAACCTGGGGATGCTCAGCACCAGCCAGCAGCGCACCCTGGCAGGAGTGCACAATGTAAAGGGGATGTTAAGGGGATTGTTATTTACCACAAAGCTGGTAAAAGCTGGAAGGTGTCCTGGGAGGAGAGGCTGGGGGTGTCTGGGCTGGAGACGAGGTGGCTCCAAGCGCCCTCGGTGCTTTCCTCCCCAGGACCAATGTTGGCACCGAGCTGCACGGGGGGGTTCAGGCATGATAATAGGAAATAAAATCCTTTACAATGAGGGTGATGAGATGCTGGAGCAGGCTTCCTAGCACGGTGGTTGATGTCCTGTGCCTGGCAGCGCTGATAACCTCCTTCAGCTCCTGCTAGCCCCGCAGTGTGCAGGGGGACTTGGCGAGCTCTGTGCATCCCTTCCACCTCACCTACCCCAACCCCAATTCTCCCAGGACACCGGGCAGCTGTGGCACGACCCCTGTGTCCCAGTCTGGCTGCCGAGAGCCACCTCCTCGAGCCCGGTGTCCCCAGGAGCGGGTGGCTTTGGGGACAGCCGGCAGGTGGCAGCGCCGGCTGCGGGACCGCGGGGCGCGGAGGAGCTGCTGGGGCTGGGGTCAGAGGGGTCCTCACCCGACCCCCGGGGGCTTTGGGGGCTGGGGAGGGGGCTGCAGGCAAAGGGGGGGTGGGGCTGAATTTGGGGGACCCCTCTGGGGGGTCAAGGGTTGCTTTGGGAGGTGGGGAGAAGTGGCTGCAGGGAGGGGATGGAGATGGATTGCGTCCCTGGAGCTGGGATCGTGTCCCCAACTGGGATCGTGTCCCCAAAGTGGGATTGTTTCCCCAGACTGGGTTCATATCCCCAAAGTGGGATCATGTCTGAGAGCTGGGATCATGTCCCCAAGCTGGGATCATGTCCCCAAGCTGTGCCTGTGTCCCCTGGGGCATGGGGACAAAGGCAAGGTCCGGGGGTGGCACAGGGCAGGAGGTGACCCCAGTGCCAGCCCGAAGTGCCTGTGGAGGTGACGGATGGCGGCACCAAGCTGTGCCCCCCGAGGCTGTCAGGCAGCCCCCGGGGCAGGGAGATGGGGCTGTGAGCTGTACCCCGAAATCTGCAGGGCAGCACCTCAGCCCCAGCAGCCTCCACTTTCTCTTTCCCAGTGGCACTGGTTAGACTGGTCGGATGGAGCAGCTGGGTGCTGGGAGATGCTGGTGCTGGGCTGTGCCTGCACCCACCCTGCGTGGGGCACCCCGTGGGAGCTGGGGTCCCTCCCGGCCATGGGTGGCCCCACACAGAGCTCGTTCTGAGAGCGGTGCCAGCTCTTGGGGGGCTGCACCTGGCTCTGTGGGGAGCCCCAGGGAGGAGGATGCTCAGCCTGGTCCCCCCCAAACCACCCCGATCTGCTTGGAGATCCCGGGGGCTCCCGGTGCCCTGTGCCTGCCCCTTCTCCTCCCAGCTCAGGGCACCGCAGACCCACCGAGTCCCTGCTCCAGGGGCTGCTGAATAAGCTCCCCCGGGGGCAAGTTTCTAAGCACAATACTGGAACCCCAGCCTGGCAGCGGGGTCCCTGGGCACTGTGGGGTCACAGCACACGGGGTTCAGGCTCTGTGTGAGCCCAGCACCGGTGTATCGCCCGGTGGTCCTGGCTTATCAAAGGATGGAGCCGGCAGGGGCTGCTCCCCAGCATGGGGATGTCCCTGCATGATGCAGGATGCTGTGCCCGGGAAACAAAAGGGCCTGGCAGCGCCCAGCACTCGTGACGGTGCCATGCAGGAATGAAGCTGGGGCAGGTGAGCAGCTCGCACGGCACGGTGCCTCCCGGAGAGCAGGCTGGCCCCGGGGCCACCGCACGGCCCCGCAGCACGGGGTGATGTGACCACAGGGATAGAGCCAGGGCACAGCATCCACATCTGCACCGGTCGATCGGCACCAAGCCACACCAGCTGGTTTGGTGCCAGACACCGGTGTGAGGTGGCCAGGACCTGGAGGTGATGCTGGGGTCAGCTGCAGTCACCCGGTGCCGGGGGTTTGCTGCAGCCCCTGGATGTGGCTGGGGCAGCAAAGCGGCAGCGCTGGGTAAATGGTGCTGGGCTCTTGGCCTGGATGGGTCCAGGTCTCCCTCTGCTAGCACAGGGCTAAAAAAACAACAACAACAACAACCAAAAAAAAAACATGAACAGACACAGACAGGGTCCCAAATCCTGCCCAACAGCCAGAGGGGCAGCGGAAAACAATTCCCCAAATGCATTCCCCCAGCCCTGCTTTACCCCTTGGCGTGTGTCCCTGCGTGCGTATGTGTGAATCCGTGCAGTGGTGCTTGTGAAATGGCCGGGGATGGGCTGGCACGGCTCTGCAGCCTGCCCCAGCCTTCCCTGGGCAAAAAAAATGCCCCATCACGACACGGCGAGCAGGGCACCTGCCCTGCCTCTGCTCCGTCCCCGCACAGACAGATGCTTGCAGCTCCGCCATGCGTGGTCTGGGGGAAAGTGCCCATGGTGTGGGTGACCCGGGCAGGACTCCGAATGCAGCCGGGGACCCCTGCAAGAGCCCCCCGGCCATGAGCACTGTGCTGCCCCTCGGAGCAGGGCTGGGTGAAGGGAAATCTGCACCTTCTGGGGGCACCTGGGGTGGTGTCCCGGCCACTTTCCCCCTGGCAGAGCCCCCGGGATGGATGCTCAGCCCCTGGGGCTGCTCCGGCCCTCCTGGGCATGTTTTCTTGGCAAGTGGGAGCCGAGAGAACCTGCTGCTACGAGCAAACAAACACGAGCCGGGCAAACGGTGAAGAAAACACCCCGCGAGGCCGGCGCGGGTGAAACTCTGGGCACCGGCAGGGCAAGGGCTCTGACAATGATTAAACTGGCCAACCCAGATTTCCCGGCAAGGCAGCGCTGGGCTGGGACCCGGTGGTTCATATTATGCAAATCACCTGGATCTGGGAGCATGAACGTTTCAGCCTGGAATTCCCCTCGGGCCTCCAGATCGCGTTACGCCGCCCGTGCTATAAAAGAGGAGACGTGGGCAGGATCTGCCCATCGGCACAGCCTGGCCGGGCCCGCAGCCGTGGTTAGCGGCCGGGCAGGGCTCCCCTCGCCTCCCCACCTTGGATTAGCTGCCGCCCCGCGAGTGCCATCGCAGAAGGTACCAAAGCTTTTTCCTTCGGGACCTGCTCCCCGATGGCGACGTCCCCCCCAGCTTTGCTCCCTTCCCTCTGCATCTTCGCTCCTGCCGGGGATGTGCTCGGTTGGTCCTTGCTCGCCACGCACCCGCTGTCCCAGCGTGGCCACCGGCCCTTCTGGGGGGCCACAGAGGGGTCCCCTTCACCCCTTGGGCTTTGTCCGGCGACCAGCAAGATTTGGCTTTTCTACCACGGGCTGCCGAGTCACTGGGATGTGCTTTTTGGAGAATGGGAGCTGCCGGAGACCCTGCCCGTGGGCAGGGATGCGCCCACCCGCGGGGCTGGGGGCACGTTTGGTGGCTGAGGGTCCCATAGGGGCCGTGCCGTGCGGCGGGACCGACAGCCCCCTTGCTGCGAGAGGGGCTGGCAGGGCTGGGGAAGGGGCTGTGATAAGCATGAGGCCACCTCGTCCCCTGCCCCGTGGTGGCAGGGATTCAGGTCACCGGGCGGGCGTTTCGGCAGAGGTGACCCGAGAGGCGGCGGCGGACGGAGGGAGGGAGAGCCCAGCCTCACCCAGCCCCGTCCTGGGGCTCCCGCGGGTGCTGTGGGTTCAGGGCCGGGGCTCACTGTGGTCTCTCGGCACAGAGCTTGATGGCAGGATCTTGCGAGATCAGCAACATTTTGTCCAAGTACAACAGCACCATGTACCAGCAGGAAGAGTCGCAGCTGGCCCTCGACGTGCTGGGACACCCTGGGGACGACGGCAGCCTGGGGCTGAGCTTCCCCCCCAGCCTGCCCCCCGTAGACACCACAGGTAGGATGGGGTGAAGTCGTGATGGGATGGTAGTGGGAGACCCCATGTAGGGGAGAAGTGAGGCAGTGCAGCTGCCTTGGAAGAGCAGCCACGGTCCCATGGGGGCAGGTTGATGGTTTGCACCATGCCTCAGTTTCCCCAGGAGGGTGATGGCTGGGAGGCGGCTGGTGGATGCGCTGGGTGGCACAAGGTGCCAGGCCCATAACCCCAGCCCCATAATCGAAACCCCATAACCCTAGCCTCATAATCTGAACCCCACAAATGAAACCCCATAACCCCAGCCCCATAATCCAAACCCCACAACCCCATCCCCATAATCTGAACCCCATAACCCCAGCCCCAAAACCTCAGACTCTTAACCCTAGCCCTATAACCCCATCCCCATAACCCCAACCCCATAACACAGCTCAGGACCCGCTGAGCCCCACGGGACCCACCCACGTACCCAGCCGCTCGCTGCCCAGCCCTGAGCCCCGCTCTCCATCCCTTGCAGAAACACCAGAGTGGTTCAGTGAGCTCCCGTACTTCTGGACCAAGGTGCAGGTGCTGGAGTGGATCAGCTACCATGTGGAGAAGAACAAGTACGATGCCAGCATCATCGACTTCTCCTGCTGCAACATGGACGGGCACGCGCTCTGCCACTGCAGCCGGGACCAGATGCGCCACATCTTTGGGCCCCTGGGGGATGAGCTCTACGACCGCCTGCACGAGATCAGTGAGTGTCCTGAGGTCCCCCTTGTCCCCTGGCAGCTCTGAGAGCAAGGCTGAGATGCCCCTGTGCCAGCCCAGGACCCCCCGGAGCTGCTCAGGATGGTGTGGGGGCATGGAGCAGCGTGTGGGCAGGGCTGGGCTCAGCTCCTGGAGGGCACCATACCCCACCGTGCCGAAATAGGGTCACTAATCACAGCCCCCTCACCTCTACAGCCTCTGACGAGCTGAACTGGATCATTGACTTGCTGGAGAAAGAGGATGCGAATTCCCAAGAGACCTTCCTGGACACTGGCCACCTGGGTACGAGAGAGGCTTCGGCCATGGGTACCCCCCAGGGGCCACATGCGGGCACGGGCAGGGCTAACCCCTTCTCCTCTTCTCTGCCCCTTCCAGAGCTGGCAAACCCCTGTGCCAAGGATTCCCTGGAGGATCTGAAGCCCACAAACCCTTTCCTCTTCACAGACATCACCTGCTCTCCCGATGCCATGTCCCCAGGCAGCTCCGATGTCTCAGGTCGGTTGTTTCACCCGGCTCCAAGCTCCCACAGGGTTGGGGGAGCCCCGGGAACCACGGGTGGGTTTGGGGCCGGTGCCTGCCTGACCCCAGAGGCCTGGTGGGGGGGAAAAAACAATGGGAAACACCTCTGGGTACAAATCGCTGGAGGTCTGAGCCCCCTCCCTTTGCCCCCCAGGGCCTGCCATGTCCCACAGCCCCAACTCCCAGGACTCCGGTGGAAGCGACCTCGACCTCGACCCTGTGGAAGCGAAGCTATTCCCCGACGGTGAGCTGCGGGCATCCCCCTGGGGCCGGCAGGGCAGAGCTTGTGCCAGACATTTAGGGACGAGCCCTGAACACCCATCTTCACCGTGGGATGGTGTTTTTGTTTTGTTTTGTTTTTTTTTTGCGTGCCCTGGGTCCTTTTCTCCCCGTTGAGCTGCAGCCGGGCGGGAAGGGGCACTGGGGATGCAGGGGAACAGCGGGGTTTGGGGAAGGAGCGGCGTGCTGCCCTAAGAACAGCGGATCCCCTGTGTTGGGGGGGATGATGTGGGATGGAAGGGGCAGACTCTGCTCTCCAGGGGAAGGTTCCCAACGCCTGGGTTTGGAAAGAGGGCGCAGCCCCTGACACCCACCAGCCAGCTCTCCCTTGATCCTGAGGGAGAAGTTTGCGTGCCTGGGGAGGGGGCTGCATGCTGGCAGGCCCTGCAGGGGGATAACACATCCATCCCCTTGTCGGTGCGCACAGACGGCTTTGCTGGGAGCAAGAAAGGGGATGGCAAACACAGCAAGAGGAAACGGGGACGGCCCCGAAAGCTCAGCAAGGAGAACAGAGACTGCCTGGAGGGCCGGAAGAGCAAGCACTGTAAGTAAACCTCCGTAAAACTCCGTAAAACCTCCGGCCTCCCAGGGGGAATGCCTGTCCCAGCCTGGTCCTCAGGGGGGGAATTTGGGGAAGGACCTTGTCCACTGGCAGGAGGCTGGGCAGAGCCAGGAGCAGGAGTTTCCGTGCCCTGACGGCTCGATCTGCCCTTGCAGCCCCAAGAGGCACCCACCTGTGGGAGTTCATCCGGGACATCCTGATCCACCCGGAGCTGAACGAGGGGCTGATGAAGTGGGAGGACCGGCGGGAGGGCGTCTTCAAGTTCCTGCGCTCCGAGGCCGTGGCCCAGCTCTGGGGGCAGAAGAAGAAGAACAGCAGCATGACCTACGAGAAGCTGAGCCGGGCCATGCGGTGAGTGCCCCTCTGGGCCTCAGCGGGGGTCCTGCTCCCTCCCAGGACTCAGCCTTGCCCCCCACATCCAGCGAGGCTGCACCCAAAGCCCTGACCCCAACATTTATCTCCCCCCTCCCAGGTATTACTACAAACGTGAAATCCTGGAGAGGGTCGACGGCCGCCGGCTGGTGTACAAGTTTGGGAAGAACTCCAGCGGCTGGAAGGAGGAGGAGGTGCTCAACAGGAACAAGGAGCTGTAGGAGCCCCGGACATGGGGGCCAGCAGAGCCCCCCCGGGCCAGCCCCGAGGCTGGCTCCTGGCAGGAAATTTTGGCAGCTGCTGCCCCACGCAGCTCGTGAAACTCCGACACGCTCGTGTGTGCTGGCGACCGCTGGCACCGAGGTGTTTAAAGCTAATATTTTGGCTCCAGTAGGTTATTGTAAACCATTATTTCCCTCGCTGGATTTGTACCTCCGACTCGGAGAGGCGGCGACTTTGGCTGTTTGAAAGCCTGGACAGGAGAAAAGGGGGAAAAAAAAAAGTCTGAGGTGGCACCGAGTGCCTTGTCGCCAATCGGACGGGAGCCACCAGCTCTCTCCCCACTGCTGCTCGTGCCGTGAAGGCGCTGCTGGCCTGGCTGCCCTACGTGGGCCCCTCTATAGTGGCAGTGCCTGCCGGGAGACAACGGGAGCAATGCAGAGAGCTCCTCCCGACCCCGCAGAAGGGATGCTCGGGGCACTAGGGCCTGTCCGTGTCACCGGCCCAGCTGCCCGTACCTAGGAACAGGCCGTTTCCCCGAGGGTGGCTTTTCTAATTTATGTAAGAGGAAAAAAAAACAAAAAACAAAAAACAAAAAAACAACCACGGTACGGAGTGAATGTACAGATTTATTTTTTCACGAGGAAGATGTTCCCGCCTGGCAGCGTGCTCCCTGTCCTGCGGTGATGCTCAGCTGGCCTGAGGCCACGTCCCGGGGGCGCAGACTGGCTCTGTGCCCCGCAGCAGGAGGGGGTTGCCAGCCCACCCGGCACCCGGCAGGGGCGAGTGGATTCCTTCTTTTGAATTCGGGAGCATAAAAGGAATAAATTGGGTTTTTGTACCTCTGTCTCCTTGTGTTTGCTTTTCCTCGGGCCGGACGCATGTTACCTGGGATGTCCCCGTGCTGATCCCCTTCTGCCACTGTCCCTTTTGCTTGCCGTGGCCTGGACTTGCTGGCCCCCTGATCTGGACTTGCTGGCCACCATGGCATGGGGCAGCAAGGGCCTCCTGGGTTCTTCCTATCCTCATCCTGAGAACGAGAGCTGGCGGCCGTGTCCCCAAGCCAGCAGGGCAGGGGCACCTTACACCAGCTTCCCAGCCTCGTTCCCTTCCGAGGACCCCCTAGAAATTCAGCCCTGGCGTTCACCTTTTCAGGACAGCTTTTATGGATTGCCAGCACCGAGGCAGAGCTCAGTCAGCTTCAGGGTGGTGGGAGGCAAAATCCCGGCCTCAGAACTCCCCTAGAAGCAGTCACTGGTGAAAGTCCCTCAGCATCCTCCATAATTAGGTCCCCAGCCAGGCTGGCGGTTGACGCAGGCAGAAGGCACGGCAATTTTATCTTATTTTATTTTTTTGAAGGCTTGCTCATCTTCCAGTCTAGCTATCTGGGGGCTTCTGAAGGGGACCAAATCTGCAGGAGCAGGCTTGGCAGTGGGGAGCCCACACGTGCGCAGTGCCAACACCAAACCTCCCCTGCAGCCCCAGCCGTGGGGCAGGGGAACCAAGCTTTTGTTCCCTGCCTGCCCTCCTTGCTGCCAGAGGTGCAGCTCAGTTAAAAATTGCCTGACGCTTGCCAGAGCACAGCCCTTTTCTCTTCCAACCCCCTGATGGCCATAGCCCTGGTACCCCAATTCTCTGCCTGCAGCCCCCCAAGGACCCCACAGTGTCCTCCTTGGAGATGTGGCAGGGGTCCAGAGCTCCAGCAGGAGGCTGTGCTGGGGGCAGGAGGGGCCCTTGGGCCAGGTCCAACCTCTTCTGGTGAGGGTCAGCCACTGCTCATGGTGGGATTTGCCTTGCTGGGACGTCTGGCTCCTGCTGATGTGCCGTGCCATGCCATGCCATGCTGTGCCATGTTGTGCTGTGCCATGTCATGTTGTGCCATGTCATGTTGTCTTGTGCCATGCTGTGCCATGCCGTGCCATGCTACGCCTTGCTATGCCATGCCGTGTCATTCCATGCCATGCCGTGCCATGCCATGCCGTGCCATGCCGTGCCACCTGCACCCTTGTGATCCAGCAAGGCAGCTCACACGAGGCAACCTGCTCTCACACAAAAATCCCGAGGATGACACCATCCTAGCCCAGCCCTCCATCCCTTCCCTGCACCTGCCCTGCTCCCGGCCGAGATGTGGCCATCAGGGTTCCCCGGTGGTGCGAGGAGAGGTCCCGGCCCCTGGGTGTGAGCTGCGAGCCAGCCCCAGGTCTGGGCTGCAGCCAGAGCCCTGTCATGCTCCTTGCATAACCTCCCCTGGGAACAGGTTTTCCCGGCTGGAGTCTGCTGGCTCCGGCGAGCGGAGGGTGCTCCAGCCCATCCCTGACCTCCCGGGGTGGCTGCAAGCAGCAGGCTGGTCGGGGCGGCAGTGGGGACCGTGCCGAGATGCTCGGGGTGCCCACGGTTAGGAAGGGATCGAGCTGGTGCCTACGGAGGGACCAGGTCATGCAGGAGCCGTCCGTGCTGCTGGCTGCCATCCCTCGCTCAGGGTTTGGGGCTGAGGGCGAGGTGTTTGCTCTCCGTCAATAGATAACCCCAGCAGGCTGGCAGGGAGCGCGCAGCACTTTGTCACGCAGCCTGCTGCCCTGCCAAGCGCGCCGTGTTTGCACAAGCAGTTTCATTTCTTCCCCGCTGCGGTTTGGGTTACCTAACGAGCCTGGGACAATGTTTAACCAGCTCTGGTAGCAGCAGGAACCCCATCGCCTCGCCGTGCCCCCTGCATCCCCACCACTGCCACCGCTGGCCAGGAGGCTCAGGGTGGAGGCCGGGGGTCCGTGTCCCCTCCACCCCGGCTGCACCATCCCCGTGCCAGAGCAGGGAACGAGGAGAAGGAGGCAGAGGAGTGAGGGTAGGAGCTGGGGACCACATTCTGCAGCCTCTCATGAGGCTGATGTGGGTGGAAGAGGCAGGGGGCCAGGAGCAGGGTGTGCAAGGCCACACACACACACGTGCAAACACACTCGCGGTGACCGCTCCGGTGACCTCCACGCCCGTGCTGAGCCAGCCCCGCGGAGCCTCCCGGCGCCCTGGCACCAAAAAGAGATGATTTATTTGTTTTCTTAATCTCCCTGGAGGTGCCCAGATCCCGTGGCTGTGGCAAGCCCTGGCAGAAAATGGAGAAAAGGCTTTGCCACCTCCCTCTGACACCGAGGGCTGCCCGGGGACCCTTCCATCAGGTGGTCCCGATCTGAACGTGGTTCTGGCACCCGTTTTCCACGGAAATAACTTAATCACCCTTCATGTTTGTGCATGAAAATGGGTTTTCTGTGCCCTGACACCTCCCCAGAGGAGCACAGGGGCCAGTGCTGACCCCAAATCCCAGCTGGGTAAAAGGAGGGCGGTTTGCCCTGGCCAGCTCTTGCCTGGCCCCGTGTCCCCAAAGCAGGCTGCTGAGACTGAAAGGTGGCAAGCACAGGGGCAGAGAGGAATGGGGAGAGGGCAGAGGTTTTGTCCCACATCCCATGCACCGGCCCATGAAGCGGCGCCGAGCGCAGCAGCACGACCTGATTTTCCAGCCCAGCCGGACCGTGGCCATCTGCAGAGCGGATCAGGGCCGGGGGGAATGTGGTGGGGATGGGGACAGACCCCTGGGGACCTTAACCCTGCCTCCTGCTGCCCCTCCATCGCGTTCCCTGCAGCCTTTCATCGCTTTCATCCTCTCCCACCTTCCTGGCCCTGGCTCAGCACAAGGGGAGGAGAGGATTGAAACCGTGCTGGGAGCAATGGGGGGGCTGTGGGGTCCCGTCTGCCTTCCCACTTCAACGTGCCAGGGAGCCCCCAGTACTGCAGGGATGGAGACCGGCCCAGGTCCGTGGCCAAGGGTGGCTCCTGGCCCAAAAGGCTGGCCCCAAATGTCTGCTTTCTGCAGGGAAAACCTTTATTTGGTGGGATGTTCCTCTGGTGGAATGTTTCTTTGGTGTTTTTCTCCCTGGGGTCCTGGTCATGGGGAACTCAGCCCTTCAGACCCTGGGAACAAAGCCTGCAGAAAGAAAAAAAAGGTGTGTAAATCACTGGGTTTGGTCCCGCTGGAAACACGCAGGGGAAAAAACCTTGGAAACCCATGAGAGACATTTATTGCAGCTGGACCTGTCCAGCTGTGATAAGAAACACTCTTCCTGCTGGATCTCACCCAGCGCTGCCCTCCCCAGTCCCCGACGAGCCCTGGGCTTGCTTCATGCAACCCAGGCAAAAACCTCCCAGCTTCCAGGACAGGTTGTACCTGGAGGAGCTGTGCACGGTTTGGCACGGGCAGAACCAGGCTCCGGAGCACCCAGACTTCCCCGAGAAAATTGCCAGAGGGCAAAAACGTGGTGCAGTTTGGGCTGTGCAGCTTTAGGGGCTGTGCTGGGGGCAGGAAGGGGGAACACGCTGTAAGGACATCAAATAATTATATATATATATTTTAAATAATAAAAAAACTTGCTTAGGGTGAGAAGGAGGGTAAAGATATTTATTGCCCAGGGGATGTGGGTTCTGTAGGGGCTCGGGGATGTGCTGCTGAGGGCTGTGCCATGGCATGAGCGAACCCAGCCCGATATCGGGGTTGAGCTGGCAGCTTGGGGCTGGGCAGGTCCCTGGGGCTGCGTCCCTCTGCCTGGGGTTGCCACCGTCACCGGGGCTCCCGCACGACGCTCCCCCCTGCCTCGCAGCCCCATGCTTCCTTCTGCTAATCACCTCCAGCAGTGGCTGCCCCGGGGGTGTCTGGCTCACCCAGGAGAGCTGCCCGCTGCTGGTAACTGGTCTGTTAAAACCCTGGGCTGTTTGGTTGTTAAACAAGAGGGCGGCTGTTCCCTCTGTCGGAACGGGGAAGCCGCAGTGGTGGCTGCCTGGAACCAGAGGCAGCCGGCTCGTCTCCGTCAGCCTGTGCCCACCTTCCCCCTTTTTTTTAGCTGTGCCAGGTCCTGCTGCCCAGCTGCTCCATCCCACCCATCCCTTGCCCCCAGCCCAAGCTCCTGGGGGTTTGTCCATCCGTCCTGTGCCCTGCTTGCTGCTCCATGGCTCGGTTGTGCTGCACATGAGTGGCTCCAGCTGGCCACAGAGCCTGGGCCATGCTCCTCAGGCACAGACGTGGGACGTGCTCCCACCCAGGACTGGCAAATCTGCACCCCTGAATCCTCCCCAGCTCCTTTCCCTGCTCAGAAACTTCCCCTCCTGCAGAAAACACCGCGTCCCGGAGTCCCCAGGAGGGGATGGATGCTCAGCCCTTAGCTTGGCGGCCCCGTTGGTGGCCCTTTTTGGGTCGATGTCCCCTATTTTCCTCCCTTCCCCTCCCTCCACCACTGCCACCAAAACCCCCAGTTCTGTTCCATTGTGTAGCAACACAAGATTTTCACTGCATTCTTGTTTCCCGGCCAGCTCTACCCTTTGTTATCCACCAAGCACTGCGCGGAGCCTGGCGTGGCACCAGCACGCACACGGGGTCACCGGGCAGCCCAGGGACCCGCAGCCCCGGCTGGGCTCTGGCACCAGCCTGGCACACACAAAAACCTTGTCCCAGGGCTGCTGCAGCTCAATTCCCATCTCACATGTATTTCACTTCGACACAATGAGTGCCTGCTGAGGTTTTCCACTTTCTCCCACACCTCCAGCTCTTCTCCATGTTTCCTGCTGAGCCGACTGCACCCAAGCAACCCCAAAAGCCCCAAGTCTTCCAGGGGCTCAGACGGGGACACTTGCAGCTTCTTCAGCTGTGGGATTTGGGGGACGGGGCTGTGGTAACTCATGGGCTGCAGCCCCCAGCCCGTATTTTCCTTCTTCCACCTTGCCCAGATTAATTTAATGGAGAGGTCCCCACTAACCCTGATCTCTTCCGTTTGTTGCTCATCTTCCTACCCTGGCCTCTTGCTCACCCTCTAAGCTTTCAGCTGAGAACCCAGGTAGTAAATTAAGGCTTTTGAGCCCACCAAAACATTTTGACTATGTGCTGGGCCCCGTTCAGCAAGGAGCTGGGCATTGAGCCCCTCTTTTCCCAGCCTGGCCTTGCCTTGCTGCTGTCCCTGCTCCCTCTGCCCTGACCATGTGCAGTCAGAGGGGAAGGAGGAGGAGAACGAGATGTTGGAGAGGAAGAGAAGATGGGAGTGGGGGGCAGAAGACGACTGGGGGGCAGAAGCTGGCTGCCCCAGTGCAATGCCATATTTTTGGGTGCCTACAGAAGCTAAGCAGGGGATGATTTGCTGACCGTTTTGTCTTGGCCACCGTGCCTGGAAGAAGAGCGCAATATCCCTCTGGGACACCCCAAAACTGCTCTGGGGGGCTCTGAACTCCACCACCAACACGAGAAATTCCCAGCTCTGGTGTGTGCCCATGCCTCGGGGTCGAGGTCGGTGGTGCTCTGCCAAGCGCGTCACACCTCAAGCTCCCGGCGTGTGCTGGCGGCAGCCGAACCCCAGGGCAAAGGTCTGCTGGGGTGGGGGTGGCAGAGCTCCCTCGGTCTCCAAAGGCTGGGGTGACGCAGGGTGATGGAGATCCTGGCCGAGACGAGCTGTGGGTTCAGTCTCGGTCATCCCAGCACCAAGCTTTTATGGTGCCCCCTTCACTTTGAGCTTGCCTGTGGGGGCAAATCCCCTTGAAGAGGCTTTCCCCCTCTGGGGGATTTGGGTCCCCAAGGTGGCAGGGCACACAACAAGGCAGGGTGACCCCCTGCTGTTGGCATGGTCGGGTGGCCGTGGTGCTTTCTTGTGCCCAGTCCCAGTGGGGATGCACCCAGCTGGCCCTGAAGCCATCACGGTGGGGCCACGGTGGTGGCACCCCTGGTGGGATCTGCGGGCTCCCCAGGCAGCGGGCGCTCCTCTGGGTTTTGCTTTCAGGACTGCAGGTGAGCAAGTCCAGACCTGAGCCTGTTTTCGGGCAAAGGGTGGGTCCTACAAGAGGATCTCATCGCTCCAGGGCTTTCTGAAACCAGCCGGGTTTCAGAGCACGCGCTGAGGGAGCCACCCCAGCCCCGGCCACCAGGCACGACGCAGCTTCGGGGCCAGCAGGCTGGAGGTGGCCCTGGCCAGAGCCTGGGGGACGTGCTGCTGAGCTCGCAGGGGAGATGAGGATTTGGGGGCTAGGACCTGCAGGATGAGAACCTGGAGCTGCTCTGCCCCAGGTGCGGCACCCTGCACCCACAACGAGGAGGCTCCAGGAGCTGGTGCGCAAGCGGCCTGGCACAGCAAAAAGGTGCAGCATGGCCAGAGCCTGGCAGATCTTCACCAGCTTCCAGAGGGCAGAGCTGCTGGGTGTCCCAGTTCCCTCCTCTATAAATCCCCAGTGTACCCAGTGGGCACCAGACCTCGCCCTGCCTGGCACCAGGCTCCTGCTGGGTCCTTTCCGAGGTGCTGCCCCCCTCGAAGGGATCAGGGTCAGAGCAGGCACGGGGTCCACCGAGATGGGAAGAAGGTG
The DNA here is from genome assembly GCA_011076525.1 of Nettapus auritus. Classification (NCBI taxonomy): domain Eukaryota; kingdom Metazoa; phylum Chordata; class Aves; order Anseriformes; family Anatidae; genus Nettapus; species Nettapus auritus. The sequence goes on from CM021790.1 coordinate 1,741,100, forward strand.
TCTGGTCCTGAGTCAGCCTCTGCTGGTGGCCGGGATGGTCAGGATAGGGTCTGCAGGGGTGGACGGGTGCTGACCTTGCAGCCCTTCACCCTCCCCACCCCAACAGGGTACGGGGGGGGTCCCATGGGGGGACCCCGCTCCTGGGCCACTCCTGGTGATGTGGCTCTGTTAGGGACACAGTAGAAGAAGAGACGGGCTCACGGAGGGACTGTCTGGGCTCCCCTCTCCTTGACCCCCTCCAAGCCCTGAAGCTCTCCAGAGGACTCCTGGGTGCCGGGACCCCTTCCCAAGCAGTCCCTGGGGCTCCCCGCAGCAGCCTCAGCCCCGAGGGAGCGGAGAGCCCAAGGGTCGCTCCAAGCCCAGCCGTTGCCTGCCGGCGCTGGGACCCATCCCTCTTGCATCCTCCCTTCCCAGAAGTGACGGTGGCAGGCGGCCAGCCCCACCTGCCCGACAGGTAGAGCAGGGGTGGGGGCAGGCTGCTGGCACCCGACGGGCTCTGCCCTGCCCCATCCCGCCCTGCCAGGCATTGCCCCAGTACTGGGACACGAGGAGCAGGGCCCCCAAAAGCACTGACACCCCTAAGGGCACGGGGGGAAGGCTGCGGGGTGGGAGTCCCCATGCACTGGGCGTTAAGCACGGCCGTGCATGCGGCGTGTTGCACGGCTAGAGGTGCGCACACATGGGTAGAGGTGCACGCAGGGACGTGTGCAGGGTGTTGTGCTGCTAAATAGTTCCAAACGCAGATGCTCAGCAGGTGCACACGCAGCACGGTGCAGGTATGTGAGCGTGGAGCGAGTTGCAAGCATGCATGGACACACTTGCATAGTTGCACGCTGCATTAAACGTGCATGGGAGTGGGCAGAGGGAGCCTTGTTTGGGGGGTCACCGGGCACCCCAGCAGCCTGAAGGCTGCCGAAGCCACACGGGGAAGCCACATGGGACATGGGGGTTCTGTGGGACACAGGGGTACTGGAGCGCTGTGATGGATGAGAGCAGCAGGCAGCTCCACGTCGTGGTGCAGAGGCTGGCTGGGGTTCAGGGCAAATGGCTGCAGTGGGGAGGCAAGAGCTGGGTGTGCAGCAAAGGGTGAGCTGGTCTGAAATGTGAAATTCTGAAATATTGAATTGGGCTGGATGTTGGGCTGGATGAGGTCAGGGCAGCCTGCTCCAGCGAGGTGTTGTGCCTGTGGCAGGGATTGGAACTAGATTGGCCTCAGGTTCCCTTCCAACCCAACGTCAGACGGTCCTCGAGGTCCTTTCCCACCCAACCATCCTGTGATTCTGCGATTTCACGGCACCCAGGATGAAGCGTGGTGCAAGGAGCAGGGAGGTCAGGCGCTCGCCCTGAGACCTACAGCAGCTCTTTGGGAATCCTGGTGTAGTTCCTACAGCCGCCTCTACCTTGACTGTCCTCAAACACCGAGAGCAAACCCCATTTTACCCTGAGGAAAGAGGCCCCAAAAGCACGATGGGGACGGGGCGAGGCGGAGGGGCCGGTGTCCCCGCTGTCCCCGGGCTGGCGCTGAGCTCAGCGTGCTGCGGTTCCCTGCTCCCTGCGTGCCAGCTGCTTCGTCACGAGGCAGGAGGAGTGGGAACAGGTTATGCTAGGTCTGCCCGGCCCAGGGCGAGCACGGGTGAGCGCGGGGAGCTTGGGGTGCAGGGCAAACAGGCAGGGTGAGGACCCCCACGGCTCTGCCCCGGGGAGACCTCCCCCTCCCTGGCTCTGCTCAGGGCAGCGCAGCACAGCCATGGGGTGAGGATGGGGGGAGCAGGATGCGGCCCCCACCCGTGAGGTGTGGCCGAACTGAGCAGTCTGCGGGGCGTAATTATCGTCCCCGGGCCGGAAAAAGCAGGTTGGGGTCAGGACGGGTCACATTTGGGTCAGATCTGGAGAGCTGGCCCGGGTGGGAACAGCACAAAGCACCACAAAAACACCCCTGGGCACCCGCTTCCCCCCCCCCGGGGGTCCATGGGTGGGGGGTCCTGCAAGCCTGAGCCTCTTGTCTGAAATAAAATTCATATATATATAAGGGAAAAAGAGGGAAGGAGTACCCTGGTTACAGCAGTGCCCCCTAAAAATGTCCCTTCCCGCTCTGCCCCTTGGGCTGGCGACTCGGGTGTTGGAGGGGGTCTTGGACTTGCCCCAGGGGGTCCCCTAGGAGAGGTCTGGGCTGGAAAGGTCAAAGCCTCCGGTAACCAGAGCCTCAGTCCTCTGGAGTGCCCGGGGAGTGGGACGCACGGAGAGGTGAGGATGCTCTGGGGGTCTGCTGCTGCCGTGCTGCCCCACGGCTGCAATGCCGGCCCTGCCATGAACAAAGGTCCGAGGTTACGAGGCCAGCATTGCCTTAACACGGTGTCTGGCCCTTGCTCCAGCCTGCAGCTCCTCCCAGCCCTGGTGCTTGGCAACTTTCTCTTTTCCAGCTGAAATATGGCCACAGACACTCCCGTCCACTTCTCCTGCAACCTTTGTCTGCAGCCAGAAGAGCTCTCCCTGCTCTCCCGTGAACCTGCGTGGGTCCATCAGACAGGGCCAAGCCCAGCCCCAAGCCCTCCGTACCCCAGTGGGATGCCCGGACCCCCTTGGGACAGCGTCCCCATGCAGACAGCTCCGGGTGCAGCACCCCAAAGAGACACAGAGAGGGTTTGGCACTGCTGCAAACCTTCCCCTTCGCTCCCCTCCCGCAGGCACAGCCCCGTGGGGACCACCTGCAGCCCCCTGGGGACCACCTTGGGACCACCCTGGGGACCAGGGGTGGTGCAATTGGTGTTTGTGCTGTGGGAGGTGTGTGTGTGTGTGTGTGTGTGCACGCGTGGGCAGGGTCCCAGCGTGGAGCCGAGCGAGGACGTGACGCCAGCCCGGGGCACGGCACCGCCCAGACGTGGGTTTGGCAAACACATGGAGCTGGGTCACGGACTACACAACGGCACCCCCGGGCCAGCACCATGCTGCCCACGGCCAGGTCACCCCAGCACCATCAGGGTGGAGATGGGGGAGCCAGGAGCCCCCCTGCAGCTCCCAGCGTGCCGCATCTCCCCAGGGTGCTGAGTGGAGCAGGATTTAGCTCTGCGCAGCCCCTGAAAGCCCTGGGTCCCCAGCACCTCTCCTTGGTGCGGCGACAAAAGGCAGAGGCTGGGCAAAGAGAGGCGCTTGGTGCCCCTGCAGGTGTTCAGGAGGCATTTGGGCAATGCCCTCGGTAACGGGCTTTAATTCGGTGATGTGCTCAGGCAGCTGGGACCTGGTCTTTGTGAGTGCAGAATCGGCCCCTGCCCCTCTCTGGCACTCCAGGGAGGTCCGCCAGCAGCACCAAGCTAGGGGCAGGGGAGCTGCAGGCTCTGGAGAACCTCTTAAACACATACAGCTCCTGAGAATAACTCGCCCCCAAGCCATTTGCTCAGAAAAATAAAGAGCAGCAAGGACAGTGGCAGTGGAGACCCCCACCTCAAAAAAAAACCATCTCCTCTCCCCGCCGAGCTCCGGCTGAAGCAGCGACGCGTGCCGCGGCGTTTGCAGCTCCATCTCCAGCCCTTTGCTACCTGTGTGCCGCTGACTCACGGCGTGACCTGGGGCTGGCCACCTCGTCACCTCCCTGTGTCATCGGGCTTCCCGAGGAGAGGGCTCGGCCGTGGCGGTGGAATTTCCCCACCTCTCCGTCCCCAGGACCTGCTCCACCGCGGCACCCACAAAGCCAGGGGCTCTGCCCCCGCTGACCCCCAGCCGACCTCGTGCCCTGCCAAAAAAAATCCTGGCAGGAGGAGGCCGGCTGCAGGAGTTGCAGGCGAGTGCCAGGCTCCTGCTCTTTGTTTATTTACGGAGGTGAACGCTGGCAGCTTGTTTGGAAACAAGGCGAGCACCTCGGGGCCCCGCGCGCCCTTGACCTGCTGCAGCCGTGGCCGGGTGCGCGGCTCCTGGCCCGGGCTGGGCTTGTGTCCTGGGGGATGGAAGGGCTCTGAGTGCCCCCATCTCACCCAGTCCCCCAGCGGGGGTCCCGACTCTGCCTCCTGAAGGCTGAGCAGCAAGGATGAGGCTGCAGAAAGGTGAAGGAAAGGGGAGCAAAAGCCCCGAGCCTGGGGTGCTTGCGGTGCTGGACCGGGACGTTCCCCGTGCAGTGCTGCCCCATGGTCAGGACCCGCTGCAGACACCACAGAATCATTTAGGTGGAAAAGAGCCTTAAAATCAAGCCCAGCCATCAACCTGACCTACCAAGCTCACCACTACATGTGTTCCTGAACACCACATCCATCCTAAATACCTCGAGGGGCGGCGACTCCACGGCTCTCCTGGGCAGCCCCTTGCAGTGCTTAACCACCCTCCCTCGAGGAAACTCTTCCTAACGAAGCCCATGTCCAGGGTCAGAATCTGAAAGTGGAAAGTTCCTTATCGCACTCTTCAGGTACTTAAAGGAGGCTGTAGCAAGGTTGGTCTGTTCTCCCACGTGCCTGGTGACAGGACGAGGGGGAATGGGCTAAAGTTGCGCCAGGGGAGGTTTAGGTTGGATATTAGGAAGAACTTCTGTACTGAAAGGGTTGTTAGGCAATGGAATGGGCTGCCCAGGGAAGTGGTTGAGTCACCATCCCTGGAGGTCTTTAAAAGACGTTTAGATGTAGAGCTTAGGGATGTGGTTTAGCGGAGAACTTGTTAGCGTTAGGTCAGAGGTTGGACTCGGTGATCTTGGAGGTCTCTTCCAACCTAGACGATTCTGTGATTCTGTGAAAGTTTGCTTGAAGGAGCTGGCCCCCTGGAGTTGTGGAAGGAAGCTGCTGAGAGGTTTGGGTTCCCCAGCAAGGCTGGGATGATTCCTGAAGCTGCAGGTGGGATTTATGCTAGTCCCCAGGAGGAGATGATCACCAGCAGGGCTTCAAGGCTTGGGGAGAGCTGTAGGAGCACCACAACCTCCTGCAGCTGCTTCCCCGATTGCAGCTCGTGCTGGTCACCGCGTGCCAGCCCTGGCCACCTCCACACACCCACTGCTAGCCTCAGCTGGCCGGGAGGTGGCCACAGGAGCTTGGTGACCACCTGGAACACCCCGGCAGTGCTTGTGACCAAGCGTGCATTGACGGGGACCCCTCCGGCGTGGGGCTGGTGAGCCCACGTCACCGCGTGGGTCATCCCAGGCGTAGAGTGAGGATGCCTCATCTTCTGCTGATGGTGCACTGGCCACCTGCCAGCTTGGCTCAAACCAGCTCCCGGGTGACATCAAGGAGCACACCAACCGTCCGGTTCCTGCTGGGAGAAGACACTCCGCCAGCACCAGCCAGTATAAATTTACTGCCTCCGTTTCACCCCGCACCGAGAGCAGGGCGCTCCTGCTGTGCCGTCACCGTCACACAGATCCCGGTGGACCTGGAGAGATCAGATCAAACCAACCAGGGCATTCGATTGAGATGTGTGTGGGAGCAGCCTGATGAGCCTGTCCCCGGGCCGGGGGGTGCCCGTGGGTGTTCCCCAACTCCTAGCCATGCCCAGCAGCGAGTCTGCGGCCACCCAGGGGTGACAAGGACCTGCGGGGGTGAACCTCTCCGCGTCCCCGCAGGCTGCCTGGCTCCGGCAGCCCGGGTTCTCCCCACCCTGCATCCTCCTGGCTCAAACTGGATCCACGTTTTTATTGCAGAACGGGGGAACACGGGGAGGTGGCCGCGGGGACACGGCGAGCGCAGGGCCCTCCCTGCCAGCTGTCCCCACGCGCTGTTTGCTCAGCGCCGCGTGCCATGGGAAGGCAAACACGGCCGTGCAGGAGGGAGCAGAAACCAGGGCAAACAGAGGCTGGTGCGGCCCCGAAGAGCAGAATTTTGGGGTTCCCAGGGTCCCAGCAGCCTCGGGATGCACAGCCAGCATGGACCCCAAGTGACCCCCTGTCCCAGGAGGGTTGTGGCTGGTCCCTCGACATGGGAAACCTCGCTGCCGCAGCCCCAGCAGTGCCCAGAGTGCTCGGTCTCAAGCAGCGCCCAGAGGTGAAGGTTTTAAATGTCCCCTGCTGGCCTGGGCTCGGAGGGAACCCTGCCTGGCAGGGCTGAGCACCCCGGGGTGCCCGTGTGAGCTGACAAGGATGTTTGGAGGACCTCTGAGAGCCGTTCACACCTCTGGAGAGGAACCCCCAAATATCTCCTCATCCCCCCAAGACCCAGGAGGCTCGGGAGCCCCTGCCATGCCCGTGCTGATCCAGATGGGAGGGCCCCGGGAGCGTGGCCTGGTTGCATCAGAGCCCCGGCATCTCCAGGGCCACGGCTGCCAAGTGGGAGCAGACAGAGGAGCGCAGCCTTCGCGGGCCGATAGCCGCGCAGAGGTGTGTCTGCAGATAATGACAGCCGGGGCTGAAGTCCGGGAGATAAGAGGCTGGGAAAAGCAGCCGAAGGGAGACGTTGCCAGGAGAAACGTCAGGGTTTTGCGGGAGAAGCAGGCTCCTGGTGCTGGGACAGGGCAGGTCCCCCCCGAGTCGGACCTGGCGGAGGGGCAGGGGGATGTCCCCGCAGGATGAGGGGTCTCGGGGGGCTGCTGGAGGTGGCTGCAGGACAGGGCACGGCCAGGCTGATGTGGGCAGCAAGGGGAAGAACGCTGCTCCAGCAAAAGCTCCTGGCTGCACAAGAGCCCTTTGTCTGTTGCCCCATGTCCCTGCTGCTGCTCCCTGAGCCAGCGCCGGAGCCCCGTGGCCCCGGTGGCTCTCAGAAGCAAAACAAGAACAATTAGGAGCTGCCCTTTATTACAGGTGTCTCCGAGGGCCTGGCAGAGTCAGGACTGGGGGGGGACCCTTTGATCTCAGCCCTTGGAAGCTCACAGCCGTGCTGACAGAGCCGCTCTGTGTTCCCAGCTCTCCGGGATGATCATTTCCATGCGGGACAATGAGCTCTTTGTGCCGCGGGCCCTCCCTGCGCCCTCCCTGTGCCCAGCGGGGCTGGCGCGCCTCGAGGCCCCGTCCCTGCACCGCAACGGGGAGCAGGAGCCTGGGGATGGCAGAGGGAGCAGCCCCAGGTCCCCGGCTCCCTCGGGACAAGCCTTGCCATCACAGCACGCTCAGCATCCTCACCGCGTGCCCAAATGGAAACTTGGGGGTCTTAGTGCCAGGAGGCCAAATTTCCCCCACATGGAGCCCATTGGAGAGGACATCACATCCCCAGGATGTGCTGTGAGATCCTCCCGCTCCCTTGGGGACAAACCCTGCGTGTCCCCAGTCCCTGAGGAGCAGCCCCAAGGAGGTGGCAAGAAGGCCACATTGCTCTGCAGCAGCAATCAGGGGGACCAGTCTTGCAAGCTGTCACGGCTGCTACGGCTTTTTTTCTGGGGTTTGAAGCAAGGTTTTGAGTAGATGACCTCCGAGATCTGCTCCCTGGGGAATGTGGTGACCCCACGAGTGCTCTAGGGCACCTATCTGAGACACATCTGAGGCCAGCCTGACCCCCTGGGGGGTTTCTTGGGCGACAGTTTTCATTCCCATACTCCACGCCGGAGCCGAGAATCTCCTGGCTGTAAACCAGCCAGAGGCAGGAGACGAGTACACCAGCCACTGCTTCCATCCTCCAGCAGCTCCATCTCACACCAAATTCCTCTCGCCCGTGCCCACGGAGGCCGTGCTGAATCTTGAGCCCAGGCCCTACGGCCGGCAGCTGCTCTGCGGTGGTGGCGCCTGCCCCGGCCGATCGACCGATGGATAACGCCAACAGAGCCAGCAGTGTCCCGGCGGGCGGTTTCTGGGCATTTTTTTGTTTTGCCCTCTCCTCGCACTGGCTGTCACCTTCTTGTTTTGCAAAGCAAATCCCTCTGTGGGGTGGCCACGCAGGGGGGGGTGGTGGTGGCGGCGTGGGGCACCTGCTCATTTGCCAGGTAAATTCCCTGGGGAGCTGAGCACGCAGAGCAGGGCACCCTCCCCTCCTGCTGCCACTGAGCTGACGGTGGGCTTTGGGGGGCAACCGTCTCCACGCCACCCCCTGGCAGCCCCACATCTGCTGCTCGCTCCCTTCTCCAGCAGATCCACCTCCAGGTAACCCAGCCAGAGCAAGGAGCCTCCCTCCCCTGCCGAGCTGGTGCCAGCGCTGGCACATACCTCGCATACCTGGCTGCAGGCATCACCATCCCTGCTAACCCTTTCCTACTCTCTTACAGCAACGCCCACCTGGCCCTGGCCTCCCCCGGGTGCCGCCAGCCTCTTGACCCAGCCCCGGCCAACCCCCTAGGATCCAGGCACCGCTGGCACAGCCGGCACCGGCACGGGCACGGAGCCGAGGGAGCAGAGGTGGTGCCAAAAGCCAAATGCCGCTTCGCTCCACCAGCAGCCCAGAGGGCAGCTCGCAGGGTTTGAGCCCAGCTGCCCACAGGCTGCTTTCCACCCCCTCTTTCCCTTCCCTTGCACCTCCCTCCGGCAGCCTCCGAGGTGAGGATGCTCCAGCAAAGCAGAAGGAGGGGTGCTTTGCCCCTGAAATCCAGCTGAGGCCATGGGTCAGAGCAGACCCGAAGGGCTGCCCGTGCGCTCCTGCTGCTGTGGGTGCATTTTGGCACGCAGGTGGAGCCTATGCTAAATGGGGGCACGGGGAGATTTGGGGCTGTTTCGTGAAGGGATGGGTCCCAGGAGACAGCAGGGGCTGCCAGCCAAGGCTCACACTCATGCTGGGTCCCTCCTGCTGGCCTGGTAACCCCAGAGGCTCTGCCAGGCGCTGGCTGCGCCAGCTCGGGCACGGCGCTGTGCCACTGGCACCCTGGGGCTGGTGGTTACTTTTCGGGTGACTAATGGCAAGTGCCCAGGTGACAAGGCTGGCACCGGTCCTCGAGGGCAGGCTGGGTTGGCTCGAGCTGGAGATGTGAGTGGCAAAGCCCTGCTCCACGCCTGGCACCAAGCCCCGTGGGCACGGCGTGGGGATGAGCAGGGGCAGCCCGGCAGGGCGCTCAGCGCACCGGGAGCAGAGCTCAGTCTGGCACCTCCGCTGGGTTTCCATCTCCCCAGGTGTTGTTGCCGTTCCTGTATTGCCAGCTCCCGAGCGAGAGGGGTTGAAGGAAACCGCAGCTCGGTGCTGAGACCAGATTTAGATCTTGCGGCTGCCGCAGGAAGCCCGCTCCGGGGCATCTTCCAGCACCTTGCACCCAGCCTGGAGCAGGTTCCCAAGCTGCCGGGTGCCCCGTTCAGACCCAGGCAGCACGCCTCATGCTTACTGAGGCTGCCAACAGTCCTGGGGCAGCCCCACGCTGGGGGAAAGCGGTGGGTGAATGTGCCTGGGGTGATGCCCAGCAGGGTGCACAGAGCATCCCCCAGCAAGCCAAACTGGTAACGTGGAAGAGGACCCGGCTCTGGGGCATCCCCCAGCAAGCAAACCAGTAAAGGGGATGGGGACACGGCTCTGGGGCTTATGTGGCTGAGCCAAGACCACCTGGCAGCCCTGGCTGCTGTGCCCAGGGCAGCTCTGGGATCCCCTGAGGAGCCACGAGCCTCGCCACCTGGCCGGGAAATTGAGATCTGAGCCCGGGCACCGTGTCCAAAGGCTGCTCACACCCTGCCCCGAGAGTCTGGGGCTGGCTGGGGAGTTGCACAACACCAGGGCCCAGCCCCGGCACCTGCTCCGTGGCTGCCAGCCCTGGGGCGGACCCAGCCCTGTCCCCATGGCCACCATGTACCGTGCCTTGTTTCCATGCCCGGGACCTGCATCACTTTGGAGCGAGAGGAGAGGAGATGAAGGAATCACACAACCGACCGGCTCTTTCTGGAGGTGGTAAATGGCACAGAGAGGGGCTGGGGGTGTCCCAGTGAGACTGGCCCCCCAGTGATGGAGGAGAGGGGTCCGTGGGGCTCTGCCGAGCAGTGCTGCCGGCTGGGAGATGCTGAGAAAAACTGCAAGCGGAGCAGGCGGCGTGGCTGCATTTTCCTCTCCATGCCTCGTTTTGTGAGCTGTTTGCTCTGTGCTTTGGTACGAGGCATTTTCATCATCTTGGCCCCTCTGCACACTTTGGGGTGCCTGGGGAAACACGTTGCTGACCCTCCTTGGAGTTCCCAGCTCAGGGAAGCTGCATCCCCAGGATAAGTGCGGTGCGTGGTGCGCTCAGCCCCACAGAGGACATCCCTGATGTGTCCTCCCTCTTGCAGGCTTTTGGGTAAACTGAGCTCTTTGCCTCCCTACTTGCAAGGGGGAAACTGAGGCAGGGCACGGTGAGGACTGGCTCCCCTCTACAGGCAGTGCCAGGACCCTGCCCGGTGCTGTGCTGCCCGCAGGTGCCCGCGGTGCCACCGCACGCAGGGGGAGGCAGCTTGGCCATGCGGGGACAAAGAAAACGGAGCAGCCTGGGGCACGCGGCGGGTGACTCAGCCTCCACGGGTGGGGCGAGAGGTCCGGGCTTCACCAAAGCCAGCCTTTCGCAACGTGTTTACCAGGACGCAGGCAGCCTGCGACTTCCAGGAGGGGCAGCCCGGCCTCAGACCCAAACCTGCTCGCCGGGCTCAGCCAGGCGCAGGAGGGGCCGGGCCCCCACCCCGGCCTCGCTGGCTCGAGGCACGGAGCCTCACCGGAAGCCTCCCAAAAGGGCTGGGGGGGCTCTGCCTCTGCCCCTGCACGTGGGGAAGTGATGCACGCCGTGCTGAGGTCGGGAAACGAGCTCCCAAAGCAGCCAAAAAATACCCGAGAGCTTCAAAACGCAGCCCGCAGGGAGGTGGTGGCGCATCGGAGTATTTATACCTGCATGAAGTCACCCCAGGGAGACGGGCAGAAATTTCCCTGCTTTCCCTACCCCGTTGGCTAACCAGCATCCCAACCCCATGGCCACCCCCTTCCAGCACCCCCCGGATGTGTCCCAGGTGGGCAGGCTCCGAGAGGGACGGGCACGTCCCGGCTCACGGAAGGATTTGGAGCAAAGCGCCCCGTTTGGAAACTCCGCGGAGCAAAGCCAAGGACAACAGGTCCAAGTAATGTTTTACTCCATTTCAACATTCTGCGGAGCTTGGGACGGGAAATGCTGGTCAGAGGCAGAAAGCACCGATGTCTTATTCTGCAGTGAGCTGGGATGGGGAGCGTCTGGGGCTGGGGGGGGCACGTCCTGGCAGTCCCCAACTGGTGAATTCGGCCGCGCTGTTGCAGCACCGCCGGGGGTGAGTGCACAACAGCAAGGGTTGGCCACCAGCACTCCTGCAACCCCCTGAGCCTGGGAATGCCAGATCCTGGGCTGGAGCTCCTTGGCACATGGAGTCCCCCAGGAAAAAGGGCTTTGGGGCCATCCAGGAGACCCCAGGCACTTTTGGCAGGGCCGTGTCTATTCCTGCTGCGCCGGACGTGGGGCACCGCAGAGCGATGTCGCTTGCAGGTCACACCTGACCAGCGAGGCCCCTTTGTCACGCTGCCAAAATAACGATTTTTCAGCACTTGGCCTCAAATCGCAGCTCCCGGTCAACCCTGCTGGGAATGGCTCCCTAGAGAAAACCCCGTGTGTGCCCCTGTCCCACCGGCCTCTGGCTGGCAGCTTTCCATCGCGTGACTCGCGCCAGCTCCAGCGCCAGCGCCTGGGAAGGGACCTGTGCCACTGCTTTGTTCCCGGGGCTTTTATTGGCATTTATTGCCCACCCTGCACGGTCACCAACCGAGGTCCAGGCTGGCAGCGGCTCATGCCGCGGCGTTCCCAGCCTGGCACAGCAGCAGTGAGGGCAGCTGGGCAATGCTTGCTGCTGCTGGAGACGATGCAAAGCGGCCGTGCCGAGGCTGGGCACCGCTGCCAACACCTGCTGAGGCTGCCCGGGGAGGGCTCAGCACCTCCGCTGCCCCGCGGGCACCCGCTCCTCCCCGCCGGTGCCCGCACTTTCACCCCGGCTCCTCCGCTGCCCCAGCGCCGCAGCAGGAACGTCGGGGAGGGCAGGGCCCAGAGATGAAAGAGAAACGTCTGCACCCACCCCATGCCAGGAATATCTGCCTGCAGGGTGTGTGCTCCGTGGGCACGGCTGCTCCTACATCAGCTGCTTCGTGGAGACGGGGCCCCAACACGGATAGGGGGCCCCATCCAGCCCTGTCCCCAGCTCCTTCCCCTCCTGGTGCTGTGTCTGTGCCTGCCCTGCTTTGGCACGGGAGGACTCACAGCCTCCCGGGGCAGCTTTTGTCTCCCGTGGGTTACAAAACTCGTGCCCAAATCGATGGGGTCAGAGGGTGTCCGGGGAGGAGCCGCGCAGCACATCCCAGGGCTGTAAAGCGGTGACGCAGCTCCTCTGCTGCTCCTGTTTTCCCACTCGTGTGACTTTCCCCCCCCCCCCGCTGCGGCCTCTCCCCGGGGCCGGCGGGCAGGAGCGGGTGACGACACGATGGGTGGCTGCCACCTGCCCCGGGCTGCCACCGCCCCACGGTGGCACGGGGACGCGAGGTGGGGTGGGGAGGGCTGCGCTCCCCCCTAGGCCAGAAAATGGTCGTGGTGGGGCAAATTGGGGCTGGGGGCTCACCTTGAGACCTCCAGACTTGAGTCTTTTCTCCCTGCATCCTTGTTTAATGATGCCCCCCCTTTGGTACCTGCTCCCTCCCCGAAACCACCCGGCCAGCAGCAGCTTGGGGGGCTCTGGCAGATGGCACCCCCTGAGGTACCCCTGGCTCTCCAGCTGGCTCTGGTACTGAAATTAAGCCTAATTTAAATTATTTTATCCTTAATGGTGAGGCACAACAAAAATAACCAGTTTCTATGGCAACCAGGAATTGTCTCCTTGGAGCGAGCGCTGTCCCCATCAGTCCCCAGCCTGGTGACACCGCAGATCGGTGACACAGGGGACACATGAGGGTGTGCGCTGGCCACAAAAAGGATGTGAAAGGACCCAGGCGGCGTGGAGCAGAGGCTGCCATGAGCAGGATCCCTGCCAGCCTCCGAGCACCTTCCCTCCCCGGCTCGGTGCCCGTGGGGCTCACAAGCCAGGAGGAATTTCAGCCGTTTCGCAGCTGGAGGAGCAGGACAGGGACCTGCCCTCTCTCGGCCGGTGAGTCACCGCCCAGCCTGCACCACCCGCAGCATTTTGCCATGGATGAGTGGAAAAAAAAAAAAAACAAAAAACAAAAAACAAAACAAAAACCAACAAAAAAAGCCCTGGTCCCGTGTTCTCGCCAGCACTGCTCAGCCGGCTCCTACACCGGGGCAGGAGATGGGGGACCTCCATGGAGAACTTGCTGGGGGATCCGGCAGCCCGTGATCTCTGGGGGAAGGTGAGGTGTGTGGGATAACCACCCATGGGACTGCACCAGGTGGTCCTGCACCCATCCCCGGAGAAGCCGGAGGGAGGCCAGGTGCCCCGGGGCAGCTCACGGCACAGCACGAAGCCGCCATGCCCACCGCTGAGCCTCAGCCCTGCAGGCTCCATCGGGACGTGGGCTTGGGCTGCCCTGCTGGGAGCAGGGCTGGTGGGATGCATCGACCCCCAGAGGGGCCTCCAGCCTCAACCCTTCACCACGTTCAGCCTCCAGAAGCCTCCGGGGTCTCTTCCACCGACCTCAGCCCCAGGTAGAGGTCAACACAGAGGTTGTGGAGGCTCTGTTGGGATGCCGGTTTGGGCTGGCCCTGCTCAGAACGTGGCTGGTGGGACACGGTGGGACCCCAGGAGGTGCCTCCAACCTCAACCCTTGCCCAGCCTCAGCCTCCAGAAGCCTCCAGCCTCAGCCCTTCACCATCCTCAGCCTCCAGGAGCCTCTGCAGTCTCCTCGCCGGCCTCGTCCTCCCAGAGGGAGGCACCCCGGGGTCACGTGGCCCCGTTAATTTCCATTTCGGCTGCTCTGACGTCATTTTTAATTAATTTATTTCTTTTTCTGTCCCAGCAGTGATTTTGCTCGCAGGGCCAACCCTTCGGTAACCTGGAGGCTCCCAGCCTGGTCCAATCAGAACGCAGCCGGGCGGTGAGAGGCAGGCTCTGATTGGCTGCTTGGGGCTCTCCTGAGTGCTGATGGTGAGAGCTGGGCTCTGATTGGCCGCCCTGGTCCCTCCTGAGTGCTCATTGGTGGAGCTCGGATCATCCTGCTGCTGGGGGCAGCACCCATGGGTGGCGAATGGGGCAGGGTGGGGGGAGCTTGGGGGGCAGGGGGTCCCGCGGGGCAGCGGGGGAGCCTGCCCCTGCCTCACCCCACGGGCATGGGCTGGGACGGGGGTGAGACCAGGCATAGGGGTGGGACACCCATGGGTGCTGGTGGGTCTCCTGTGGGGTGATGGAGGGACACCCATGGGTGCTGGTGGGACACCCATGGGTGCTAATGGGACCCCCGTGGGTGCTGGCGGGACCCCCATGGGAGCTACCAGACATGTGCTGACCTAGCTGCTGGTCCTCTGGCACCACAGGGGCCTCCTGGGGCTCTCGGTGCTCTGGTTAAGAATCCCCGGGGGGCTCAGCCAGTGCCCTCCACCTCCAGAGAGACCCCCAGAGCCGAAATCCCTCCGGTTCGTCCCCATAACCCAGCTCTGATCCCCCCATGAGGCTCCCCTGGGATCCCGCAGGGTCTGGTGCGCTCCCCTCACCTCTGGGCGAGGACGTTTCTCTGGGTGAAGGTCCTGCCAATTTTTTTCATCCTTTCATGCAAACTAACGTGTTCTGAGCTTCTTTTTTCCCATTCGAGGCAGCTCTCCTGACCTCGCTGTGCAGACCCCAGCCTGGGAAGCTCCCGAGCTCCCCTGCAGCACCGGGGCTCACCGCCGGCGCTCCCGGTGAACCCCACCGCTCGTTGGCTCCGGCCCTTTTGGCAGGCAACCTCCTTCTGTGTACTTAAAAAATGTTTGGATGTTAGTCCGAATGTAAGTTTTCATGCCTTTAGCAAGTCGTTCCTCAAAAAAAAACACCACCTTTTGGCTCGCCTTCCTGTGGTTTCGCGTTTCACTTGCCCCCATTTCTGCTCCGTGCTGCTCGCCGTGTTTGGACACGGTTATAGCTTAATCAAAGATATCACTTTACTTCCAGCAGGCTCCTGAGCTTGCTTTTAAAAAAAAACATTTGCTATAATACTGCTAGAATCTCTTTGGACAAACAGTGTACATTGACTGAGTGCCTCCAGTACCACCTCTGCGTAATCCTGCGCTATCAGCAGACATTTTACTTTTTGGTGGCCTCTTTAATTGCTTAATTTCCTTGTTTTCTCGGCTTCTTGATTTTAACTGAGTCCATCTTGCACGTAAATATCTCTGCAGATTTTACAGCAGTTTTTTTTTTCCTCTCCTAGGATGTCACTGTGGCCATCAGAGCAACATTTGGGGCTGGGCTCAATGCCTGCTTGTAGAGCCCTGTAAGAGATGGGCTAAAACGGGGATGGATGAAGTGAAAGCACCACGAGAAACCCTAAAGAGGAAATCACGAGAGCGGCCTGCGCTGATAACCAAGGGCACGATCACCACCGGGCATCCCTCTTGCGGGGGGACGTGAGCAAGGCTCAGAGGCCAAAGCAGCCACCGTGGAAATGGATTAATCCTTAAAGGCCGTCAAAACTTGTCCTCACCTTTTTTTGCCTGCAGTAACGAGGTGCCCCCGCCTGCTGGTGTGGCCTTGGAGGGTCTCCTGGGGGTCCCACACCTGGCTGGCAGGAGCTGGGGTTGGTAGGGAAAGCGGTGCCCGAAGCAGGGCGGAGGTGCCCATGACCATGACACCCTGCAGGGAAAGAAGTCCCCGAAAGACCCTGATCCCCCCCCCCGGCAGCATGGTGACAGGTTGGTGTCCTTCCCCTGCCACCCATCCGCCTGCATTCCTGCGGGCTGACTCAGGGGCGTGCAGACACCACCTACCCTGCCCTGCAGTGCGGCAGGGCGCCGCTCCTCCTCCTGGCACAGCGGGGGCCGGATTCGGCCATCCGAGGCCATGAAGTTGTTTGGGATGGTGGGTACGGTCCTGGCTTCGAGCTCGGACCATGGTGCAGGGCTCCTTGCTCTGCCAGGAGGAGAAGTTTTCCCCCTCTGGGTCTGGGCACTGCTCTTCCCTCTCGCAGCTGCCCCCGGGGCTTTTTCGTAGACCAAAACCTGCGTTGGAGCTCAGAAATAGCAGCCCTGTCCCCAAATTCCAGGGACCATTTGGGACTGAAATCGAAGCTGGAATTGCCTCCAGGGAGCTTCCAACCCCTGTGGCACCGATCGGCCGGGGCTGGTGGGAGCGGAGCAGAACTGCGGGAGAAGCCACGGTTGCCCTCGGAGCGTGCGGCAGAGCCCGAGGCAGGCCTCGGTGGCAGGGGATTTCTATTCTAAACAAAGCCGACTCAGTCTCTCACCCTTCCCTCCCAACCTCCCTCCCTCGCAGGGTGTTTGCCCAAGGGGCACGGCCAGCTCTGCGCTGAGACACGGAGGGTGCAAGATGTCCGTAGGATGCCCGCAGCCCCCCTGCATCCAACGGGATCCCCCAGGCTGGTCAGGAGCAGGACTTGCACAGGCATCGGTGGTTATTCGGGCAGGATCTTTTATCTCCAAACCTTGCTCACCTTGCCCTCCAAGAGACTGTTTTTGCCTGCGCTTCCTCGCTTTGTGTGTCTTTTTGGCTGCCGTAGGGTCGGGATGGAGGGAGGCACGGGGCTTGTGTCGGAACCATCACCCTGCCTTGAGAGCTCGGACCTCCCAGAATTAGTGGGAACCCCACATTTCTCAGCACTTATCAGGCTGCCGGGGTCACTGGTCCCGCTGGTTATCGACAAAGGCCACTCACATAACCCCTGCCCCGGTGCTTTTCCTGGCACTTTCAGGTTGGGGTGTTCCATCCACGTTTCAGACCAACTTTAACATTTTATTTACAGTCTCTGTGCCCTGATCCTGCCAAGATCCTGCTCTGCGCTCGGCAGTTCTGGGTTCAACCTGCAGTCTGGAGGTTGTTCCACTGAAATCCATCCGAGCAGTTTTGCTGTTAGATAAGGACCATTTGTGGTGCCACAGAAAGCCGGAAAAAGGGGCAAGTTTAATGGTGCTAGGGCAGGTCCGAGACTCTGTCCAATACAAAAAAATCTTCAAGTAAGGTTTGACAGTTTGGGTTGCAGAAGATGGGAGCTGCTTTGACCAAGGAGGGGTTTTAAGACCTTTTTTTCAGGACAGTTCTAGGTTCAAATGTACTTCGAACGATCTCCATCCTAGCTTCATTTGGAAAACGTCCTATTAAAATCCAGAGCTGATTTCCTCACCGTTTTATTTCTAAACCCAGCTCGTTTGGTGCAAGCTGCAGCTGCCATGCCACCGAGTGGCTCAGGGGGTGGAAGGGACGTCCTCCCCAGAGCTTTTCCCACCGCGTCCGTCCCCGCTGCGTCCTGGCACCGCCGGCCTGGCACCCTGCCCTCCACCCTCCCCGAGCCTGGCACGGCGCTGGCTCGCACACCTTCCTCCCCATGGCACCTTATTTGCCAGGCAGCCTCAGATGTTCCCACATTTAGTGTATATTTATTTATTTATTTATTTATTTATTTATTTATTTATTTTTTGGTGTGGTCACAATCCAGAGCTTGCAGCAGCCCGGGCACGTGGGGCAGGGGTGGCTTTGCGCCTTCCTCCCCTCTCTGGGGCTTACGCTGCACCCCGCAGACAGCTCTGCTCAGGTCCCAGCACCTGCACCTGGTGCTCGGGGACATGGTTCAGTGGTGACATCGGTGGTAGGGGATGGTTGGAGCAGATGATCTTGGAGGGATTTTCCACCCCTGATGATTTTGTGACTCCATGAGCCAGCAGAGCAGCTCCCGGCGAGGCAAGAAGGGCACAGCACACAGCAGCCCTTGCCCATGGCCACGAGCACCTTGCTGCCACGGTACAGGGCCAGAGGGGCGAGGAGTCAACCACCAGCCCCAGAAATGTTCCTTGGAGCTAGAGAACTTCTCCCAGGGAGCAATGGCCCAAACCCTGGTGGAGCCGGGCCGCCTATCAGCCGAGCTGTTAAACCTTTTGGCAGCTGCCTCGGCGAGGTGTGAGTAACCGAAAGATATCCCCCGCCTACAGTCACGAGTGCTGGGCAGGAGCAGGGGCAGGCTATCAGCCCCACGCTGCAATTAGTGCTGCATCACCCGTGGGCCAGCTGGGCTCACGTCACGCAGCGAGCTGCCACACCTGGCAGATACCGGCGGGATGGGGCCGTCACCCGGTGACTCAAGGCCACCGGCGCCCTAGGCGCTGACCTGGATCTCAGCGAGAGCATCTTGCGAGCTGCTGCCTCGCTGAAGCCTTGAGAAACCCCAGCATGGTGTGGGCTGATGGATGGAGGCACTGTGGGTCGGTGTCTTGGTGCTGAGCAGGTCGCCGCGTGGGGCTGAGTCAGAGAGAGCAAGGGAGAAATGCGCAGGGCGCCTGGGGTTTTCTCCGTCTAGGAGGGAGGCTTTGCTTTCCCCCTCCGTGTATCAGCCAGCATCCTCTGAGCCGCTGCTCAGCACCATGTCCCTGGGGAACAGGGCCTTTCAGGCAAAGGCTTGGGGGTTTTCATCCTGAGCTGGGTCTAGAGGAACCTTCAGAGCACGCTGTGCTGATCCCGTGAGTCTCCGGCACCTTGGAGGGGTCCTGCGCACCCCATCACCTGCATGTGGCCACACAGCACCGGCACAGCCCCAGCACGGCGCTGCCCACAGGCACCAATCCTGCAGGGCAGGGCATGGAGAGATGATGGCTGTGCCCCCACCATGAGCTCCTTACCCCCAGGACGATCCTCTCCCCACTTCTTTGGTGCCAGCGATGAGAACGGGACCGGCTCTGAGGGACACTTGTGGCACCTGAGGTCTAGCAGTACCCCTGCCAGCTCCAACAAAGGCTCCTCTGGGTCCATCGGGGCCGGGAGGGGGGCTTCTGGCTTATTCCCACCCCGATTCAGGTATGGGGTGCCCTGGGCTGCAGCCGTGCCCCTGTGGCTGGGACATCTCCAAGTAGAGGACAGGTTCCTGAGGCCACCTTGCTGAGCCGGTGGTCTGGGAGGTGACGGCACGGAGAGACCCCCAGCACTGGGGGGGGCTTGGAGAAGAGGAGGGCTTCTTGGGCAGAGGGTCCCCAGCCCCGGCCCTCATTTGCATGCGCACAGAGCAGGGAATTTCCCCATTTTTTTCCGTCAGCAAGCAGCCGAACTTTCTGCAGGGTGACCTTCGTCCCCACCCAGGGTGGGGCGACCGCGGCAGCTGCCAAATGTCACCGCGCTGCTCCGCTCCCCGCCAGAGTGCTGGGGGCAAATCCCCCTGCCTGGGGCTCGGCAGGGCTGTGGGCAGCCCAGGGCATGGTCAGGACCCTCCCCAGCACCCTCATGGAGCTGGATCGGTGCAGAGCGGGCAGGCAGACCCCCCCTCAGCCCTGCGTGTCCCCAGGGTCCCCCCGTGGGCAGCACCACGCAGGCCGGGGCGCACGGCGGTGCTGGCTCCGCAGGGCCTGGTGGCAGCCACCAGCGAGGATGGAGAGTTCTGGGGATGCTCAGCGCCTCGCAGCATCAGGCCCCCAGTGAGGAGCCATCTGGTTTGAAGGGAAATGGGGGGCAACCAGGAGACCGAGCCTGGATTTGGGGTGGGGGGCTCTGAATGGCAGCGTGGAGATCTGCGTCCATCCTGCGAGCTGCTCACTGCCAGGTCCCCCCGGGTGCACCACGGCACTCACACAGCTCCAGGTCCGTCTGTGCTCAGCGCTGGGCATGGCCTCATCCTGCAGGGACAGCGCCACCAGGCCCCCTGCCAGCCCCGTGGCACTCGAGCACCAAGCCACGGTGTTCCCGGTAAGCACAAACCATAGGATCATCGAATTATTTAGGGTGGAAAAGTTCAGGATCACCCAGTCCCACCACCAACCTGACCTACCGAGTCCCATCACTAACCCATGTCCCTCGGTGCCACATCCATGTCTCTTAAATACCTCCAGGACTCCAGGACCTCCCCGGGCAGCCCGTTCTGATGCCCGACCCCTCTCTGCGTGAAGAAATTCTACCCCATATCCAAGCTAGACCTCCCCTGGCACCACTTCAGACTCTTTCCCCATATCCTATTGCTTGTCCCTCACTTTTGCTCCCCAACCTTGGCTGGTTCAAGCACCCACGCTGCCTCTCCCTCTGCCAACACCGGTGGGGATGGCAGCGGTGGCCTTGCACCATCCCCTTACCCCTTCGGGAACCCCACGGCCCCGGCTGTGCCCTGCGTCCCGAGGGTTTTATCCCCAAGCTGCAGGAGGAGCCAGGACTTCACCAGTGATGTCCCCGAGGACTCAGGAGGGGATGCCGTGATATTTTCCCAAATCCCAGCTCTGTACGGCTCGGAAGCCCCCAGCTGCAGCGTGTCACAGCCTGAGCAGGGGACGCAGCAGCTCGGGAGGCCGAGGTTTTACCCAGAGCAGGGAAAAATGAAGGGTAACCAGAAGAGTCAGAGGCACCGAGCTGAAGCAAATGGAGAGACCAGGTACCACCTGTCCCCAGAAAACGAAGGTAGAGGGTTTGAAGACGGCCTGTTTTCTGCAACAACCTCGGTTTTGCTCCCAGTCACGGCTGTGCACTTGTGAGCCCTGCTGCCTGCGGAGGGGATTGGAGGGCAAGGAGCCAAGTGGGCTCGGACAAAGGGGCCGAGCTCAGCGCCTCCCCAAACAGCCTCTCATTGCTTCCAGGACACGGCTCGTTTTATTGCCCTGGCAAATATTGTCTTTTCCCTAAGCTGAACTCGCCTTGGGCTTTTCAGTTCCTCCCCCTGGACACAAAGCGACCGCCCCGCTGCCAACAGAAAGGCCGATAAATGCCTCCTGGTGCAGGCAGCACGGCCCCAGCCCCACGGCGAGCCCGGCAGCCCCCAGGCAGCCCCAGCAGCTCCTGCTCCAAGAAATGCCCCTCGCCCTCCTGGTGTCCCCACTGCGGGGCCAGGCTGAGCCCTCGCATTGTGCTTTAATGCAGCTTCTGGTGGGAATGCTGCCCGTGGAGAGGAGGAGGAGAGCCAGCAGTCCCGTGGGTTTGCTCTGCACGGGCTCCTGGGGAGGAGATGGGCGAGCCGTGGGCAGCTCCTGGAAGCTTCTTGGGGAAGGTTCTTGGGTGTCCTTGCCCGTGCCCACCTCCAGCAGCCCCACATCCAGATACGTCCAGAAACACTTGGGAAGCGTTTGGGTCTCACCTGCCCCAGGCACCCCAGCAAGAGGGGATGTCCAAGGTGCCACCAGGCGGGTGGGTGACAGCAGCTGGGTCACTGCTCAGGTCTGCTGTGCTCCTGATGAGAGCAGAGCACGAGGTGGATGGCTCTGGGATGTCCCAGAGGCTTTGGGGAGGCTGCTCGGCAGTGACATGGCTTGGCACGGTGGTGTGGTCCTTGTGGCTGAGCAGCAGGCACATGGCCACATGCAGGAGACCCCCAGGGAGCTCGTCCTTCCTGCTAACCTCTCTGCAAACAGCTCAGCATCGCTGGTGCTGTCACCTCCGAGAGGATGTGCTCCTGGCTCCGTGCACACAGCCCCGTCCCCATGCACGGAGCTGGCTCTCCATCAGCACACCTGTGGGCTCATCGCTGCCAGAATTTCAGTTCCAGCCTCCTCCATCTCAACCCTGCGTGGATGCAGTGGCTGGGAGGTGAAGCTCAGAGGCTTCGTGACCGCCCTTGGCTGTGACAAAGAGCTCTTGTTGGAAAGCGACAGCTTCAGAAAGCCCCAGCGGTCCCCGGGTGTTGAGGACGTTTGGTATGGCTCTGCAACTCTTCTGGCTTTGCCCCTTTTCTATCAGATAATTCAGGACTTGTTACCATGGGGTGCTGTCCCCATGGGCCCGGGGTGGGGACCCGCAATTCTTAGGTTGGATGAAGTATCTGGAAGAGGGGATTTGGGAAGAAACCCCTCCCGGGTCACGCTTGGGAGCTCTGACGGATGCAGCACCTCCCCGGAGACGTCTGCAGGACACAAACACACACCCATCTCCCGAGAAACAGCCTCAGCCTGTCTGTGAATCTGGGCTGGAGGAGATCAACGTGTGGTTCCCAGTGTCTGGGGCTGCTGTCTGGCTCCCAAACTGGGGGCAGCCAGGACCCTCTGCTGGGGGAGCTCCTGGAGCTCGGGGCAGAGGCTCGGGCAGCTCGCCGGGGTCACCGCCGTGGCACCCAGGTGTCACCTTGCCCCAGTGAACTCTGCTGTTGTCTTCAGGCAGTTCCCTGACACACCTGGCCGTTGTGCAACAGCAATGAAATGAAACTAAAAATAGCTCCCTCTCCTTCCAGAAAAAAAAACCACCGGGCTGAGGGTGCCAGCTGCCAGCACCCTGCCAGCAGCCGAGGAGCGCACCGAGGGCTCCCTCCTCCGAGCTGGTGCGGGCATTGGAAAGGCTCTGCTCCTCCTCTTCCTCCTCCTCCTCCTCCTCCTCTTCCACCACCACACCAGGGAGCAGCTCCCCATCTCCCACATAATTCCAGCAGCCGTGCTCGGCTGCCCCAAGTTGCTGTGCCCTGGCTCCGTTCGCGTCCCCACGTCTGAGCGCAGCGCCGAGCCCCTCTGCACACCAGTTTTCAGCCTTCACAGCTCACAGTTTAGGGGTTTGTTCCCTGCTAATGAGGACATTTGGCTCGTTTGAGATATGGTTTGTTGGGCCCAGGCCAGAGCAGTCACAACCCCTGGGGCCGGTCTCCTGATCCTTCACAGCCACCTGCAGCCCGATCCTGCACGATCCTCGGGCATCACCGAGCTCCGGCAGAGCTGCTCCCCCCCTTCTGCAGGTGGGATCTTGGAGAATCGGACCAGAAATCACTTCAAGGGGAGCACCAGACCAGAAATCCCCTTGAGGTGCCTGTCCCCGTGCACCCGCTGCTCCCAGGACAGACCTCAGCCATTTCCACCACCTGCCCCTGCAGAGCCCAGAGGTAAATCTGAGAGATCCAAATGGCCCCTGACAGGAGAGGTGATGGGAAAGGGGAGAGGTGGCTACAGGGGATCGGGGACCCTCAGTCCTGTCCAAACCCCTGTCCCAGGGGGAAATCAGCAAGGGAAGCAGCAATAAATCTTGGGAGAGCAGGGCCAGCAGATCTGACACCCCAGAGCAGCAAGGAGCTGTGCTGGGGGCAGCCCATCCTGCCTTGCACCCACATCCCTCTCCTGCCCCGGGAGCTGGCCAAGTGGCCCGGCTGTTTGAGGACATCCTGGGTGCAGGCTGAGAGTGGCAGGGAAGGGGACAGGGGACACGCAGCGCCCGTGTCTGGGGGCTGGCAGGTGGGAAGAGCTGAGCTCTGAGCTCTCCCCGACGCTCAGCCCTCGGCATCCTCAGCTCGGGCTGCTCTGGGGGGTGCCGGGGGGATTTGGGGTGCCGTGGGGATGTGCTGGGATGCCCGGCCCAGGCTCTGGCGTGGCTCCGCAGCACTTGGCAGCCTCCCCGGGAGCGGGTGGGTGACCAGCAGAGGGCCTGGCTCTGCCTCTCCCCAGCAGCTTTTATTCTGCCCAGAGCTCTCCGGAGAGCCCAGAGCAGCGGCCGGAGCCGGACAGAGCGGGTGCTCCTCCGGACACCTCCCTCACTCCCCGCAGCCCCGGGGTTGCTGCGCTCGGGGCTGCTGCATCTCCCGTGACCTCTTCCTCCTGCCTTGTGGACCATGCCTTCGCCTCCCTCACTCGTCCTCCTGCTGCTGGTGCTGCCGGGGGCCGCGGCGATGCGAGGCACGGCCGGGCAGCCTGGAGGTAGGAGGCTGCCCCGCATCGCCCCGGAGGTACGGCTGCGCCGGGGCACGGTGGAGGACTCCAAATCGGTGCAGCAATACGTGCCGGGGGTGCGCGTGGAGTTCCCCCGGCCCATCAACTCCGCCAGCCTGCACCCCACCAAGGCCCTGGTGCCCTCCAGCACGGACCCCGCGGAGCAGCAGCGAGGGGTCCCCACGGACGGGCAGGGGGTCGAGCCCCGAGCCAACCTCACCACGGTGTCCGACAGGAGGCTGCAGATCCAGAACCCGCTGTACCCGGTGACGGAGAGCTCGTACAGCGCCTACGCCGTCATGTTCCTGTCCCTCATCGTCTTCGCCGTGGGCATCATTGGGAACCTCTCCGTGATGTGCATCGTGTGGCACAACTACTACATGAAGAGCGCCTGGAACTCCATCCTGGCCAGCCTGGCCTTCTGGGACTTCCTCATCCTCTTCTTCTGCCTGCCCGTGGTCATCTTCAACGAGATCACCAAGAAGAGGCTGCTGGGGGACATCTCGTGCCGCATCGTGCCCTTCATGGAGGTAAGGGGCTGCGCGGGGCCCTCCAGGGGCTCCTCTCTGCCCCCTCGTTTTGGGGTCTGGCACAGGGGCTGTGTGCCCCAGACCCCACCATGGGGATCTGCAAGGAGACGAGGAACATTCCCAGTGTTATCCCTCCTGCTGCCTCTGCCCTGAGCTCCCAGGGGGTCCCCTGGGGGGACCGAGGGCAGGGGGCTGCAGGTGGGGCACTGGGGAGTGGTGCTGGGGCAGGATTAGGGTCGGGAACCTGAGATTTTTACTTATCCCCAAGCCCCACGTAGGACAGAAAAGGCTGCAGCGGTTGTGGTAATGGGGTGGGTGGTGTGAGGAAAAACTCCCCGGGTGTTTTTGCAGGGTCCTGCTCTTCACTGAAAACAAACACAGCCTGCGGGGCATCCCCTGCACTGCGGGGCGGGCTGGGGTGCCCCCCTCCATGCCCACACCCATCAGACAGCCAAAAAATGGCCCCAAGATCACTCGAAAAATCCCAGAACCACTTAGGTTGGAAAAGATCCTTCAGACTCTAAAGCAGAACCATCAACCTGACTGCCAAGTCCACCACTAAACCACGTCCCTGAGCACCAGGCACACTCGATGGCACACGTCCCATCACACCCCCTCCCCAAAATCCCCCTGAGCTGTCCC
Source organism: Nettapus auritus (assembly GCA_011076525.1). NCBI lineage: Eukaryota > Metazoa > Chordata > Aves > Anseriformes > Anatidae > Nettapus > Nettapus auritus. The sequence goes on from CM021790.1 coordinate 1,765,765, forward strand.
GCTTCTGCAGGGGGCTGGGACCCGCAGGGCTCCTGGCTGCCCTGTCAGGGGGTGCTGCAGAGGCAGAGGGGTCACAGCTTGGCACCCGCTGTGGTGGAAACATGGGGCAGTCTCATCCCTCTCCTCCATTTCAGGCTTCCCATGTAGCGGTCATGAAGAGAGAGGACTTGGAGAGGGGGCAGGAATATGGAGAGGAAAGGGGGCAGTCTCCAAACCAGCCCTCTTCTTGAGGCCTGAACCCCAGGAGCTCCCTGGTTGTGTCCGTGGGGGTTTCTCCTGGAGGTGGCACCTCCGGGTGCAATGACCCAACAGAACCAGGGTACCCTGGGGACAGCAGGGTCCCCCTGGGATGCAGGAGGGTACAGCCCCAGGAAAACATGGTCCCAGCACGGTGCAAACATCTCAGGCTGCAGGATGGGACCCGCCAGGAGCAAATCTGCTCTGCTCCATGGTGCTGGGTCCTAGGGGATAGGTGCTGTGCTGAGCCTGAGCTGCACATTGGGACCATGGGCACCAGGAGAAGAGAGCCTGGAGGACAGCACAGGGGTGGAGGAGCCGTGGTGGCACACAGCCTCCGTACTGGATGCTTGGGGTAGCTCTAGGTATGGGGCAGAGGTGCTGGGACACAGCCTTGGGTGGTGGGGCTGGGGACAGGGTGGCAATTCTGGGCTAGGGCTGTGGTGCTGAGTCAGGGGAGATGCTGCTGAGCGTAGCTGGATGGTGATGCTGGGTGTCGGGCACGAGCAGCCGTGCTCTGCAACACTCACGAGGCTGAGCCAGGATCACAGCAAAAGGCTGGGCGGGGATGCCCGACCTGGTTTGGGGTCGGGGTGCCGGCCCTTCTTCTTGCCAAACCTATCGATGGGTGGCTTCGTGAGGCCAGGAACAGCCCCAAGGCTGGGGGCCACCAGCATGTGACTGCTCCGTGCTCCTGGGGCTTGGCACCAAGCGATGCTGCGGCCCCGGGGCCGGGGCGATGAATGCTGATTGTGACCCTCAGTGCCTTGCCAGCCCTCCCTTGGCCTCCTTTGGCCTCTTCCCCTTGGCAAACGGGGATGTTTTTCCTGCCATTTTCAATGCAGCGGAAATTGCCCCGAGCTCGTTTGTGACAACGGCAGCTCCGGCTCCTTTGGGCTGTCGAGGCAGCAGGAGGCAGGGACGAGGCAGCTGGGAGGCTCTGGGAAGGCTCTGCTGGGGGTGATGCTCCCTGCTTTTCCTCTCCTGAACCCGTTCAGAAAGGAGGAAGAGCCTGAGGGACAATCCTGCCATCCCCACCCCGGCTGGATGGACGGACAGCCACCCTCCAAGGACTTTCCCTGCTGCAGGACGGGGAGTGGGGCATGGTCAGACAGGGCATAAAAGGGACATTTTAATCCCTTGCCCTTTCAGCAGGGACAGACAGGTCAAAAAGGGACATTTTTATCCCGTGCCCTTCCAGGAGTCACAGGAAAGCGGCCCCAAACCTGGGATGCAGCCACAGGCCATGACCTCTGTATAACCAGGGAGGAAGGCTCAAGGGCTGCGGGCTTGGGTAGCTGGGGGTTGGTCACTGAGGTAATAAAACCAAACCCCCGAGGTGATAAAACCAAGCCCCTGAGGTGTCCCGGTAGCAAAACCCACTTCTTCTTCCTCCCCCCTCCCTAGGTATCGTCGCTGGGAGTCACCACCTTCAGCCTCTGCGCCCTGGGCATCGACAGGTTCCACGCGGCCACCAGCCCGCAGGCCAGCGCCCGGCTCATCGAGCGTTGCCAGTCCATCATCGCCAAGCTGGCCGTCATCTGGGTGGGCTCCATGACGCTCTCGGTGCCGGAGATCCTGCTCTGGCAGCTGGCTCAGGACACGTCACCCGTGTCGGGCGCGGTGTCGGAGTACTGCACCATGAGGCCTTCGGCCAAGCTGCCCGAGTCCGTCTACTCGCTGGTGCTCACCTACCAGAACGCGCGGATGTGGTGGTATTTCGGATGCTACTTCTGCTTGCCCGTCCTCTTCACCGTGAGCTGCCAGCTGGTGACCCGCCGGGTCGGCGGCGGAGGCGAGAAGAAGGCCGAGAGCCGAGGGACCAAGCACGGGCAGTGCGAGAAGCACCTGAACTGCACCATCATCGGGCTGGCCGTCGTCTACGGGCTCTGCGCCACCCCCGAGAACGTCTGCAACATCGTGGTGGCCTACATGTCCCCTGACGTGTCCAAGCAGACCTTGGACCTGCTCGGCCTCATCAACCAGTTCTTCCTCTTCTTCAAGTGCTCGGTGACGCCCGTCCTGCTCCTGTGCCTCTGCAGGCCCCTGGGCCAGGCCTTCATGGACTGCTGCTGCTGCTGCTGCGAGGGCTGCGGGCCCGACGCCGCCTCCAGCGAGAGCAGCGCCGACAGCAAGCTCAAAACGGAGATGTCCTCCTCCATCTTCTTCGACAAGCCCCGGGAGTCCCCCCCACCTCTCCTGGCCCTCGGCACGCCATGCTAAGCGCCGCCGCGGGGGGCTGTAGAGATCGTTTCGCCACCTCCTCCCGAGACCAAACGTCGTCGTTTTAGTGCCCGTGTCTGGACGTGGAGCAAAGCAAGAAGCAGCAGCTCAGGGGCTGCGCCGGGGGGGCTTCCAACCCCGTGTTGGGCAGGGGGGGTCCTGTCCCCATGGCTATGTCTGGAGGCCAGGAGGACAGCAGCACCCTCCGTCCCGCACCCTTCGTCCCGGCTGCCCGGCTGGGCTCAGGGGGTGCTGCTCCGGCGATGGAGCTGCGCAGGAAAGGTCCCCTCCGATACCAAGGAGGGTTCGCAGAGGACTTTTAGCAAACACAACCTGCCCTCGTCCTGCCCCGTCCCCTTCCACCATAGGGGAAGGTCCCAGCCACCAGGTCCCAGCGGGTCCCAGCAGTGCCCTGTAAGAGCTCAATAAACCAGTAAGCTAGAGCACGTCGTGCCTGCAGCCGTCCAGCAGCTCCTCGGGAAGGGGTCGGCGTGGCACCCCGCTCCTCCCTCGGGCCTGGGGTTCTGGGTGGGCACGTGCAGCTTGGGGAGGACGTGTGGGGACACGTGGGGGCAGGAAAGCAGCCCCACGGGGGCTGGCAGCACCTAAAGGAGATGGGGAAAGACGCCCAGCTCCCCCATCCCAATCCCTCTGGGGTGTTGCTGAGCCCCCTGAGCACCAAGCTCGGAGCTTTGAACTGGTCCCAGTAAAGCCCAGCACTGGGCTTTCACCCACCCAACCCCAGGCATCCTTTGCCCATGGGAGGGGGGAGCACAAAGCGCTCCCCAAAGGCTGATTTCGCACCACCAGCACCCCCAAACCCCACGGCCACCCCCCTCATCCCGGCCTCCTGCTCCCTTCTGGGGCCATTGGGAGCACCCCGGAGGTGGCAGCGGGTCGGGGGCAGGCTGGCCGTGCCGGGGCCCCCCCGTGCCGGGGCTGTGAAAGCTCCTTGTGTGCGGCTGGCGCTCGCCCCAGCCCGCGGGATGCCGGGGCGAGGGAGACGGGTTGCTACGGCCGGGTGAATGCGGGGGGCTCACTGCGGGCTTTGTGCGCCGCCGGCACCCACCGAGCTTGGCTTTCTCAGCCCGGTTACCAAGGAGACAAAAGCCCCAGTTTTCTTCCCAAAGCACAAAATCGGGTTTTTCTTTTCCACCGCCAAAACCCAGCCCCCTCCTTCCTCGGGCCGGTGTCGGCGATGCTGGGGCCGCGGCGGGTTTGGGGGCATCGAGGTGGGGAGAAGGGGTCCCAGCTCGGGGTGCAGGCATGAAAAATGGGGTGCGGGTGGATGGCAGGCTGGCTGGGGGGCAAACGGGGTCCCGGTCGGGGTCCAGCCCCGTGGGGGTGGTGGGAGGCAGGGAGAGGTGGCCGCCGCTCTCATGTGCTCGCTCCGTGCCGCTCGGTCCTGAGCCCCGGCCAAGGGCGAACAATGGGCGGCTTGTTGCTGCTGGGTGCGTGGGGAGGAGGGAGCCAGGCTGGGGGCAGGGAAGGAGCACGGGGGGGCTGCGGGTGATGCACGGCCCCAGTGCCAGGCTGGACCCCGGCCCTGCTCAGACCCCGCGCCCAGGTACCAAGGGCAGGGGGCTCGGGAGCACGAAGCGCGACCCTGGGTGCAATGGGACAGCCCCGAGGGATGCAGGGCAGGGGTGACCCCAACAGCACCGGCCAAAAGCCCTGGGAAGGAGTTGGCACAGGTAAAGGGGGGCAAGGAGATGGGGCAGGAGCCCCCCAGCAACCCCACACCAAAACCAGCATCACCGTCCTACATCCCACATCAAAACCAGCGTCACCATCCCGCAACAGTCCCGGGGCTGGGTGTGGGTCTGGCAGCAGTGACGGCCACAGCCGGAGGTTTCCGAGTCCCTCTGCACGTCCGGGACAAGAAAATGAAGAATCCGGGGCCATCAGATGGGTTCCAGCACCGGGTCCTGCAGGGCGAGCGGCGGGGCTGGGGCAGGGACCCCATCCTGTGGGGGTCATGAGGATGGGGGGGCAACGGGCAGGAGGGCGGAGGGGTGGCAGCGGCGGCGAGCAAGCAACGACTGCAACCACCCCCAGCAACGCAAAATTGTTAATTTATTATCATCAGGAGGCAAAAAAATTGTACAGTTACAAGAATCATTTCCCGACAGAGGTCAAGTCTGAGCCAAAATATCTCTTAAAAAAAAAAAAAAG